>JAVGVS010000393.1:0-27577 GCA_032718565.1 Distichodus sexfasciatus | reverse complement strand
CTCTGAACAGGGTGGGGTCTGGCTCTCATGCTGGTTGGCACGGTGCCCATCAGGGTGGGGTGGAGAGGGGTGTGAGTGGCTTAGGGTGGGCAATTTCTGGAAAGAGGAAGTCCTTTAAAGCCTGGAGTGGTTTCCTCTGTTTCCGTGCCTCTCTCTCTCTCTTTATTCTCTCTCTCATTCTATGCCTCCTTCACTCTTTCTCTCCGCGTGTCTCTCTATCCTCCTCTGTTTCCCTTACTGTTTATTTTCTCTCCTTCCCTTCTGCTAAATCCTCTCTTTCTCTCATACTCTTTCTCACTCTTCCTTCTCTGTCTAATTCTCTCTTTCTCTCTCACTCACTCTTTTTCCTCTCTTATTCCGTCTCTCTGACAGCCATCTGTCATTCTCTCCATCTCTTTTACTCTCTCTCTCTCTCTCTCTCTCTCTCTCTCTCTCTCTTTCATGTCTCTTGTTCTATCTCGGCTACTCTCTCTCTCTCTCTCTCCCTCTCTCTCTCTCTGTCTCCTTCTGTCCTTTTTTCTCTCTCACTGTCTCACTTTTTCTCCCTGTGTCTCACAGTTTTCGTCTCTTCTCTTCCGTTCTTCCCTCCCTCCCTCCTTCCTCGCTTCATCAATGCTGCATCTCACTCTGTTTGCATTAAAGCCGAGTGGAACTAATACGGCAGTGACTTTAATTAGCGTTGTTTCCTGCGATCTTTTCCTCTGTAATAACTCACTCACTTTTATTACTGCTAATTACTAATTCAACTTCACCTTTCACTTCGGATCCTACCCCCGTCCTAAACGCACAGAAACACACACTCAGACACAGCTGGAGACACTGCCCGACAGTGTGTGTGTGTGTGTGTGTGTGCGTCGGAAGCTGTCCTGTTTATTTCCGTCCGTCGCCGAGTGTCTTCTGGAAACAGTCTGTCTGCTAAATCATCGATTTGGACCCGGCGCCTCCTCCTCGGCCTTGTGGCTATTTTTAACCCCCTCCCCATTTTGGACCCCCCCATCCTGCCCTCAGGACCCTGAGCCTGCTCTTTACATCAACACAGGAGAAGCCCTGCTCTATTTCATGCCATCGCTAACGCTTTCAGTCACGCATCCGGCAGCAGCAGGCACGCTAACGCTCATCCGCTTGTAAAGACTCGCACAAACACTTAGCTTTCCTCTCGCTCGTTTCTCTCGCTTACTCTTCCTCCTCTTTCTCATTCTCTCTCTCAGTATCCCTCTGCCTCTTTTCTCTCTCCTTCTCGTCTAAATCTTATTCGCTCGCTCTCGCTTTACTTCCTCTTTTTTTCTTTTTTCTTCATAACTTTTCTCTCTCTCTTTCTCTTATTCTTATTCTTATTCTCTGATTTTCAGAGTTTATACCATCGCATTATTATGACCTGGCTTTAAGTTGCGTGCAATGAATTGTGGGAAATGTAGTTCTCTCCCAGAAAGGCCATAATCAGGTCAATGTATTGACCAAAATGAGTCCAATTTGGCTCAAAATGTGCCTTCAACTTCAATCGATCAGAAAATATGCTTTAGTTAGAGAGTACTCAATAGGAAAAAATAAATATAGAAATTAGGGGCGCGCGATATGGGAATTATCGGCGTCACGCGTACGATATTTTCTTGCGTGTATCCGCCGATGGCGATAAACGAGGCAGCCGAAAGTGAGCGCGTAAAGACGGGACGTTTCGCTTTCCAAAGATCCACAGCTCAGGACTTTGGCCCAAAAATAACGCCACAGTTCTGACATTTCGAACACAGCGCAGAGTCGAGCGAGCATTTGGAGTGTAGTGCACAACATTTTAAGATAAAGTCAGCATAAATAATACTTTTTTCAGCTGAAGTAAATGAAGGAAGTATGCTGACGTGAATGAGTCATTTGTTACAGCGGAGGACGATGGTAGCGCTACTCACCTTTACACTGGTTGGTGTTTTTGTCGAGGATGGCCTTTGTCGACACTATTTTCCCGTACCTAGAGGCGAGAAAGAGAAGGTGGCATCAGTACATAGACATCCCTGCTAACCGTCTATTCCACGCTGCAACAAGACCACTTTTTTACGCTTGTTTTAAAGTCACATTCTCTCCATTCTTTCCATCCCAAAATCCGTGCAACTGGGGCAGTTGATGGTGTAAGCGTTAAGCGTTAAGTTGACCCCGTGATCAGAGGGTTGCCGGTTCAAGTCCCAGAGCGGTAAAGGTACCACTGATGTGCTGATGAGCAAGGTACTGCCCCCAAGCACTGCTCCCTGGGCACTAAATGTCAGCTGCCCACGGCTGCCCAGCTGCTCGACCTGACAGAGGGTTGTGGGTTCAAATCAGGGATGAGAAGCTGTACCACTGAGGTACTCCTGAGCAAGGTACTGACCCCAAGCACTGTTCACTGCTCTTCCACAGATTGGTCAAATGCAGAGGTTTTGATGCTGCACTCCCTTTCTCTATGTAAGGTTGTTGGTTCAAATCCCAGGACATTCCTTTGGGTCCCTGAGAAAGGCTCTAAACCTGAAGTTGCTCCAGGGAAACTGTTTCTGTAAGTACCAAACGCAGCTTCCTCGAGATGAGAATGTCTACTAAAAGGCAGAAATGTAAGTGTGACTTGAATTCACACATAAAAAGAGGAATATCAACATAGGGTCGCGTCCCTGAGCACCATCCGTGACCTGAGTTTGATCTCCTCAAGCAACCATACTACAAAGATTGTACTGTGTGTGTGTGTGTATGTGTGTGTGTGTGTGTAAGTAAATCCACTCTAGAGGTTTTTACCAAAAAAAGGCTTATCGATGTTTCCTCCGGACCGTCCACTCATTAAAAGTTTGCGCCCGCCTCAAAGCGGAGAACAAGGAGAGGAGGAGGAGGAGGATTTGGGCTGGATCTAAACTCCCTCCTTCATTAAAACCATTACCGGCTCCTATTCATCACCGTGAGCTCACACAGTCCCAGGCAGGAAACAGCAGGTAAATATGGTAAATATATAAGGGGATGTGTATTTGGGTACGACTCAAACCCTGTGTGAATTAATTAGCTGCTTTACAGCAATTTACACTCCTTTGCTACTTTACGTTCTTCTTTCTTTAACCTCCTCACCTCGGTCTCCTGCCTCGGCAGAAACAAGTCGTCTACCTCCGACGCTTCAGGTCGCTCGCTCATTCGCAATTCATTAACGATGATAAACACGCGCCGGTGTGGGTGCGACAGACGAGCGGCGGCGCCTCCCTTTTCGTCACCTGCTCTCTCCCTCGCTCTCTCTCTCTCCTCCATCCTTCCTTCTTCGGAGAAGGTAATAAAGTTCCTTATCTTCCCTGTATCCTCCAGCAAGGAAGGATGACTGATATAAGAAAGGCATTCCCAATGTGACTTTTAATTAATGTTTAATGCCTCTCCGTCCTGCAGGTAAGGTGAGAGAGTATATTACACGGCTTTTATAGGGACGGAGGCGTTTAATAAAGGGCGGATCATTTCCCTGTCAACGCCAAACAGCGGCGCCCCGTCGTGCCTCCCGTCGGGCGCCGAAAATGGCAGCTAATTCATCCCGATCGCTCAAAAGCGTGCCGACTCGGGGTGAGGTCTCCAGACTGCGGGATAGAAAAGTCTCGAGACGTTTTACATGTCTGAATCATACGAGGCGGTGGCGGCGGCGTGGTGGTGGTTAGCAAGAGATGGTCCTGCGTTCGATCCCCATATTTCTGTGTGGGTTTATTCCGGGCGCTCCGGTTTCCTCCCACAGTCCGAAAGCACGCAATATAGGTTAGTTGGCGACTCTAAATTGGCTCCATAAGGTGTGTCAGTGTGATTGCATGTATGTGTGTGTGTGTGTGTGTGTGTGTGTGTGTGTGTGTGTGTGTGTGTGTGTGTGTGTGTGTGTGTGCCCTATGGTGTGTTGGCACCTGGCCAGGCTTGTTATATGGGTGTTGGTGGCCTAGTGGTAGAACACTCGCCTTTGGACCAAGAGGTTACGGGTTCGAATCCGACCTCTGGTGTTACCAACATTGGGTCCCTGAGCAAGACCCTTAACCCTACGTTGATCTCAGGGGAACTGTCCCTGAAATTAGGAAATGTAAGTGGCTCTGGATAAGAGCGTCTGCTAAATGCTGTAAATGTAAATATTCCCCACCTTGCGCCCGTAAGTTTCCGGGATAGGCTCCGGTGACCCCGGCTAGGATTAGGCGAGTCGCATAGTGAATGAATGAATCATATGAGGTTGACATTTTGCTTTTGTTAAAAATACACCGAGGAAAGAAAGCGGAAAAAAGTGATGACGCAACGATGTGGCGTGAACACGAGTGAGGCCCGTAGAAGTGGAAGTTTTACGAAAAATTCACCATTTGAGGACGTTTGAGGTTGTTTGCAAAAGCAGTGCGGATGTTGTTTGGATTTTCGCTGCATATAATATGGTGTGTCAGTAAACAAGGCAGTTGCCCGGAGCGCTGGCTGTGACCACATAACAGAAAAGTGGCACTGTGGAAAGAGAACGTGGCCAAACAACGCGAGAGAACGCCGTGACAACACGACCGAGCGCCGCGCAGAAAGTGCCCTCGTTTCATCTCATCCAGACGAGGGAAGAGTTAAAGTGTGACGCTTAACCCCGTAACGTGGGCGAGGCGAGCAAACTGCAGTCGTGGGTTTTGGAAGCTCAGGCGGCGCTGAACCGAGCCGAGCTGAAACGCGAGAGCCGCAAGTGACACCGAGTACTTGGCAGCGTCTTGCTTGGGGTTATAGACTTCCAATAGGGAACGGGGCAGTGTCCCTTTAAACTGCACACAAATATTGGCCTTCCTGACCGGCAATAAATCAGCAACAAGAGAACAAGCAACAAGCATTATTGCCTGAAAGCAATGAGCAAAATGAGCTGATGTATAAATAAACAAGAGTCCTGCCACAGCGCATACCAGCCCATTGTGCTCAGATTTTTATTCGACTTTCATTTATAGTCCTTCACTCAACAACTTTCCAATTATGCTTAAAGCTCTGCCATTTATGCAGATAAATGGAAAATAAACAGAAATAAACATGATAAAAACCCGCAATGTGCAATACTGGGGCAGTTGATAACGTTCGCCTGTGATCGGAAGGTCGCCGGTTGGAATCCCAGGACCTACCACTGAGGTTCTCATGAGCAAGGTACCGTCCCCAAGCGCTGCCCATGTCAGCTGCCCACTGCTCCTCCACTGATGGGTTAAATGCAGAGGTCACGTTCTGTTGTGGTGCATTGTGTTATTCGCTCACCCACTCCTACATATGGCGTAACGGTAGGGTGTTCGCACCGTGATCAGAAGGTCGCAGGTTCGAATCCTGGGCCGGTAAAGTTACCACTGAGGTGCCCATGAGAAAGGTACCTTCCCCAGGCACTGCTCCCTGGGCACTGCACCCAGGTACCTCAGCGGTACCTTCACCAGTCCTGGGATTTGAACCGGTAACCTGCCTGTCATGGGGGTCAATGCCCCAACATTTATGCTACCAACATCTAGTGTCATCTTGAACTGATGCTCTTCACATTTTAAGATCCACATGCAGTAAAATATTGCAGTGTATAACGTGGTAAGCTATGAAAAAATACCACAGCGATGGTGCACGGGATTCATTCTATAGTCTTCCACGAGAAGAGAAATAAATGAGTGTAGTAGTTAAAAAGTCCAGATCACTTCCCATGTACATGAGCTAAATAAGCGCAGACTTATTTTGGGAATTACAATTTTTCTTCAAAAGAAATTAGTCGGACGGCATTCTGTTTGAAGTAGAAACATTTTAGGAGGAATTTTTGAACATGCGTAACAGCACTGGAGTATTAGCCCGTTTGCAGCTTTGTTACGTGACCGGATGAATTTCCTTCATGTGTGGTGTGTTCCCACGTTGTTTGGCTCACGCTGTATTAATATTTGTACTTTTTCCCTGACTCGTTTTGATCAACCCGGTTTACGGTTACGCACGACCTTATTTATGCGCTTAGAATTTGGCTTAAACAAACTGTTTACTGTAACTTCAACTAACATCTTGCCCACGCAGTGTCACTGCCTCATCGCCAGAGAGAGTGCGTGTTCTGACTTGTTGTCTTTGACTTATTTTGGGGACAAATTTCAGACTCCACACTTGCAGACTCGTACGGGAAATGCCGAACTGGTTTGGTTTTTGAGTACCAGTAAAGGTACTACTAAGGTACTCACAAGCAAGGTATCGTCCCTAAGCACTGCTCCCCTGGTGCTGCCCATGTCAGCTGCCCACAGCGGGGGGGGGGTTTCCCGCCGCACTCAGAGCACTTCAAGTTAAAATACGTTCAACTTTTAGAACAGCGCTGCTCTCGTCAGTGTCACTCCTCTCTTGCTAGCCAATCAAGATCGAGGAAGGGGCGGAGCATACAAATGGCGGCGTATCTGGAGCGGCTGGAGAAGATTTCATGCACCCGATCTCGTCTCGAGGACGTGAGAATCTATTTCAAACGCTGCCACTAATGCTAAGATGCGATTTCTCTCCATCTTGTCGGCTAAACTAATGATCTCAAAGAAGTGCCCGGTGCTTTTTGTAACTTAGCACCAAAGAAATGCAGAGAAAGTAGAGGTGGGCGATATCTTGATTTTATCGATTAATTCGAATTTACAGTTCAGGACGATGTGTTTTTATGAAAATCGATTTTATTACTTATTTTACAAGCGGGTGCCAAAAGCAGAACTAATGCGACGCATCGTTCTACACGGCTAAATTAGCGTGGCGCACCCAAACCCTGTAGCAGATTCACAAACAACATGGCCACGATAGGGGAAAAAAATGGCGTCACATCAGTGCCAAAACAAGAGCGCGCAAAATGGCTTGCTGCAAAAAATTCCCGGGCGTAAATTTCACAGTGACACTCGAGAACACAAATTTAAGAATCGAGTGCGTGGTTAAATGTGACCCCCCCCACTCCGTAATTAGACACTTTTTAGGTGAATAAATATGATTATAATATAAAACACAGAATTCAGAAGAATAAATATGGAAAAACGGACTTCAGGAAAAAAATAAAACGGAATTTAGGAAAAAACAAAACAGATTTAATAAGGCCTTATGTATATTGCAAAAGACATGGTGCCCATACATACTGTGGAAAAGCCGGGATTCATTAACATGCCAAAAGTTTTTCACCCGAAGTACGAGTACGTGCTTCCAAGCTGCAAATATTTTTCTGAATTTGACTTGCCACAACTGTATAATGAAACACGTCAAAGAATCCGTAGAGAGCTGGAGGAGGAGGTGTCGTATTATTCTGCCACAACTGACATGTGGTTTTGAACCATTTATTTGCCATCTGTAGTTTGATTTTGAGTAGGGGAGGAGAAAATCGATTAAAATTGAAAATCGGATTTATTGTGAAAAAAACGGAGATTTTATTTTTAGGCCATATCGCCCAGCTCTAAGAGAAAGCGCTCTGGGAGTGAGGTTTTGAGCACTATAAGAGGAAAAAAATTCCTTTGGTGGACACAGGGCCTAATCGTGTCTAAGAAATGTCTAGTATAGTGAAGTAAAAGTGTGTGTGTGTCTTTAAATTGACAAGAAAATCGAGGAAAAAGTAACTAGTAAGCTTTGGAAGTCTCTCACACACTCAAACAGCCATGTTGTGGGGGGACAGCTGACCCCTGCTAAAGAAGGACCAGCATGTTCTAATTGTGCCTGAACTTAGAGGACTGTTCCTGGTCATACCGAGTGCAGAAGAGAGAGTGCACATGTTGAGAAACACTCACATTCCCTCACTGACAGATACAACGCTCCCTCAACAGCTGCTGACTACTTTGATTTCAGAGGACTGGTTAGTGATTTATGAGCATATAGACAACTGCAGTTCCTCTTTGTGCCAGGCTTTGTGCCCTCTCCCTCTAACGTTTACCTGAGCTCCGATTTTTATTTCTGATTTCAATAATTTTGGAGAAGCTTTCAAGCCCTTCTCAGGGCGACCCGTACAAACGATGACAGTTTGCCAGAACGAGGGGATAATTGAGGCAGAGTAGAGAAGGGTAACGGCAAGGTAAGGTGATGAAATGTTGATGTCATGCTTAACCTGTGGCTGAAAGTTTAAACCAAGAGATTTTTTACAAAGTTTTACAATAAAACAATAATAATAAACAGTAATAATTGGACCGATTTGGAAACTTTAGAAATGTCTGCACGTCCAAGCGGAGAATTATGTTAAGAGTACGTCTCTAAAATGTCAGTGGTTTGACACAGAAATGTTTTCCACTTTTTTCCAGGGATTTTTGCTGCATGTGTGGACAAGAAGATCTCGGCAAAGCTCCAATTAGGGGGGCAAAAGAATGACAAATGGTACCCCCAGCATTCTCCCAAAACCTGAGCTGGGAATTCTTGTGTGAAAGGATTTAAAGGGGCACGAAACGCTCCAAAATGTTCTTTTAAAAACATGACTAACATAAATAACTCACAGCCATCATCATAGGTATGACTGTAGAAAATATGGGTATATGGGCCGGGATATAGTTAACGCTCAGAACGCTTACGTGCAGGCATCATGGGGCAGTTGGTGGCGTAACGGTAGGGCGTTCGCCCCGTGATCAGAAGGTCGCAGGTTCGAATCCAGGGCCGGTAAAGTTACCACTGAGGTACTCATGAGCAAGATACCGTCCCCAAGCGCTGCTCCCCTGGTGATCGTTAGCTGCCCACTGCTTCTTCACGGATGGGTTAAATGCAGAGGTCACTTTCGTTGTTGTGTGCTGTGCTGTGCTGTGTTCACAGTGACAAAAAATCATGGCTGTCACATGTTTTCAGCGTTCTTTTGACGTGTCTTTTGAGCACGGTGTCAGAAATGTACGCGAGTTGCAGTACCAGCAAAAATCAATCCCGGACTGGTAAAGGTACCACTGAGGTAATCAAGAGCAAGGTACCGTCCCTAAGCACTGTTCCTCGAGTGCTGTTCATAATGACAAATAATCACTCACATTTTTTTACAAAGATTTCAGGTACCAGCTGTTCCTGGTTGGCGTTAAATTGGCAGAAGTGGCATCTGATAGGCTAGCTACCTTCACTGCGTCACAGCGCGCTCTTGGTAGCTATGAGATGGAGTCGAAGGATGGAGTCCACCTTAGCAAAGATGTAAGCAAGAATCTGCAGCTGTGAAATTGCTCATGTAGTTAGATACTTTTTCTCTGAAGCTTGTAGTGCAGCTAACTACTATATTAAAACTGTTGGTTGGCTGTAGCTTAGCTACTTTTACTCATATATGTGACCCTCCACGGCAAAACCAGTCGCTTGTCGCAATGGAGGTTTCCGAGAAAAACAAGCGTTTATGGTAAAATTTTGGATTTTTTGTTTTTAGTGTTTTGAAACAGTGGAAGGTCTATACTGTACTGTTGTGAATAAATTTGGCTGAAAAACTTACCCTTTCCATCCTAAAAACATGACTTTCTTGAGGTGAGGAATTCAATTCCAGCAGAATGTTAAAAGTTTCTGTTTTGACCGCTCTACTTCAATATTTACGGTAAATCCACTGGTTGACTAGCGTGAAGATATTTCTCCGGAATCCATCTCCGTCTCCCGAGTTCAGTTAACCTAACGCAGGTAGGCTATCCGTGTGGCTGTGAATGCAGCGTAGGCTACCGTAAATACAAACGTAGCCGTATTTGGTTGAAGGTTGATTTATGCCCTTTCATGAAAACATAAACTCAATTTTTACAGTTTAAGAATCTCTTAGGAACTTTCTTAAGAGCAAATCTAAGTATCTTTTAGCCACCGAGGACCAGTGTTTATTGGTTTGCCACCTGTTGTATACTATATTATTATATTTTATTGTTTTTCTTGTCATTTCATCAAAAGCCCTTTGTAAAGACGAGCAGTAGACCCTGTGTTCCACTTCCACACGCAGGGGCTAGTGTAAGTGGAGGCTGCCGTTCCGAGGCCGCTTGTACTAGCGCAGACGGCCACATGTGTCTTTAGAGCAATGAGAGAAAGGCAATTAAAAGAGTTCAATAAGCTGGCCTAAGGCTCATTAAATTAAACCCCAACACAATGAACGGGTCTCTTGCTCACTCTTCTTGAAGCTGTTTTCATTAAGCGTTGATCTTTAGTCTCGGCCTTGGCTGCAAGCCTCAAAGCCCACTTTCCCAACATCCACCATCCTGCAGCTCTGCGTCCAGGAGGAGGAGGTTCTTCTTATCGGCAGCTTCGCAGTGTAACGTATGTAAAGTTTAGGTTAGCGAAGGTCGTCAGGTTTAATCTGATTATGAGAGTTCACGCAAGGCAGGTTTATTTATATAGCGCAGTAGCACACGCAGGGGTTATTCTCTGTGCTTTACAGCAATGGAATTAAAATAGGTTATGTTTTAAATTGGTAAAAAGAAGAATTAAAATGCTGTTTATATCTATTCTAATTATAATATGATTATAACATATTTATGTAAGCCTAAGTTTGAATATATGGATAATACATACACTGTATAAATAAGACAGTAGAGAATAGTAAGTGATTAGTGAGTGATTATTTGTCGTTGTGAACACACCACAGCACACAGTGCACCACAACCAAATGTGACCTCTGCCTTTAACCCATTCGTGAAGGAGCAGTGGGCAGCTAATAAGCGCCCGGGGAGCAGTGCTTGGGGACGGTACCTTGCTCCAGAGTATCTCAGTGGTAACTTTACCGGCCCTGGAATCGAACCTGTGACCTTCTGATCACAGGGCGAACACCCTACACCCTACCGTTACCCACCAACTGCCCCAGTAGACTGGGCAGTTAAGTGAAATTTGATCAAAACTGACATTGACAACCTCAAACATCACCCCTGTTGATGATTTTGATTAATATTTAAATTCGGTTAAATTCTATAAATACTTTGCCCAGTGTGTGCTTAAAAACATCCACGACTCCATCCCGTCCAGACTCCCACTCATTAAAATAGAGCTGAAACGATTATTCGAATAACTCGAATAATTCGATTACAAAAAATGGTCGAGGCAAGTTTTCTAGAATCGAAGCTTCGTTTAAGTCATTTAAATGGCTACAGCACGCGCCGCTTGCGTTTCACACAGACGCTTATTAATGATGCACCATTTTGTCAGTGCCACGATCAAGGCGAGAATAGATCCCTCTGTATGTGAACGTATTTGTGAGATATTACGTGCACAAAAACAGAAGTAAATTCATGAAAACGCATAAATGACATTTTTTGCGATGTAAACACGTGCGCTGTTTGTAAGCACCGATACTCGCTAAAACGCTCCGTTTCCGTCAAAACGCCCCTTTATTACGGACAAAACGCGTAATTTAGCTGATAAATAACCACAACAACCAGCGTTCCACTCACAATACAGCCATTTATTATGATTTTCCCATCGATTTTTTTTCATAGTTCATTCCCCAATGCACTGAAACCTTTATTGTGACGCGGCTCTGAGGCGTGCGCAGGGGATTGTGGGAAATGCAGTTCTCTTCAATTTCAAATGAATACAACAACATAAAGCGTATATGACTAACTTCTACTCACACTAGAATAAGCCTAATAACAAATGTATTGTCATTTTCATTTACATTTTTTTATCCGAGTACTCGATTTAAACGATAAAATAATCGATAGATAACTCAATTACAAAAATAGTCGTTTGTTGCAGCCCTACATCAAAACGTTAATAGTTTAGCGCATTTTCAATACAAACCGTGTCAGTGAAATTTGAGGGCAAAAAAACAAATGAATAGTTCATTAATCATGATGTTTGATTCATTCTGATATTGATTTGAGGTGCGACACATTTTATGCAGGAGCTGTTTAATGACCAGCTTTTGAACCAGTGTTTACTAAAGAAAGGCCACGTATGTTTATACAGTTCATCATGCGTAATTTATGCGTAAGATCATAATAATCTGATGTGACTCATGAGTCTGTCTGTACTTTCAGAAGTCATGCTGAAGTAACATCTAGTTAGTTTTAACAAGTTTCCCTTCTACCTCCTACCTCTGTTTCTCTTCATCATAAGCGCCTGTGTCCAACACGCGTTTTTTTTGCGCCGAGAGCAGTCAAAACCTCACTTCTCTCAGCGCATGTTGTTGCTAAGTTACGAAAAGCACCATCGGGCTCGCGTTCGTTCATATTTCATGTAAACGTTGTATCGTGTTCCTTTGAGATCTGTAGTTTGGCCGACAAGATTATCTTTACAATGGAGAAAAATCACGTCAGCATTAGCGGCAGCGTTTGAACTCCGCGTTAATCTCTACGTCTTCGAGACGTAGAGATTGGGTTCCACGAGATAAACCGTGCAAGAAAACAGCTGTGAGAGTGCCACCGATTTATATGTCCCACCCCTTCCTCCATTTTGATTGGCTAGCAAGAGAGAAGTGACATTGACGAGCCCAGCGCTGTTCTAATAACTGAACAGATTTCAACTTGAATCGCTCTGAGCATTGCGGTTAAAAAACGTCTCCACCTACGTTTTTTTGTGTGTGTGTGTGGATGTAGGCGATTAGCGCTCTGAACGCTGAAGCTCATAGGATTTGTAGTAAAAATGGGCGTTGCCAGTGCAAGAAACGCTTTTGGTGTAGTGTTAATTTCATCAGACGAGACGAGACGAAATGTGTTCGTCAACGACCTTCTTTCCCACGACTGAGACGAGACGATGACGAGACTGCACTAATGTTTAACGTTTGTGCTGATATACTTGCGTCCGTACTGTGCGTCGTAATCTGTAGTGTGTACTCCTTACCACCAGGAGTCAGTGTCGAGGCTGCAAACCTAATAAATGAATGAATACCTGTATCTTAAAATCCTCATCTGTTATTCCAAACAAACATGTCTTTACTCGAAGAAATGTTAATCTTCATCATACTGAGACAGCACCAGAGAATTAAACGAAATTAAACGAAGATGGTACGTTCGACCACTTAATAGATCTCGTCAGCAAGATGTGGAATACTTTTCTTGACTTTTTTTCTCGCAACACTGCCCCCTATAAATTACGCAGGTATTGCATCTCCGTATACGTTCCGTTAATTTTTGAGTACGTGCACGAAAACCGACGCAAACAACGCAGGACACGGATCGCACCTGTATGTACGTACATACGTACGTAGTTCACAGCAAGTATATTCCAGACTTAAGACTGTGTTAATGTGCCTTATTGTTTACGAATAAAAACGAGACTAAGGCCTCGTTCACACGGACGTCTGAACCAGGCGTTTTTCTGGCGTTCGTGGCGCCAGGTGAGTGCCGACTGAACGCCGACCGTTTTTCTGGGGGCGTCCACACGGGCGTCCACACGGGCGTTCAGCACCGGCGTTTGGTCGGGGGCAAATAAACGCTGCATGCAACGTTTTCTTGGCATCAAAATCCCGACGAACGCGAGGAAAACGACGCTATTGCGAACGCCGGTGAAACACCAATCGAACGCAGCTACAAAATGCAGCAAAAACACATATGGCGTCCAGAGGGCGTTCATTTTGAACGTCTGTGTGGACGAGGCCTAAAATGTTTTGCATGAAATAAAAACGAAACAAAAACTCCCTCCTCGTTTTCGTCTACACAAGAGACCACCAGACCCCCGTCATGTGTTTGTGCCAGCAGTTCGTCTACGTCGTGTTCCTGCACCCCCCCGGCCGCAAAACTACATGCAACTACTTGTTCCAGAGGTTATTATTACATTTAATCAATATTTTAGCGGTGTGGAACACAATTCAACTGGAGTGATAAACAAAAATCATCTCTGAAATAAAAAATAAAAAAGATTAAAATGTTTTAATGAAAACTTGACTATAACACCTTGAGTTTTCGTTTGACTAAAACTAGACTAAAATGTTGAATAAGGAACTTTGACACAAGACTTAGACTTAGACTAAATTAAAAAATGGGTGACAAAATTAACTCTATTTTGGTGGACACAGGCCCGGCTTGAATATGTACGTTAAAACAGCCAGTGGGTAAACGTGTCAGAAGTACGGTTCATTTTGCCTAATCTGATTAACTAGCTGTCTAGCAAAGCTGACACTGAGGTGGTCTGGAGCGTGGTCTTTCATAAACAGCATGTCCTGAATACGTCATGAACACGACACCAGGGGAGAGAGGAGAAAGTAACCGAGGACACGAGGCCGTTGGTGTTGCTCTTTAAGATATCTCTCACAAATACTCGCAACATTTTTGTCATGTGTTTATTTCGAGCTTAAGTAAGACACAAAGCGCCTGAGCCGGACTGCTCCGCTCTGTCCCACCTGCAACTAAGCCAGCTTCAGTACACCGTGTATTTTACTGTACACTCGTTATTTTTTACTCACACCTTCATTAAACTTATCCGTGATTTGTGCAGCGGCAGCACTTTACTTGGTCCGTACAGAGTGACCTTTGCTGACTCGTCATATCGATGAGTCTTGGCCACACAACAACCTGCTGCCGCTTTTTTGTTTGTTTGTTTGTTTGTTCCCGGCCTGGACCACTGGTAGCTGCAGGTTCAGAATGCCGCACCGCCATCCAGGTTCCCCTCATCTTAATCCAGTGAGTGATGAAGTAACAAGTTGGGTTTTTTTGCTTCATCACTCAGAGTCAGAGTTTCTGAGATCATTTAGATCCGGCGGTTGGTGGCGTAACGGTAGGGTGTTCACCAAGTGATCAGAAGGTCGCAGGTTCGAATCCAGGGCCGGTAACGTTACCGCTGAGGTACTCATGACCAAGGTACCGTCCCCAAGCACTGCTACCCGGACGCTTGTTACCTGCCCACTGCTCCTTCACGGATGGGTTAAAGGCAGAGGTCACATTTGGTTGTGGTGCACTGTGTGCTGTGCTGTGGTGTGTTCACAATGACGAATAATCACTCACTTTTTTTCAGTAATTGTACTTACTTTGAGGACTTGAACTGGGACACGAGGAGGGGAACAGCCCTGGACGCACGGTGGTTTTGTTCCCTTCATTTTAATTGATTGTTAACAAATAATTATAAAGAAGGAAAATGGCAACTTCTTTCCGCAACTTTGACTTGCTCCCGCAACTACGTTGCAACAAAATCCCCAAAAACACCTCAACTTTCAATGCAATTTTTTTAGAAAAGCTGCCACAAAATCAGCCATTTTAAGACGCAGTAATCTCAACAAAGGCCCGCGAAATCCTGCAGGGACTGACTTCAAAGTCAAAGTCAAGAAAAAGTCAACTTTACTGTCATCTCTGCTGTATACCATGTAAATATATAGAGAGACGAGACCACGTGGCTCCAGTTTTACCAGTGCAAAGAACAAGCAACAAAGAGCAAATAAGGCACATGGAATAAACAATATATCAATAGAATAAAAAATATACTCTAAACTCAGAGGTGGAGGTAGTACTGGCTCTCAGTACTTAAGTAAAAGTACAATTAACCAGCAAAAAATATAGTTAAGTAAAAGTAAAACTACTACATCATCAACCCTACTTAAGTAAAAGTAAGAAGTACATACTTTTAAACGCACTTAAAGTACTAAAAGTAAAAGTACTTGTGCAGTAGGTCTATGTTGTCACGTAATGGTCTATTTCATTATTTCAATAATATTATATCAGTCATCACATCAGTCATCAGTCGTTTAAGTGACATCACTGAATATAACGCTAGTCAAGCTGGGACGGAACATAGGACAACTTCTTCATTTAAAAAAAGGCCAGTGGTCACAGGACATCGGGTAACGTATCTGTTGATAAACCGCTGCTACGTGAACTAGCAGGTCATTACCTTGCATGGCAGCTAACATGATTGTCGATGGTGAACCTTCTCATTTATCCCAAACAAGTGCCTCTAGTTCAGGATAGCAAAACGTTTTACACGTCACCCATACTGATGAATCAAAACTGTTGCAAAGCATCTCAATGTTGCGACCCCCTGGTAAGAGACTTCACATAAAATAAGCTATCAGTCTGGTTGGTTTAAACCTCCAAGACAGCCACAAAACCTAGGAAACGTCAGCAAAAAAGGTGACAGGGCCAAATAAAATGTAACGGAATGCATTTTAGAAATGTAGTGGAGTAGAAAGTACAGATAATAGCTGCAAAATGTAGTAAAGTAAAATAAAAGTATTCATTATTATTTCTACTTAAGTAAAGTACAGATACGTGAAAATGTACTTAAGTACAGTAACAAAGTACTTGTGCTTAGTTACGTTCCACCACTGTCTAAAGTAGAAGTAGAAAGAGAGGCAGTTAGGGTGCGTATTCAGCCTGCAATTATGGTCTTAGAGTGGTCTTTTACAGTGGATAAAATCTGTAACAGTTTGAAAATGAAAAATTCTATACAGACAAGTCTATTGATTAAACAGTATCTCTTAAAAAAGTCTGACGTAAGTTATCACAAGGGCTTGAATCGACGGCAGCTGAACTGCAGTTTCTCGAAGATGTTTCACCTCTCGTCTGAAAGGCTTCTTCAGTTCAGAAACAGTAGTTTTCTAATGGATTACTTTTAACTCGTACTGTAATTTTTGTCTTAAGGAGTCATTACTTTCGCTTAAGTATGGATTTCAGTGTCTCCACACGCCGCTGTTTAGATCAGTTAAGGGCAGCATGGCCATATGCATGTAGCAATTTTTAAGCATCTAAATCGTGCACTTTCCAGAAAGCATCTAAGATATGACAGAAAATGATTCCCACAGGTCCTGGTGTAAGCAGTCTGGAAGAGCAGGAGGAGGAGGAGGAGGAGGAGCTGAGTGCGGAGAGGCTGTTATGTGACTTCCTTGCACGCTCTCTCTCTCTCTCTCTCTCTCTCTCTCTCTCTCTCTCTCTCTCTGTCTCTCTCTTTGTGTGCAATGTGAAGCGTTGTCTTTGTGTGGGCCTGGCGAGTCGGCGCCGAAGAGGACGGGAGAACCCGAACAATCATCTCATGCCTCTCTGCTGTGACAGCGCCGTTGATGCCTAAGGCTCGGAGGACGATAAAACCCTCCCTCTCTCTCTCTCTCTCTCTTTCACTCCGCGCTCCCTCTGTTCCCGCTCTGATTGGTAATCACAGTGCAGGGCTTCCTTCAGCTTATTACGCTGAATTACAAGGTGCTCTCCCCTTAGATCGTTTCCGTCCTCTTTCCAGTCGTGACGGGAGGCTTCGCTGCTTCTTGGATAGCTGCACGCCTCATTGGTCAGCGTACACCTTCGGTAAAAAAGGCGGTCAGCTTTGCACATTTGCACGGAATTACTGTACGCTGTGCTTCTGGCTGATGAACGTTACAGGAAATGACCTTGTGTGTTACCAAAAAAGCTTGTCACCAGCGGAAACCAGGATTTGGAAATCTTCCCGGCTTACGATATGAAGTTTTTGCCGTGTACATTTAACATTTAACGGAAATGTAATTGAAGTCTTTCCTTTTGCCGTTGGTGCTCGGTTTCCGAGTCATTTTTCCGAGGGCTGAAGCCAGAAGTGACGACTTGCGCGCCACCGTTTCTGTAAAGACTGCGGTGAATTTCATGTTGTACATGAAATACCACGTTATGTGTCGCTGATCAAGTGCCGATGCTAAATTGACTGGTCGATGTTCCTAAAAACAGATGACTAGCCTAGTTAAGCTGAACAGAAAGGCGAACAGGATCAGTAACTTAAGACGGAAAATTCAGATAAAAAGGTAGAAAAAGTTCAACTCTCCTGTGGCAAATGGAACGCATCCAGTTCGGTTTTCACTGTATTTTTAGCGGCTGTGACGTAATCGTCAACCGAATCTCAGATCAAATGGCAAATGGAACAGAGCATAACATGCACAGAAGCAAAATGACAAAAAAAATCATCTGTACATCAAACAGTAAACACAAGGAGCCTCATTCACCAATGTGTTCTTACGGAAGTTAAGACGCGGTGGCGTGGTGGTCAGCGCTGCCGCCTCACAGTGAGAAGCTCCTGGGTTCGATCCCAGGGTCAGCCGTGGGGCCTTTCTGTGTGGAGTTTGTGTGCTATCCCTGTGCTAGTCTGGGTTTTTCCAGGTGCTCGTGCACTTGGGGTTGATTGGTTACCCTAAATCGCCCCGTATATGAGTGTGTTTGTGTGCATGCGTGTGCCTAGTGGTGTGTTGGATTGGTGCAACCTGACTTTTGCACATGTAGTAGAGACATTGTTTATTAGCTAATTACATAGTTCGCTAAATGAGCTCAAGCTGTATGTCGAACCCTCGGCCACCTTCACCTTCAAGATCACACCAAAATGAGGGATTATTTGCGGTTGTGAACACAGCACAGCATTAGCAAAAAGCAAGTTTTCAAATTTTCACCCCCCACCTGGATCTGTTCCCATTCTTCGGGTGCACAGTCTGAAATCTGACACCTAAAACAAACACTTATTTTGCTTTCCTGGACCAGACAGCAGCTGAATTTTAAGTTCCAGTGTATTTAAGTGAGTGATTATTTGTCATTGTGAACACATCACAGCACACAGTGCACCACAGTGGGCAGCTTTAATCGCAGCTCCCGTGGAGCAGTGCATGGGGACGGTATCTTGCTCATGAATACTTCAGCGGTACCTTAACCAGTCCAGGACTTCAACCAAGCAACCTTCCGATTTCGGTGTGAACTCCCTGACCGTTACGCTACCAACTGCCCCAGTGAGTGTCACGAACCATCTCAAAATGAACTGTTACTCGTTTCAACCCGGTTGTTTTTGCTGATCTCCGAGCAGCTCCCTGTTCCCCAAATCCCCAAAACAGATGATCAAGTAAGAAAACATCAGTGTGCTTTGGCTTTAGATGCTCCGTAGATATTGGAAGAGCAGACGTGAATGAGAATAAAAATATCTTTCTTTCTGTTCCCCTTAAATAAATGAACATTGAAGTTCCATCATTTTACCTGCTGTTATGTACAAAGAACACTGCCTGTGTGGCCTCCGTGAGGGGAACGCGGTGCAAAAGATAGTCGATTAGTGCAGCAGGTGTACCAGCAACATGCGAATCTGTTTGCAGGGTGTGTGTGTTGTGTGTGTGTGGCGCAACAGCATAAATCAGTGCAGCAGTCGCCCTGCGGACTTAACTCGCTCCCCTGCTTAATGTGACACTGTCATTTATAAGAGCAACAAGGGGGAGGCGGGGAGAGAGAGCCGGGAGTTGCAGGTAGCGCCGCTGCCATTACAAATCGCAGCCTTCACTTCTACAAGGCCTTCTTATTATTTTATGTTTTCGGCGTTTCGTTTTTCGTCCCCTAACCAGAGAGATGATTCTTTCGTGCCCCCCCACCATCCCCCACCACTACTGTTACTCCTTGTATCCTGTTTAGAAAAGGCATTACGAGTGAGAAGATGACGGAGCGGCCAGCAGGAGCTCGGCTGGCCGCCTTCTGTCTGGACTCATTGCTCTTGCTGTCAGTATCTTATTGTTTCAGCGCTCGGCCGAAAGTGATTTAGCACACGCCGTTTTGCACTCTACAAATACAGATAACACCCGGCCTTCCCCGAGAACTGGACACGAGGCCCTCTTCCGCCACACGACGGAGGACAAAACTCCGTTTGTAACGGAGGACTTAACATTTTGAAGCCGCCCAACAGTCCAGGGATATATTCGGTCATTCGTTTTTCACTTTACAACCCAAAACCCCAAAAAGGCTTATTTTTTTACCATATTCGTTTCCAAAACCAAATGGGGAAAAAATGTATGAGTAAAATAGCGAGGGTCTATAAATGCTAGTGGACCAAGAAGTTTTGGGTTTGAATCCTACCTCTAGCACTACCACCATGGGGTCCCTGAGCAAGACCTTTAACCCCAGATAGCTCCAGGGAGAAAAATAATGGAAAAGTGAAAAACACTCACTTGCATTTCAAAAAAATATAAATACAGCGTTTTGGGACAACGGTTAAGGAATTTGCACCATGATCAGCGACCAGTTCCAATCCTGCACAGGTAAAGGTACCACTGAGTATGATACCATCCCCAAGCACCGCTCCCTGGGTGATGTCCCATGTCAGCTGCCCACTGCTCCTTCACGGATGGGTCAAAGGCAGAGGTCCCATTTGGTTGTGGTGCACTGTGTGCTGTCCTGTGGTGTGTTCACAACGACAAATAATCGCTCACTTTCACTTTACTGTTCATAAGAATGGATTGTTCATTTTGTTGCTTGATAGTAAGTTTACTGTTTGTGTTTTGTAATGTTCACTTGCATCTGATAAATAATCAAAATAGAATAGCAGTGTTTTCCATTTTTTCCCGACTTTTTCAAATGGAAAATCTGAAAAAATACTTCATTTTGTTCATTTCCTTGGACATGAATTTTGAAAAAACAAAAAAAACCGCATAGTTTTGGGGGGTTGCTTTTAATGTGAAAGACGAATGATCCACAGATTCTGTACCCTAAAATAAGCGTGAAGACAGTGTTAACGGAGAGGGGAAGGAAGGGAGGGAGAGGGGGAGAGAGAGCGAAGCGAGAGGGAGATGCAGACAGTGACAAAGAAATTGACAGATCCCCTTGGGAGACATCACACTTCTATCTGGAAATCCTGCTCATGATCTCTTCCTTTACACTCGTTATCACACTATGCTCTTGTGTAAATGTGTGTGTGTGTGTGTGTGTGTGTATGTGTGTGTGTGTATGTGTGTGTGTGTGTACCTGATTGTCGGTAGAACAGTTCGCGCTCAGCTTGTGGTTCTTATCTTTTATGGAATCCTTGCACCATTCACTTTATCATAATGGACCACAGTTGCAATGTGATATGTATGAAAATCCAATAAGATGCACTCAAGAAATGAAGAGAGAGATTAACCGAGAGAGAGAGAGAGAGAGAGAGAGAGAGAGAGAGAGAGAGAGAGAGAATAGATGTTGGGTCAGAGCTTTGACTTTGTTTTGTCTTTCATAAAGAAAAAAAACAACAACAAAGCCATTTTAGTGGGCAGCACCTGGCATCCAGACTTTGCTCTGTGTGTGTGTGTGTTTGTGTGTGTGTGTGTGTGTGTGTCCTACGTTAGTTTATACCCCAGCCCACTTCTCACTTGCTCCAAACAATCTGTCATGGCAGGCACAGAGGCTGCAGTAAACAGCAGACAGAGCCGAGCTCCTCTGAGCTGCAGTCTGACCTGTGGTGGAAGCCGCTGCCGCATGCTTACTAAACACACTCTTCACACACTCGCGTCTTATCTTTTAGTGTCTGTATGCAGAGTGGTAGAGGTCACAGGTTGAAATCTAAACGCCACAACTACCAGCATTGTGCCTCTGAGCAAGACCCTTCACCCTTAAAGTTGCTCCAGGGAGACTGTGGCTGTAATGTAGAAGTGGAAGTTGTTCTGGGGTGTGTGTTCCAAAGGCATAGTTGCTAACGTAGTGTACATTAGCAACTAACATAGCGTACATTAGCAACTAACATAGCGTACATTAGCAACTAACGTAGTGGACATTAGCAACTAACATAGCGTACATTAGCAACTAACATAGCGTACATTAGCAACTAACATAGTGCACATTAGCAACTAACATAGCGTACATTAGATACTAACGTAGTGCACATTAGCAACTAACATAGTGTACATTAGCAACTAACATAGCGTACATTAGCAACTAACATAGTGCACATTAGCAACTAACATAGTGTACATTAGCAACTAACATAGCGTACATTAGCAACTAACGTAGTGTACATTAGCAACTAACGTAGTGTACATTAGCAACATAGTGCACATTAGCAACTAACATAGTGTACATTAGCAACTAATGTAGCGTACATTAGCAACTAACGTAGCGTACATTAGCAACTAACATAGTGCACATTAGCACTAACATAGTGCACATTAGCAACTAACATAGTGCACATTAGCAACTAACGTAGCGCACATTAGCAACTAACGTAGTGTACATTAGCAACTAACAGTGTACATTAGCAACTAACATAGTGCACATTAGCAACTAACGTAGCGCACATTAGCAACTAACGTAGTGTACATTAGCAACTAACATAGCGTACATTAGCAACTAACATGTACATTAGCAACTAAATATACAGTGCGCTTACTAGCAACTAACATAGCGCATTAGCACCAACATAGTGCACATTAGCAACTAACATAGTGCAATATTAGCAACTAACATAGCGCATATATTGAAGCAACTAACGTAGTACATTAGCAACTAACGAGGTACATTAGCAACCAACATAGCATTAGCAACTAACATAGTGTACATTAGCAAATCAATGTAGCGCATATTAGCAACTAACGAGCGCATATTAGCAACTAACATAGTGCACATTAGCAACTAAATATAGTGCACACATTAGCAACTAACGCTACATTAATAGCAACCAACGGTGTACATTAGCAAGCGTACATTAGCAACTAACATAGTGTACATTAGCAACTAACATAGTGCACATTAGCACTAACATAGTGCACATTAGCAACTAACATAGTGCACATTAGCAACTAACGTAGCGCACATTAGCAACTAACGTAGTGTACATTAGCAACTAACAGTGTACATTAGCAACTAACATAGTGTACATTAGCAACTAACATAGCGTACATTAGCAACTAACATAGCGTACATTAGCAACTAACATAGTGTACATTGTTGTTGTGTAGATTGTCCACTAGAGGAGTGCTTCTCGAGTGTTGCTAAAAAAGCTGCTCCTTCAGGGATGGGTCAAATGAGGGGTCACATTTGGTTGTGGTGTGTATTGTGTACTGTATTGTGGTGTGTTCACAATGACAAAAATAATCACTCACTTAAAACTCTGCCAACGTTATGGGTTATGTTACCTTGAAGAGAAGAAATGACTAAACCCTCTAATTGTCAAAACCAATATCGTCCTTCTTAAAAACAGTTTATCGTCCAAACCCTAGTGGACGGCACATTCGGCATTAGGCCTGCGACCGGTTCCTAGCTGTACTACAACGGGGGGAGGCTTTTATTAAGAAGATGTGCTCTGAGCTCAGGGCAGTGCTCAGGTCATCTCTCTCCTGCACACCTCTGCTGCTCTCCAGCCTGCCTCCAATTTGTCCTCATCAGTCTTACCAATTAAACTTGCTATAGAAGGATTACTCTCATCCCCTCTCCTTCTCCTCTCTCTCACACACACACACACCTACACCTCTCACTCTGTTCTTTTTCTGAAGCTGTGTCCATTTTGAGCATATATTGGAGTGTATGAGCGGCTCATATACATGCGTGTTTGCATGCCTGTGTGTGTGTGTGTGTGTGTGTGTGGGGTGAGCAGACTGGTCAGTGTTGTCTTGTTTCTCCAGGCTAATTTGACAGCTCGAGCTCTACCTTTAGCTTTCATTATTAGCTCTTCCCTTCAGGCAAAGGAATTACTGTGTGGATCTGGAGATATAATGAGAGTAAGAGGGTGTGATGATCTGTGTGTGTGTGTGTTAAGTGGTGGGAGAGTTTTTTGGATATGTTTAAATCCGCTCTGCGTTTAGCTGGCTCTCTCTCTCCCTCTCGCACACAAAGACGGGGGGCAGATGCTACGGTATTTCGGGGTCTCTGAGGAGATAGGAAACGAGATTTGTCTTTTTTAGGACGTCGTGGTTTGTGAGGACCATTAAGGAAAAGATGTTTAATAGAAATTCTCTGTTTTATTTGAAATTTCGACCTTTGGTTACTGACGTTAAGGTTAAAGTATTATTTACATTTAGTTATTATCTTTCTTTTTGACTGGTAAGTGAGTGAGTGGTTATTTGTCAATGTGAACACACCACAGCACAGCACACAGTGCATCACAACCAAATGTGACCTCCTCATTTTGACCCATCCGTGAAGGAGCAGTGGGCAGTGCCCGAGGAGCAGTGCTTGGGGACGGTACCTTGCTCATGAATACCTCAGTGGTACCTTTACAGGTCCGGGACTCGAACCAGCAACCTTATAATCACAGAGCCAAGGGGATGTGTCTTCGTGGGCGTGTCTTAAAAGTGAAAGTGGAGAAAGTGAGTAATTGTCATTGTGAACACAGCAGAGTACACAGTGCACCGCAACGAACTATGACCTCTGCATTTGACCCATCCGTGATGGAGCAGTGGGCAGCTCTGGGTACCAAGCTTGGGGACAGTACCTTGCTCATAAGTACCTCAGTGGTACCTTGCCGGTCCGGCATTGAATCACAGCGCCAACTATTATGCAAAAATTATGCAAAAAAATTTAATCGAATCGAATCACAATTCTTTCTGCTGATTCAGAATCGATTCATGCTTGCAAAAAAATAGATTCATTATTTTCAACTAACGTAATGGCACTAGTTTACTTTTTCCCCGACACCAGTTCAGCTCACCAGTCCTATAGATGGATTTAATGTTGAACTTGGCCCAGATAGACCTCCTTGACGTTAGCAGACGGTATGCGTTCATATTCATTACATTTAGTAAACTACATTTGATTCAGTGTGATTTATTTGTTGATCTTCCACAGGGAAACAGAAAAAGTAACTCAAAACAGCAATCTGGAAACAAATCCATCTCTCTATTGAATCATGAATCGTTTATGAATCGTGAGTTGACTTTGAATCGAATTTGAGCCCAAGAATCGGAATGGAATCGAATCGTGAGATTTTCGGAATCGTGCACCAAAATATGCATGTTCAAATCCTATGTGCATATTTATCCTGAAACTGCATATAACGGCTCATCTGTGTATGTGTGTGTGCCTGTGTTTTCCTGTGAAGCATATTTCTGTTAATTACTGCATTTCCTCCAATATGCACTAGTGCACAGTAATGCTTTTTGTTCCTGCTGCACAGCACCATAAAGCTTCTCCCCGGGGCTATTATATACCGATACAGCAGTGAGGAAAATGTGCTTGTTAATTCTCCATGTCACAGCCTTATAGAGGAGGCAAGTGGGGGTGAAGAATTGCTCTTTTCCAGGCGAAGCCGCTCGGGCACCTCTCCTTAAGCCTCGGTGTGTGTGTGTGTGTGAGTCTGTGTGGACGGGGCAGCCTTACAATTTGAAAATCATGTTTCAAAGCGGCCTCCTGTGGAAGTGGGACTGGCTTTAGTCACCAACCGAGCGGCGAGGCTGTGAAAAAAGAGCTTTTAATGGCCGCTGCAACATTAGTCATTCAAACAGCAGTATCACAGGAAGCTGCAATGTGCAAATAAGCGCTGTAACAAAGTGTTTTAATTTGTGCTGGGAGGATCGTGGCCCGTCTCAGTGCATCAGACTAAGTTCCGTGTGCGATATGATGATTCAGAAAAATCACCCGTGAATACAGATAAAGAGGTTTAATCAAAATTAGAGCCCAACTGAGATGAGATTTCTAAGACAAATACTCTTTTCAGTCATTTAAAAAAGACAAAACATGAACAATTTTGGTAAGAGTCAAATGTATAAAAATACAAAAAATCCAAAAGTTGAGTTGCAGTCTGTTCTCTGTTGAACAAATTACAGTGACAGTACTCAGAATCCCTCTTGCTCTTTTCAATTTTTGCTTCTTTTTAATTGTTATCAGTATTTAACTCATATCGGCCTAAAATATCGACATCTTGATTTATCAGTGAGCCTGTAGGCAACATCTTCATCAATTTGGTACTTTGGGCAAATCAGGTAGCACTAATACCTTGCTACACAAACAGGCCATCAACCACAAATAGAGCTGGACAATTAATCGACATCAGAATCTCTGACCATGCCCATGATGATTATTTTGATTATTTTTCAAATTCTGGTAACACTTATAAAAGTATTACTACTCATGCTAATATACTTATAAAAATACTTATAAAATTCCCAGGGTGTGTTCATGAGATGATACACTCTTTAATTAGGAACAAATATCCCAGCTTTGATAGTTATATTTACAGTACAGACCTTATCAGTGAAAAAATCGAACAAAAAAACCCTCTGAATCATTCATTAATTGTGATTGTGTTCAATCGTGATATTGATTTGAGGTCATATCGGCCAGCCCTAACTTCAACGCTGCATTACATTTGAATGGATCTATTTGAGAGGGTTTGAACTGCACTCGTCTTATCTGCTCATCGGGGGACCAGCTCCTTCAGTCACTCCGGCCTGCGAGAGAGGGAGTTGAGTTGGTTTGAGCTGTTTTGCGGTGCATATGGCATTGTGAAAGGGATTTGCGGTGCGGTATTGAAAATGCTAGTCATGCTTTGCTGTGTTGTGCACAATGAGAGGAATGAGGCAGACTAATAATGCACCGGTTCTGCCCCGGCCTGCCGCAGTTCTGCTGCTGCTTCCTCTGCGCTCTTGCATTTACCTGAAATAGATGGTCATTTGGAGTCGGCGCGGTGTGTATTTGTGTGTGTGTGTTGAATGTAACTCAATGTACTCAAAGTGCTTTTGAGTATTACACACCATACTAAACCACGATGTGGAACTGGGATTATTAGAGACAAAATATACACAGTGTGTATTCTGTGTGTTTAGTTTTACTCAGCTGCATGTGAAAATATATCATTTGCAAAATTGTGTGTGTGTTGAGCTTTACTTAAGGTGCTCAATGTGACTTGAATATTACACTCTGTACTACGCACGGAGGATGTGTGTGTGTTCTCAGATTTTAGTTAGACAGGAAAATATATACCTTACAGAATGCAGTGTGTGGTTTGAGCTTTACTCAGTGCTCTCAAAGTGCTTTTGAATATTGCACTGAACTACAGTGATTTTTCATGGGCGTTTCCATTATATAGAAAAGGCTATGCTCTATACTTTACAGAATATACTGTGTGTGTGTGTGTGTGCGTGTTTACAAGCCATTGTGCTATTCTGTTGTATCCATACAATACCAGAAAACCCTGGGAAATGGCAGCAGTACAGAATAAAAGCTTCCCGCGAGGTTAGGGAACAGGTTTGCTGTTTTTCCAGCCGAACCTTGTTAAACACGTGGCTTTATCACGGTGGAAAGTCACGGTGTCACGGATGGCATTGTTACACTCTCCAGCTTCACTGCGTCCTCTCTCGGCTCTGCTGCACTCCTTTAACACTGTCCTGTAACACACAGTTGTTTAACACTCTTATTTCTACCCTTCACTTGCACTCATTCATTCATTCATTTATTATCTGAACCGCTTAACCGGAGACTATCCCGGGACTTTGGGCGTGAGGTGGGGACCAACCCTGGGTGGTGAAGGGTACACACATAAATACACTCACATTCACACCTCGAGTCAACCTATAGTGCATGCTTTTGGAGGCTGCGGGAGGAAACCGGAAAGCACAGAGAAAACACACACGATTAGAAATCAAACTCCACACAGAGAGACCCCACGGCCGACCCGGGGATTGAACCCAGGAGCCTCTTGCTGTGAGGCAACGGCACCAACCACCACAATTTACATACAGAACCTCAGCGCAAAGAGCACAGCCATAGACATGTAGGACTGACCTGCTGTGTGGGCCAGGAGAGCAAAGTAAGCGTGTGTGTGTGTGTGTCAGAATCTACACAGTTTGGGGGGATGAAAAATTGTGTCCCTGTTTGGTTTTTGCTTTTCTAAATTAAATCGATGCTACAGGCTCATTTAATACTAAATCAATGTATGGATGTGCGGTGTTACATTATGGAGTCTATGGAATGTCCTCAAATGTATAGTGAAGTAAGTGTGTGTGTGTGTGTGTGTGTGTGTGTGTGTGTGCGCGTGCACATGCATTCATCTTGTTCTGAGGGTTTATAAGAACTAATGAAAGTGAGAGGAAGCAGGTCACTACAGTTAAAGGCATTTAGAGGAACCCAGCCAAGGTCAGACTGGTAATTAAAGCAAAAAGACTGATACACACACACACACACACACACACACA
>JAVGVS010000392.1:0-391262 GCA_032718565.1 Distichodus sexfasciatus | reverse complement strand
CATATATATATATATATATATCATCAATTAACCCATTACAATGTAATGAATTTTCTTCCAGTATCTTTTATTAATAAAACAAGTGGAAAAGAACCGGACGCTTTCAGATCTTCGAAATGGGATGTCGTATCTCGGCTCCAGAGTGCGCGACGTAGCGAGGTTATGAGAAATGCGTAGAGACACGAGGCGAGTTCATTCACATGTCCAAATAATCACTCACTTCACTTTATAATGTACAGTCTGATTATTTCATTACATAAACTTCAGTTAGAAGGTAGAAGCTGATGCACAGTGATGATGTGACGAGATGCAGATGCTCAAGAGAGAGTCCAGTCGGTTGAGTTGAGAATCCACTTTTCTGCACTTGACCTTTTGAAGATTTTTTTTAAAATAGTGTTAAAATCACTTCTCGTCGCGTTCTCGCGAACCCAGCCCCGTGTATCGGCTCGTCATGGGAGCTGAATATCTCGTCATATTCCTTTATATATATATACATATTCTGTTTGTATCTACATACCCTGTGTCAGTTAACACCCACCACCCCTTCGTGCCAGCGCTTTCTCATCCTTTTCCCGCATTCCGCAGTCCAGCCACTTTCCGCCTCGCTCCGACGTGCCACGTTGCGAAATGGCGGTCTTCACGGCAGCCGTGAAAATTTCATTGCGTCCTCTCTTGTCGCAGGTGTCTTCGCACATTTCCCGTTCGTGTCTTGAGGCGAGCGTGGCGGCATATGTTCCCGGCTTCTATAAACGGCACCCAGACACAAGAGGCCGTCGCGGCTACACGTTTATTTGTGGCGCGTAGGCAGCGTTGTGTCGTAGCCCAGCTTTTGTCGTGTCATTTGTCGAGCTTTTACGTTTGCGTCGTCGCTTTGCTTGTGTGCGTGTGGGGTTTTTTTTTTGTTGTTTTTTTTACGTGTGATAGTGTTACCTGATGGTTGTTGCTTGATAGTGAGGAATAAATATGATTTCTGAATATTTGGGCGCAAATTTCATCACAATATGATGTTATATTGATTGAGTGGACAATGATTCAGTGTCCATCGATATTAGGGATGGCACCAGTTTATTGGTTATCGATGACGTTGGGCTGAGCCGATCTGTAAGTTCTTTCTATGTTTGCGTTTTCGTGCGCGCACAGTTTGATGTTGATGGGAAGTGGCACTGCGGTAAAGCTGGTTTATTGTTCGGCTTTCCCGCTAATTTGTGCATATTGATATGACAATGAGCAGAACAAGCAACGCAACAAACTACAACCCCAAAAGCAAATCACCTGATTATACTGTTTAATTTCCTTAACAACACCAGCTCTCGCTCGCAGTCGCCGCGTTCCTGATGGTTTTAGCGGCACAGGATTAGGGAGCGTCACCAAATTACAGAACTGTGTTGAAGCGAATCATTTTTGGGATGCTATTTTAATAATAAATAATTTAGCATATACATACGGGTGTAATTATTACGTTGTTTCAGTTAGGAAAACAGTATTTAAGTCAAGTATTTCCTTAAGCATAACAGAAGAATCTCCTCCTCACAGAGAAATACACAACTTATTCATTAAAAACTGGTATCGGATCGGTACTCGGGATCGGCCGACACCCAAAACCCAAGTATTGTCGTCGGTATCAGAACTGAAGAAGTTGGATCGGTGCATCCCTGGTCGATATCACAATGTCTGCTACGATAGAGTTCATTTCAAGGCGGTATCATATGCCGATTTAACGCAGCCGCTTCCATTTATATTAAATCACAAAAGCAGCTCAAATATCATTTTTGTTCTTGAGCCCAAAACGTTTAATAACAATAAACCTGTTCAATATACAGTGATATTACAATACATATGAAGTCTGATCAATGTTTATTTTTTTCGATACTCTGGGCTTGTCCATCGTTGTACTGATGTATCGTTACGCCCCTAGCAACTAAGGAAGGCTGAGAGCTGGCTTGTCCAGCGGTGAGCTGGCACTGACCAACGGAATGTTTGTCCAGGGAAATCACCCGCTATACAGCACACTGATCCAAGTTACTATTGGCAAAGTTCCTGCTTTATTGGCCAAAACTCCAGGGGAGTGATTAAAGTGCTCCGCTCTGACCTTTGCCCTCTTTTTCTTTGTGTGTGTGTGTGTGTGTGTGTATTTGCAGACCTGCAGAGCTGCCTGATCTGTATCGCTTGCCGCGCGCCCCGTCCGCCTCAGATCCCCGTCACCACCGAGTCCTTCATCACCAAGCAGGATCCCACAGGTAGCTTCTCCCACCTGTATACACAATCACACACACACACACACACATCTAACCACACGCTTCCCACTGACAACCAAATGCAGCTTTCTGTTTTGACAGATTATCAGGTGACCTACCCTTTGTCTATCCTAAATCCTCAGATTAGGGTTGTACTACACACACACACACATAAAGACACACTTGCCCACCCACACACACAGACCCACCCACACACACCAGTGTGTTAGCAAAGAAAGTGCTATCTTTTAAAGATTCGTTCATTCATTATAAGAACTGCTTAATCCGCCTACAGGGCGCACACACACTCACATACACACGCTCACCGTTACACCTTTTGAGCAATTTCGAGTCACTAATCAACCTATAGTGCAATGTTTTGGACTGTGGGAGGAAACCGGAGAAACACTGGGAGCGCAGACTCCACACAGAAATGCCCCACAGCTGCCCCGGGGACCTTCTTGTTGTGACGACAACAGCACTAACCACCGCACCGCGCCACACTATACCACCCATCTTTTAATGATGCAAAAAAAAAATCAATCAAATTTTTGATATTTCAACTAATTATGATCATTTAAATATTAGCACATTTAAAAATGTAAGAATATATCATTTTTCTGTTTTTTTTTTTTCTTCAAGAGACATAAATCTCTTTTCTGATGACGTTTATATGTTCAAGAATCCCAAAAAATGGGTTAAGTGAACTCCAGTTCCTATAAGCCCTTGCAGCCAGCCAACATGGCTGCCATGCCAGTCTAGACATACGTACTCACAGACGTTTACCCACTTCAGTCTTCAGTCTGGTCTGGACGTCACAAAAATCGGCACCACTCAAAGTGTCAGTTGAGTCAAATGTGTGGTACGAAGAATTACAAGATCCCTGATTTGACCACAGTGTAAATTGTGAAATGAAAAACTTTTAAAATGTTATTTAGGCAGTGATGGTGGGTTGAGAAGGTTGAGGGGAGAGGCGTATGACCAAAAAATGTAGAATTCTGGCAAACAGTTGCCGTTAACCGTTGGCAGTATTGCCGCAAAATTTGCAGCAAGGTCATATTTTCACATGCAAATTAAGGGTTTGTGGCAAACTTCTAGTAAACTTGTGCACCTGGTAAATTCACCAAAAATTCACTACAGGTTTGTCATTACTGGCAAATTGTTTTGGCAAATCAGGGCAGTTTGTCATTGGTGCCAGAACATTGCTGCAAGTGCGCCGCTCGTGCAGTGTTGGGGAGTAACGGAATACATGTACCGGCGTTACATATTTAGAATACAAAATATGAGTAACTGTATTCCGTTACAGTTACCGTTTAAGTAAGTGATAATTGGAACACAGTTACTTTGTTGAAATAAATGGATTACACGGCGGTCTTTTCCTGTTTCATACGTTAGGCTATCCCTTCTCTATCCCCTCTCTAATTTTGGTAATTCCACGCATTGCCCAAACCCAAACAAAACTCGCAATAAGAGGCTCTAATGTAAGCGTGCTGTTAATGTTGGTGGCGTCAGTTACACAATGGACCCGGAGCCAGTACAACAGAGCCAGCAGTGCCCGGGCAGGAATGCATTTCTTACTCGGAAATTTCGTCTTTGCTCCTCTACAGTAAATATATTGTCTATTCAGGGAGATTTGGGCTTAACAGCCAATTGGTAGAGAAAAACAAACAAGAATTTGCAGGATGTCATGTGTAAAAAGCATGACAGTATGTATGTAATCCAAAGTATTCAGAATATGTTACTCATATTGAGTAACTTAACGGAATACGTTACAAACTACATTTTGGGGCAAAGGCTTTATTCTAAACAATCTGTAGTGTAATGTATTTTAAAAAGTAACCTTCAACACTGGTTGCGTATGGAAGTACTGCAGTAAAAGCTGGTTTATTGTTAATTCCTGCATATTGATGCTTAATAATGAGCAGAACAAGCAACGCAACAAACTACAAACCCCAAAATCACGCTAATTATACTGTTTAATTTCCTTAACGCCAGCTCTTGCTCACAATCTCTGTGTTCCTAGTCGTTTTAGTTACCGGTTTAGGGACCATCACAGAGTTAGCAGAAAACTGAGAACAGAATGCCTTCTTTTTCACAGAGAAATTCACAACTTATTTATAATACACTGCTATCGGAACGGTACTCGGGATCGGTCGATACCCAGAGCCCAAGTATCGGCATCGGTATCGGAACTGAAAAAGTTGGATGGGTGCGTACCTACCCAAGCATTTCAAGTAGCGTTCTAGGAGACTGTCCTCGTATAATTTGGATATAAGCGTTTCAAAAAGCGCAAGTTTTAGAAAGAAATGACTGTAGTGAAATGTTTCTGTAAGTTCACAGAGCTCTGTTTTTCAACTTCAACCTAAATAATATGGAAAAATATGAAACCCAAGTTAATCAGACTTTGTAGGAGCAACCTTGTTTGAAACTAGTTTATTGGTTTGTGAAAAAATGATCACTTTTGTGCATGAAAACATAATCAATTTTTTAGAATGTTGAAATATTTAGTCCTTATATATTATGGGCTACCAAAAAGAAGACAGTGTCAGCTCATGCTAAATGCTGCAAATGACATGCTTATTATAGCCCTAATAGGTCTTAAAGGACCTGGACCTGGTTTTCTCCCCGGTTAAATGCGGGGTTATGGTCTAGCTCAAGGGTCTCAGTGATATGTTCCCTTGACTAAACGCCGCCCTCATGATCGCCAGCCCAGGGTCTCAAGTTAAGTTAGGACCAGCGCTTTCCTGGTCCTGAGATTTAGCTTAACAGCCAGTTGGTAGGAGTAGAAAACAAACAAGAATTTGCAGGATGTCGTGTAAAAAGCATGACAGCATATTAAGTAATCCAAAGTATTTCAGAATACTGCTACTCATATTATGCATCCTTTGAACGGAATATCGCTACATAAACTACATTTTGGGGCATGTATTCTGTAATCTGTAGTGGAATGCATTTTAAAAGTAACCTTCCCAACACTGCGCTAGTGAATGACAATGGCAAACTTGTGGAAACATATTCTGGAAAACTCCACTGTTTCTTACTACAATTAACTAATAAGTTTGTCAAGAACATGCTGCAAACATTTTGTTTTTGTAAGGTTCTTCCGCTATTCGAACTGGCAGTTCCTTTACTGGTGATATATGTATTTTATACATTTTCAGTTTGGTTTCAAAAGTACTTTCATTTTTGCTGCTACAAGACTGTTTGTGCCGCTCTTGAAGTACCCTGCAAATCAACAAACGGGATGTTTAAGTTCCTTAAAGAAAAGTTCAATTGAGAGTGAACGGGCTGAGATTGAGAGAGACAAGAAGTGTGTGTGGAGACTATTTCATTAAGGTTAATGACTGACAACGGCTAATCATCATATATCCTTTGTTACTGCTATAGGTTTGGTCATGTTGCATCTAAAAACAAAGCATTAAAAACCCTGCTGCAGTGTGGCTCCAGAACTGTTATGAGGTTTAACATCTAATATAAAACATTACCATCGTAGTAAAATCTTTATTGCTGCAGGGTTTGTCTTTAGTGTGTTTTAACATAGCTGGCAGTTAGTGCCAACGCCTTTTTGTTTCTCGGTGGTGTCTAAAGCGTGTTTTAACTCGCAGGGAAGATCATTCCATCGGAGACGAGTGTTCTGAGAGCCACAGGCCGGCCAGGCTGGGGAGGACCTATTGTGAAGTGCATCTATGCATTCTTCCAGCCTCAGGGCAAAGAACCCTCCCATGCCAAGAAGCTGCTACAAGATGGTAAATAGCTCCTTCCTCTTTTACTAAACCGCTTTCCCCTCCCTGTGTTCTCCCTTGTTGTTGGCGTATCTGTGTGTGTGTGTAGCAGATGTATGAATCACAACGTATCTGGGCGCAAATATTTACGTCGTAACGACTTCTGAGGCAGTATCATGACTATTTTTCACATGCTCTTACGCGCCTGGAGATAAGACTTTTGTCCTCAGCTTCCGCCGCCATCTGTTGGTTTCATGTCGTGAAAACGAGACCTGCTATCAATATGTGTGTGTGTGTGGTTGTGTGTCCAGCGATGACCCACGGCACGCCATCGCCTCTACTGCTTTCACGCCAGTGACGGACGCCTCACGCCCAGACGCGCTGCAAGTTCTGCTGCCCCCCCAACCCCGACGTACAGCCCTTCATCATGGGCATACACACTATCGACAGGTAATGCAGCTCTCGTCTCACACACACCTGCACACCTTTACAGTTACAGTACATTCATAGTATTTATTACACACCCTAATCTGGAGCATCTTCCTGAGCAAATTGAGATTATGGTCTTTACCATGAGCTAAATGGCGGAATGGCGTGAAAATGCTGGGCGCCTGGGATTAGAACCTACAAACCTCCTGAACATACCTTCAGCACTACCACTACTGGGCCTCTGAGAACTAGGGATGCACCGATCCGATACATGGATCGGTCCAGTAACGACTCCAGTAGCCAATCTGTAAATTGTAGTTTTTTTCTGTGTTTGCACACTTGATTGGTTATGCATGGGAAGTGGCACTGCAGTAAAGCTGGTTTATTGCTAATTCCTGCATATTGATGCGACAATGAGCAGAACAAGCAACGCAACAAACTACAACCCCAAAATCACGCAATTATACTGTTTAATTTCCTTAACAACACCAGCTCTCGCTCGCAATCTCTGTGCTCCTGATCGTTTTAGTGCCACGGGTTTAGGGACCATCACAGAGTTACAGAAAACTGGAGAACAGAATGCTCTCTTTCTCACAGAGAAATTCACAACTTATTTATAATACACTGCTATCGGAACGGTACTCGGGATCGGTCGATACCCAAAGCCCAAGTATCGGCATCGGTATCGGAACTGAAAAAGTTGGATGTGTGCGTACCTACCCGTTACTCCCAAGTAGTTCTAGGGAGACTGTCCCTGTATAATTTGGATATAAGTTGCTCTCAAAAAGTGCTTTAGGAAAGAAACACTGTAGTGAAATGTTTCTGTAAGTTCACAGAGCTCTGTTTTTCAACTTCAACCTAAATATGGAAAATATGAAACCTGGTTAATCAGACTTTTGTAGGAGCAACCTTGCTCTGAAACTAGTTTGGCTGGTTTGTGAAAAATGATCACTTTTGTGCATGAAACATAATCAATTTTTTTGTAGAATGTTGGAAATATTTAGTCCAGTATATTATGGGCTACCAAAAAGAAGACAGTGTCAGCTCATGCTAAATGCTGCAAATGACATGCTTATTATAGCCCTAATAGGTCTTAAAGGACCTGGACCTGGTTTTCTCCCCGGTTAAATGCGGAGTTAAGGGTCTAGCTCAAGGGTCCAGTGATGGTTCCTGGGATTCGAAAACGCCGGCCTCATGATCGCCAGCCCAGCGTCTCAGTTGCTTAGACCAGCGTTTCCCAATCCCAGTCCTCGCGGAACACCTCTCTGCACAGATACGAGTTTCCTGACCCACAGCACAGCTGATGATACTGATTAGCTAATTAGCAACGTTGGATCGGCGTGCGGAGGTGCAGGAAATACCAAATCTGTGCAGAGTGGGGTTCCGCAAGGACTGGGATTGGGAAATGCTGGCTTAGACCACTGCCCTGTTTATACAGATTTATAACATTATGCTGTATAACTGTAGAAGTGAAGAAAACTCAATAGGCTAATGTTTTGCACAAACAGGCATGCAATAAAATTTGTGTAAAAGGTGTAAAATTTGTGTGCAACCGCCATTTCACTTTGTGTGTCATAGGGAACACAACACTGCTAGCTCTCAGGAAAACACTACCCCCAGCCTTCTGTCCCCAACGGCCCCTCCTGCCCGCTCTCCCGCCCTGCAGCCCTCCAGCGAACTCGGCGGCCTGCATCTCAACAACGGCAACGGCACTTGTGCCACACCAGGCCCTCCCACCACCCCTACTTCAACACAAACCCCAACTCAGACCCCGCCGGGCTACCTGACGCCCAGCCGGGTAGGGCCTCCCCAACAGGTCAGCAGTCCTTCTCCGCTGGGCAGCCCCCTCACAGCCACCCCTACCTCATTCATGTCGCCCAGGCCCCCTCGCGGCAGCCCGGGCCTGGCCAGCAGCCCCCGTGTCCCGGGCCATCCTTTCTCGCCGTCGACGCCTGGCATCCACTCTCCTGCAGGCACCCTGGTTCGCCAGCAGTCCGGCGGTGACGGCACCGGCACCGCCTTCTCCCTCCCTTCCCCGCTGCCGCCACGGCAGACGACCACGCCGAGCAGCTCGCCCGCTCGCCCGCCTCCGGCAAAGCCGCCCGAGGCCGGCGCCGCAGACGAGACCAAAACCTCCATGGCCAGCAAACCCAAACTCAACCAGCTCCTCGATATCGGTGGCAGCGCTGACCACGAGGGTTCGGCTGTCCCCCAGACCCGTCCGTCACCCGCCTCACAGTGTCCCGCCTCCCACAGCACTTTGACAGAGCGCCACAAGATCCTGCACCGGCTGCTCCAGGACAACAGCCCTGCTGAGGCCAGCAAGGAGCCCGACATTAAGAAGGAGCCCTCGCTCAGTCCCGGTCCAGCCTCCAGCGCAGCTGCGGCTGTTACTGCTGCTGCTGCTGCCGCCGCCGCTGCCGCCACCGCCGGTGCCGCCGCCGCCGGGGGCAACAAGGAACCACAGGACCACCAGCTGCTTCGCTTCCTGCTAGACACAGACGAGAAGGACCTGGGCGATCTGCCACCACCTTCAGCGCTCAGCCTTCAGACCATCTGGGTCAAGTTGGAGAAGAAAGGGAGCGGGGAGTGCGGCCCATGTGCTGCCGTCAACCCTGTAGGCCCTGTGACACCTACAACCCCTGCGGCTCCGGCAGCTCCTCTGGGTCCTGCGCTGCCCTGTTCGCCAAAAGCCAGCGACAGGCCCAGTCCGGTACGCACTTATTTTACTAATTGTCAGTGAAAGCTACACATTCGCTTCTGTCCAGCCTTCACGTTAGCTACAGTAGATTTCAGGTTGAGCATCTCTGTCCTAGGTTTCTGGATATAAGGACGCTCCCTGTTAGCCGCAGTAGATTTTTGGTTGAAGCGTCCCTTTAACCAGAGATCTGAAAGGGGGGAGTTTGGCTGCTTAATGTTAGCAGGTAGTTGCCCTAATTCTAAGAGCAGTTGCAGATGCTATTTATATCCTTCGTGCTGGCACATTCTTCACTCCCGCTCTGCGGCCTCACGGCCTTCGCCTGCGAAATCTGCACTTAAACTTTGCCACACTCGTGCTCATAGTCACCTCAGTGCATGGTAACGTTGGCTAACCTTTGCTCCCTCACTCCCTTACCCCTTTGTTTGTTTTCAATGTGTGTGTGTATGTGCGCGTGTGTGTGTATGTGAGTGCAGCAGTTTCCCAGTGCGGATTTGGACACACTGAGCCAGCTGTTGCCCACCCTGAGAGGCCCTGTTGGCGGGAAAGCAGCCGAGGAGCAGGGGCTGCCGCAGCCAGCCGACGACAACATTCCCATCGGTGTGAGCGTGAAACATGAACCGCGCGGTACGCCCCGCCTTGGCCAGGGGTCTGAGACCTGACCTGATAGCAGCAAACAATTAAAAAAAATCCTACATGATGTATATTACATATTACAAAACCTATAGCTGGTAGTAGTAGTAGTTCATAGCCAATGACAAGTTATCTTCACGATAACGACAGTAGTTAGCATTCTTGTTAAGCTAATCTCTGCTAGCTGTCCTTTGAGTCCTATATTTGTTCTTCGGTCTCCTCTAGTACTTACTCATAGCCTTGTTAGCATTGTTAGAACAGTCCCTTTAAACATAAACATTTCAAGAGATGTTTGACTGACAACTACATTGTTGTGTGTTTGTAGTGTTCCCCGATGCTGCCAGTCTCCAGAGCCAGTCTCCCTTTGATTTCTGCAGCCCCTCCACTCCCACCCAAGCTCAGGCCTCTGGGCTGGGTCAGAGTGACCCCTTTCAGCCACCCAAGGAGGCCAGCAGCCCGTTCGCTGACCCTACCAACATCAGCGCCTTCAGTGCTGGCACAGGTACGGTAGCGCAAATTCGCCAAGCTCAAGTCTGGCCCAGCAGTTGAATCAAATGACTCCAGGTGTCGTTGGATGATGCTCAGTTGGAAAAGAACTCAAATGCAAGAGTAGTGCACTAGCTGAAAGTAGCCATGGCCAGATTTGCATAAATGTTCACATTACAGTGCTTAATAACAAATATGGGACAGTGAATGATGCACAAATAACCAAAGTGGCTTGCTTCAATGACTGTTATTCACTGATAGTTGTCTTTGGCAGACTTTTTGAGCTAGCGGTGTAAGTCTGTGTTCTGTTCTTTGCATCAATGCAGGACTTGCCAAGCTGGAGCTGCCTGACACACCGCAGTTCCAGCCCATGTCTCTAGCTGACCCCATGGCGTTTGATCCTGCGACGGGCACCCAGGCACATGCCCCTCTTCCCTCTCCTCAAGAGTGAGTTTCCCCATTAGACTTTGGTCTCATTAGTCATCAGTTACACGTGGTGTATCCTAGAGCCGGGCAGTACGGTCAAAATATTAGGTTATCACAATATTTTTGTCTGTATTGATCAATGCTTATCATGATGTATAATTTCACGTTCTTGTTGCAGTTTATACTGACAGTATTTGCTACGAAATCATAGGAAGTAAATAAAGATGCTCATTATGGCTTAAATATTATGATCAGTCAGTATTGATATATACATAAAAAATCTTAATCAAAGTTTTAATAACATAAAACTCCCCAGTCATTTTTATATTCATTTCTGCTGCATTACTATTCCTTTCAGCATATCTTGTATTAGGGGTTTGTCTTTTCTGCTTTTTGAGATTCGAACCACTTATTTTGTTAAAAGCTGTAAGAAACTTTGTCACCGCTGCCTAATGCCCGAGTCAGACAGCAGAGCCGTACATAAGTGATCACACTGGTCCTTTTGTCTTTAGATGCCGTCACTCCTTGCAATCAGATCATGTTGTGAACCTTCGTGGCGTAATGTTAATGTTAAATGGTGGCAATTTAAAATGGCAACATGCAGCGCTGGATGGTTGCTGTTCCAACAATAGGCCTACGTACGTGGTGGGACACACGCTTTGGCTGTTTCACTATTTAAATTTTTAAGCTGCAGGCGTATCATTGAATTTTTTTTGTCAAGATTGTTTAATCAGCCAGCACTAACCACACACTTTGCACTGCAGAGGAAACAGTAGCACCATCTTCACATGCACTCAGTCTACCTCATTCACCGTCTGTCCCTTCTCATGACTGAGCAGGCAGTGCGTGCCGTGCCCGCTGGATGAAATGCTGTGCCCACCTACCACGCCGGAGGGCCGCAACGACGAAAAGGCCCTGCTGGAGCAACTTGTGACGTTCCTGAGTGGCACTGATGAGAGCGAGCTGGCTGAGCTCGACCGGGCGCTGGGCATCGACAAACTTGTCCAGGTCAGCACTCATTCCTTTCCTGTCATTCTCCACAGAATCACGGCGATCACGCTGATGACAGTAATTATTTTCTGTCTTCTCCAGAGCGGATGTCTTGATCAGATCACCCAGCGCTTCTCCCAGCCCCAGCCCCAGCCCCAGCCACTTGCTCCTGTGCCCATGCACCCAAAGCTGCCCAGCTATCCAGCTCAGTTCCCAACCTCACCTTCGCAGTTCCCTACTGATATGGGAACTGCACAGGGCATAGGATTCGGGACACCACGGGTGCCCTTTCCAGGAAACATGGGCATGAACACCATGCGACCCAGCATGAATCGTGCGCCCGGGATGCCCAACCAGCTCCGTCTGCCTCCTAACCAGCTCCGACTTCAGCTACAGCAGCGGTTACAGGGCCCACAGCAGGTACACCACCGGGGGCAGATTCATTTTTCCTCTTCCTCCTCTGTAAAAGGGACATCCCGTCCAAGAACGCAGTGACTAAATCCCTGCCCGTGTTTTTCATTTTCTAAAGTGGGTTTCTTTTTCATACTGCTCCAGGGAACATGCTGCTTACCCACTTCTGAAGAGTCAAGCGGGACCATGCCGCAGATTTACTAATATTACCTTTATATTTATTTCCCCAGTCTGTATAAATCCTGTAAAATCTATTCTAAGGCACGGACTGGTGTTACAAGCCTTTATTCCTGCATTCAACACAATATCTAGATGTACTTAAAAGGTCCAACACCCTTTAGCATTTGTCTTTGAAAGTTACTCAGTAGATTTACTTTTTTATACTTTTTTATTAGAAAGGCCAAACCTCAAACATTAAAACGTTCCCCTGGGAATGGAGTTGCTCTGTGTGACTGAACCCAACAAAGGCCTACTGAGTGTGTGCCATCAGGCCGCAGACCTAATCTTTGCCTTTAGTGGGCTGGGGCTGCTGTGACGAATGTGTGGCTGGTGATTTAGTTGCGCTCATTTAGCCAACTGTCTGTTGCTTATGTTTCTTTCGTCTCTCCAACAGCTCCAGAACAGGCTAGCAGCCATGGGCCAGTTCCCGCAGGGGGGCCCTGTCGCCATGGGGATGCGTCAGGGCATGCAGCAGCAGCAGCAGCAGCCCCAGATGCAATCGCAGGTTAGTATGAGGGGGGACAGAAAGGGCAAACAGAGGACAGACTTGTGATTGCATGTGTCTGTGAGTGCATATCAACCTCGCTACCTGAGAGCTACTTTTCTGAAGAGTTCACTTTTGTCGGTCCTCTTAGATCCTCACACCAGATTCGGCTAATCAGTCTACCTTATTATCCAGGTCAGGTGTGTCAGAATTGGGTTGCAGTCAAATTTTCCAGGACGTTAATCCTTAGAAGACTCCGGTGAACGCCGGTGACTCTCTCGCCTTCTGCCCTGAAACGTAACAGCATTTGTTGTATGTCTTTTTTCACCCTCAGCCTCCCCTCAATGCTCAGATGCTCGCCCAGCGGCAGAGGGAGCTGTATAGCTTCCAGCACCGCCAGAGGCAGCTGCTGCAGCAGAAGGTCATGATGATGAGGCAGGGCATAAACACGGGGCCCATGGGCGCTCAGCGAGTCCCCAAAGGCAACCAGCAACCTCAGCAGCCCACACAACCTCCACAACAGCAGCAGCAGCAGCAGCAACAACAGCAGTTCGGCTATCCCCCAGGCTACAACACCGTCCCTGCTAACACCCCTACCTCCCCAAGCCACTTCAACCCGATGGGGGGACCTCTGGACCCCAAGCTGTCTGTCAGAGGACCCATGACCAACCAAGGCATGATGGGTGGCATGCAAGGGCAGTTTGGGGGACCTGTGAACTCTCCTGTCCAACAGGGGCTCTTCCAGCAGTTTGGGGCTCCAGGTAGGTTCAGGTTCAGGTTGTCCAGAAGTGCTGAAATGGGCCAACATATTTGTAAACTACTGACTTGTCTTCCCCTTTTCCCCACACTAATGATCTTGTGGCTTGTTGTTCTTGAAGGCATGGTGCAACAAGGAGATCCATCTTTCCCCCCTGAGCTGGGGCCCACTAGCCCTTTGCTTTCACCACAGAACTCCACCTCCCAGAGTCCTCTGCTTCAACAGAGTCAGCCCCCTCCAGGTTACCAGTCTCCTGACATGAAGAACTGGCAACAAGGTGGCATGACGAACAGGTAAAAGGGGGTTGTTTTGGGGAATCACATGGTCTATGCAGCATCAGTAGCATGTCTGTGTAGGTTCAGCTGGACTAGGACAGCTGACAGCTGGACTTCTTTTAGGTTCTAGAAGACACTGCACCTTCCATCCGAAATTCTTCTTGTTCTATAAACTGATGGCGAGTCCCAGGTATTTAATCCCTAGTGGGGTTCTCGCCTTCTAGCTGATGCCTAAGATCACTGATCCATCCTGCGATCAAACAAGGGGCAGTTGGTAGCGTAACAGTTAGGGAGTTCACCCCGTGAAGGTTGCCGGTTCGAATCCCAGACAGCTAAAGGTACCCCGGAGGTACTCATGAGCAATGTACCGTCCCTAAGCACTGCCCCCGGGGTGCCGCCCGTGTCATCTGCCCACTGCTCCTTCACGGATGGGTTAAATGCAGAGGTCACATTATGTCATGGGGCACTGTGTGTATTGTGGTGTGTTCACAGTGAAAAATAATCACTCACTTTCACTTTAATAAATAATAACGATCTTCAAGAACCTCAAAGAAGTCCATTCGCCGTTAATTTAGTCAACAGAGTCTGAATAGCACTGACATCAAACAGTGCGTACATTCCAAGTGTTTAAACAGAGACCACAGCTAGGCAAAGGTTTTTTTTTCCCCGCGTTGTTGTTCATGTTTGTTATTGTTTACTGGCTGTGTTTTGTCTGACAGTCTGTATAACCAGCCTGGACAGACTGCCTCGCAGAATTTTGGCCAGCAGGGTGTGTACAACAACATGAGCATCACCGTCTCCATGGCCGGGGGCTCGGGAGCTGTGGGTTCACTACCTCCAATTGGACCATCAGTAGGCATGGGCCAGAACAGCCTGGGCAACGTCAGCTCTATGTGTAACGATCAGGTGGGTTTTGCCACTTCAGAACGTACGCAACGGGGAGAAAAATTAATAGGTTTCGGGCTTGTAAGACCTGCATTATTCATTCTTGACCCTTTTTTTGTCCCCTGGCCTGCAATCTCAGGTACAACAGGTTCAAGTGTTTGCCGATGTCCAGTGCACAGTAAACCTAGTGGGGAGCGACTCCTACCTGAACCAGCCCGGGCCCATAGGACCCCAGAAGAACCAGAGCGGGGCTCCTACCTCTCAGTCCCAGCAGAAGAGCCTCCTGCAGCAGCTCCTGACTGAGTGACCCTCCCTGCTTTTTGTTTTAAAGCCCACCTGGACGACTGGCTCAACACGTTAGTGTCACCTTTGGTTTCTATACAGTAATGTCTGCAGTGTCAGCGTTTGTGGGCCCAGGCTGCCGGCGTATTTGTTTTAGCGGCCTGTTAAAGACGACGTGCTCATTCCTGGTCATTTACTGTTCAAAGTCTGCTTCCTGAACAGAGTAAAACAAAATCCAAAACCAAAAGAAAGATCGCGTTCCAGAAATTTGCCAAGTCTGTAAATCGACCTGCTGCTTCTTGCCGGCTAACGTCCTATCAGGCCATCGTCGTCGCAGTGCTTCTTGGAGAGCGGAGCGCAGCAGCTGAGCTCAGATCGGACAGATTGGAAACTGGGGCAGGCGCTCGGGAATTGGCCTCGGCCAACGGGACAACTCTTGGGAATGATTTAGGTTTCCTCTGCATGGGAAAGCTCAGTTTCAGCTGGATCTGTGACTGATAGGCTCTCCTCAGCAGTGCCTGATGATGGGTGGAGTTTTGGAGCTTTTTTATTTTTGTTTGTTTTCACTCTTTCACTCCCCCTCCCTCTCTTTCATCCCTTCTTCTTTATGTTTCCTTTTCAGTCTCTGTTGTCATCAGAACAAGCATTGCCAGGTTGGGAGACTGCTCTGTAGCACAGGCCTGCCACAGGCTTTCCTGGGAGAACTTTTCTTCTTCTTCTTCTTCTTCTTTTTTTTTCTCTTTTTTTTTCTTGGAAACAGCAGGCATTTTTGAAAATGTCGTACACATTTCCCCTCCCCTCCCTCAGCAGCTGTGAATACGAGCCACTTAGGGTCGCGTCAGCCTATCAGTGTTGTTTGCCATGTGTACCGTGCGGGTTGGTATTATTGTACAGCACAAAAACGGACAAAGTTGGGACGAGCTCACACTTTCTATTTTACTTTAAAAAAGAAAACGAAAAGAATAAAAAAAAAAAACTGTCATTTTGAATGCATCAACATCATGGGTTACAAACTGGTTCCTTTCTTCTTTTATAGCTTTGAGAATATGTAATATGTTTTCTTATTTTAAAGAGTAATGTTTGAAAAATCAAGAAACTGAGTGTACTAAAGTAACATTGCTGAATATTATTTACCTGGGGAGGTTTCGAGCTCTCGATTTGTTTCCGAGCGCTTCAGCAAACTTTTTTTTCTTCTTCTTTTCCCCTCCTGAGTGGCATTGGTATGCTATCTTTTTGTCTTTCACGCCCCCAGTAACGTTACAGTCCCCAAATTCGATTGTACAGTACAGGATAACATGAAGCATTAGAAGATGGAGCGTTTTTTTTGGGTTCCTTTCGAAGACTAGAAATAGAAATCCCAAGTCGTTCGGCTCTGACTCCGGAAGGGTGCGAGGCTTCGTCTCTCGCCTCATGTCTCTCGCACCGTCAGCTGCGACCTCCAGCTCTTTGACTGCTCGCGTGACTACTGTTGCCCAGTCAGACACTGTTCATCGGCATCACCCTCCGTTGATTCCTTTTCTCTTAAGCATTCTATAGGTCACCATCTGTTCAAAACGGAGAAACGTGACGACATGCAATAACACGGTGGAGGCGAGGCGAAGATAGAGTCCAATGATAAGATGTAGGCAATTGCAAAGTGGTTTGCTCCTCTTTCTTTCTTTTTTCCTTTCCCTCGTTTATCTGGGGGTCAGTTAAATTAGCCAGTGGCAAGCATTTCGTCCGGGTTGGTCACTAAGTCCGGGGTGATACGTCTCGCTGTGTACATAAGTTTTAAGGTGTTTCACCGCCATGCCCTGGTAGGAAACCGTCACCTGGAGTTGTCACGTTTGGCCGTCTCTCCCCTCGCCCAGTTTTTTTTTTTGCGACGTTGTTTGATTCGTGAATCACTTTGTGCAGTTTCAGTGCTGTGTCCTTGTGCGTGTGCTGTGTATACAAAGATTGGCTCCTTTAGCTCAATGCCACCCCAGAGGTCAGTTTTATCAGGAAGAAATTGAGGTGTCAATCAAGCGCCGGTGTGACATTGACGGCTTTCCAGAGCCACTTTTTGATATAAATGTACATACACGTTAAAAAAGGCAAAATACATGCGACCTAACAACAGAAATTTGGCATCAAAACAACCGAACCCTTTTACCGCAACCATCCTAGCGTTCACTTCCGCCGTGTTATTTGGGGACAGACATTTCCGGTTTACGATGGCTTGCAATTTCAGCAGATAAGTCCATGTTTTTTTTTTTTGGTTTTAAACCCCCTCTTTTTAACGAAGCCCTCTTCACACCGTTTCCGACAAATGTTTATGCCAAATATGCCGCACTATTTAAACAGTGCCTATTAACGACGGGTTAGACTTTATTCAATGGCTCTGTCAGTTCTGCACCGAGGTACAATGGAAATAATTTGAAACCTGGTTCAGCAGTTTATCGTGTATATAACAGACAAATGTGAATATGTATCTGTTCAGAATCAACGATATGTAGTGCTCCGAGTTTGTGGTAATAACTACTCGCTTCCATTTTATTTCTCTCTCTCTCTCTCTCTCTGTCCTTCTCTTTTTCTCGGGATGTGTATGGCTGTCTGAAAGTGTGTATGTGTGTGATTAATACTGTATATCTGGTGTTTTAAAATGGAAACATGTCCTGATTTGATTTTTTTTTCTTTTCCTTTTCTTTCTTTCCTTCCTATTTTGAAAAGAAAAAAAATACCTGCAACTTTTCCTGTGGGTGTTCAGATTGCTCTTTATGTGAGAGAATGGTTTTAGCGACTGCTGAATGTGACTTTACTGAGAGAGAAGCAGCGTGGACTGGCTTTTGTACGGGTTAATTTAAAAAAAAAAGGCCATATTATTTAATTTCTCTGTTGTCAAAAAGTTTAAACAGCTCTGACGAAGTGGAACCTTGGTTTGAGGCGAACAGTGCTGGGGTATGTCATTGGAAAAAAAAAAAAACAACAAATTGCCACGTGCTTTCTTATTTTTGTTTTCTTTTATTATAATTATTTTCTTTCAAGAAATAATGACCAAAGCTTCAAGGTATTAAAAAATCATATGCAAAGCTCATGCAAATTGGATAGAATAAATGTAGCATTGATTTATTTTTTTCCTCAATAGGTGCCCCCCCGACGTACCTTAGCCTAGACAACGCTACCAATTTTGTAGCACAATTTGTGCCCCTTTTTTTTCTAGTTCTTTTGAATGTCCTCCACTTTGTTTTTCAAATTCATATTCCCACCGAGATATTTACGTACCTCTACGCCGAATTTTTACGGATTACCTTAAAGCCCTGTTGCTTGCTATCAACATAAACAACATGCAAATGTCGTTTTTGTTTCCCAAACAGGAAGTGTAGTCACTGATTTTCAGGAAGTGAAACGTACTACAGCTAGCTATGCACCTTAAATGAGAACTCTTTTCTCGTTTCGTTTCAAAGGCTAAAAACCGACACTCGAATTTGCTAGTTTCTTTCACACGCGCGTACCCTTGGCGCGCGTCGCACTTGCCATTTCTCGTTCCTTTCTCAACTCAAGGAAATACCTGATTTGTAGTTCAGAACGTGGTTTTTGAGCTACTCGAGCTAAAAAAAAAAAAATCGAACGACACTGATGCAAGTATTCTTAGATATTTGACTTTATTTAGCTGAATTCTTTATACCAAAATTTGAGCTGCCTCTTGTATATATTTTCTGCATAGAGGACTGCTTCTCCTGTTTGATGAGATTTTTCTTGTTAATGAAGATTTTCTTATATCAACCTTTGTAAGACATGTTTGCTGTATTTTACATGGATTTTTTACTCGAATTTCAAAAGAAAAAAAGAATTATATTCCAGGAATTTGCAAGGAATACAATCTAGTTTTGCACTTTATATTTCAATTCAAAGGAAAGAGGCCATTATCGTTGGGAGAAAATAAAAAAGGATCACGATGTAAATCGACATTAGGAAAAACTACCAATGTCCCCCCCCCCCCCCCCCACCCCCCGAATGTATTGTGTCCATTTTGCTTTCTGATGAAGTCAAATAAAAGCGTCAGAACTTTTCTCAGGTTCTTCAGAAAGAACTTGGCAGTAGCCCCTCGTCCCTCAAGGCCGTTGTTAAGAGCAGGGTAAGCTTAGCTTTTATTAGTTTGTTTTGTGTTTTCGATACGTGCTATTGGTCCCTGGCGTTTTTAAATTTATTTTCGTATGTTTTCTGCAGGGCCTCGTTTTTTTTTTGTTTTTTTTTTAAGACTATGCCTATCTTCTTCGACTTCTTCTTCAGGTGCTCCACTTTCCCCGTCCCCTTTTTCTCTTTTAGGCGGTGCTCTCACCGCATTCGTACCTCTTCTGGCCGTCACCTTTTTTCAAGACATTCCTCATCCAGCTCTGCTTTTCGGTGGCTTTTGTGCCCTCGCCCTCGCGCTCGGGCCTCGCCGAGCCAGAACCGACCGACCATTTATGCAAAAGCCCTCGCGGTTCCTCGTTCGACGTCGCCGACCGACCCGGGAGCCTCTAACCGCACGCGCTTTTTATTTCCATTCAGGTTCCACCAACTCTACTGTATCACTATGTAGGAGCTACTGTTTTTAGCCTGAGACGTTCTGTCGAGTATTGTAAACGCTGCCTTATCAATGTTGGATGTCGGTTTTCGCGGTGGCAAGAAGCGGGAGTTGGCCACTCCGCCCAAACGCCACTGGTCGCCCCAAGGCAAGGTTCCACTTTTCACCTGTAAAATTAATATAAATAAATATAAATATATGTGACTATATACATTTTACTCATTTTTGTCCAGTTTTGTATAATACTTTGTGAAACATTTTTTGGTTTTTCCCTCGAGAGGCATCATTTGCAGCTGTGTTGGGACATTATGAATGAAGATGTATCTGGGAGACTTCTGCATGTTATCGTCATGTTTTTATTTCTGTTTGGTCGGTTTCTCTTTTTTGTTTCGTTTCTTTTTCTTTTTGTTGGTTTTTTTTTTCTCGTTCTTTCTGTGTCCAGGAGTGTCTGGAAAATCCTACCTTTTCTTAGGAACGTTGTAGACAATCAGTCACATGCTGGGTCCAGCACCTGCAGGGTTTGTCCTGTGGGCTGCAAAAACTGTGTTTCGCATCTACTGAATCAGTCTTATTTCTCTTGTCCATTTCATGGAAATATGTGGCTGCTCAAAACTGATACAGTTCAAGTTTACACACACGCGCACACACACACACTCATGTATGTATACACGCACACACACACACACACACACACACCTACACAAACATAAAAGTACACACCAACAACCACACCTCGTGCATATGCCCCCTCTGTTGCTTGTCCAAGGTGAAGATGTAGACCTTGAAGGAAGTGATGCTTTGACTAACAAATCTCTATAACATCCATGAATGTGAGAATGCAACACATTGCAATAAAAGCACCATGTAAAAAGCAGTTCGCATGCTCGCGTCTCTCCTCTCACTTCACGGTTTGGTTTCGCTTTAAGCAGCTCGACTTTGTACACCATTTCGGATGGATCTCAAACGACTGATGGTTTGCAGCTGACGTCATAAGCACGTCGATCACATCCGATAATAGCGGTCTTTTCCTTGTATCTCAAGTTCTCCGGCAATGAGAAAAATCATAACGTCGATAACTGAAGTGAACGCCTTACAGGTAACGTTAGAGTACAGGTAACCAGCTGTCCGTCTGGAGTGGATTCGGTACTTCGTTTTCACTGGAAACAATATGTACACAATATGGCGGTTACAGTTTTGTGACGTCACTGCAAGGCGTCAATACTCTTGTTTAGGCCAAGACTTAAGTGTTTCTGAGTCTGAGCTGTAATAATGAATAAATACATACACAATGCAATAAGTTGTGATTTTAAGACTTGATAGAATTAAAGGTCTCGCATTTACTTCCAAGCAAGAACGTTCAGTACCACTTTATAGTAATGGTTTGTCATTGTGAACACACCACAGCACTGCACATAGTGCACCACAACCAAATGTGATCGCTGCATTTGACCCATCCGCGAAGGGGCAGTGGGCAGCTAATAAGGGCATGGTACCTTGCTCACAAGTACGTCAGTGGTAACGTTACCGGTCTGGGATTCAAACCCACAACCGTCCGATCACAGGGCGAACACCCAACCGTTACGCCACCAGCTGCCCCAAACCACCTGATTCTAAATCATTTATAGCCCTTCATAAGGGGGGGCTTATTAATAAATTGATGCCGAACATTCATATTGAACTGTTACTCACGTTACAAATATTTTAAAATTTTACCTTTCTCTCAGGGCTGGGCAACATGACTCAAAATTCATATCACAATATTTTTGAACCAAATGTAGATAGACGGTATGTGTTGATATTTTTCACTGATATTTTTCACTGTCCAGTTTTACTTATTAAGCCATTTGTATTCATTCATTCGTTATCCGAAGCGCTCAATCCCAACTGGAGTTGTGGGAGAACCAGAGCCTATCCCGGGAACTTACGGGCACAAGGCGGGGCACAATCCTGGGCGGGCGCCAACACACCGCAGGGCACACATACTCACACAGTCACACTCACATTCACGGGCCAAATCAGAGTCGCCAATTAACTTATAGTGCATGCTTTTGGACTGTGGGAGGAAACCCGAGCACCCAGAGGAAACCTACGTGAACACAGTGAGAGCATGCAAACTCCACACAGAAAGGCCCAACGGCCGACCCGGGGCTCGAACCCAAGACCTTCTTGATGTGAGACGGCAGCGCTAAGCATTGTGCCACCTGCCATTTGTATTTATGTTCCTAAATTATTTGCATCTGATTGCACAGGAACAACTTTGCAATGAGAAATAATCACTCACTTTATCTTTTAATAATTTTGTTCTTCCTGAGTTTCCATTTTCAAAACTAGACTGAGAAAATAGCTGAGAAAAATCTCTCTTTTTATTGCATAACACATTATTTTCTGCCACACGCTCACCATATTTGATTCTTTGCATCTCCGGAAATAGTTCAGAGGATTTCACGCCCCTCTAATCCACATTTTTACTAAATAAAAATAACTAACTTAACTAAGTCTAACCGAAATGTATGTAAAGTAACATATTTACTCTTTACTAAGACAATGCAATGCAGTTCGCAATGCTGCGATACACAACAGCGATTATTTGTAAGAAGTCTTCTGTTTATAGCGCTGGGATAGAAGCCCAGCACAGATGGATGTGAATTTTTGACGTGTCGCAGCAGCAGTAACAGTCGCCACAGCAACTCAGGTGTGTGTGAAGCTGAACACGACGCTCCCGTCATTTGAAAAGCTTGAGCTTTTTGAGAAAAGGCTGAACAGTCTCCTTTGGGTAAGGCTTCAAGGCCAGGCATGTGGGAATGTTCTCAGGCTGTTCCATCCACAGTTTATGCGCTATGCCTTTTTCGCTCAGCGTCGAAGCCAAAGTGGAGAGAGATGCCTCATCGGGAGCCTACAGAGAATGGAAGGAGAATTTCAAAATGACCAAGTGTTTCGGTGACAATCTGTTCAGAGCATTATGTTTAATATACATTACTTGGATGTATACACTTATCAGCCATAACATTATGACCACATACCTAATACAGAATATACAACAATCTTTAAGTGAGTGATAATCTGTCATTGTGAACACAGCACAAAACAGCGCTCCAAAACAAATGTGACCTCTGCATTTGACCCATCCATGAAGGAGCAGTGCTTGACTCTTGACAGAGCCCGGGGAGCAGTGCTTGGGGACGGTACCTTGCTCATGAGCACTTCAGTGGTACCTTTACCAGTCCGGGATTTGAACCAGCGACCCTCCAAACAAAGGGCCAATTCCCTAACCGCTACAACACCAGTTGCCCCAATCTTGACACCTTTCCATCGTAACCAGCATTAACTTTTCTGCTATTTTAGCTACGGTAGCTCTTCTGTTGGAACGGACAACATGAGTCAGCCTTCAGTCCCCACAAATGTGCACCAATATCCTTGGTTGCTTATGACCCTGTCGCTGGTGACTTTTGAAGTGCTGTGATCCAAATCACTGATTATTTGTAAGTCTTCTGTTTGTGGAAGACTTGGACAACTAGTGGTCGCGCCTGAACACTGCAGACCGGAAAATAAGCCACAGTTTTGGAGATGCTCCCAGCATGTTATCCATTACAATTTGGCCCTTGTTAAAGTCGCTCAAATCTTTACGCCTGTCCATTTACGTTCAAAATGTTCACTTCAAGTTCAAGTTTCTTTAATTGTCACATACACAGTCATACTCGTACAACAAGCAGTGAAATGTACCCCAGATCACACCTAAGGCTGTGCAAATTTCCAAAATAGTTAAACTAGTCTTAAAATTACTTAAAGATAGGAAAAAGATAATAATAAGAAATAGACAAAAATAAGATAAAAATCCTATGCAATAAGAAATATAGAAATATACTGTATGGTATTTATATACATGATAAAGTGCAGGGTAGCATATTTTAATAATTAATTAATTAAATAATGTACCCCAGATCACACCTAAGGCTGTGTGAATTTCCAAAATAGTTAAACTAGTCTAAAAATTACTTAAAGATAGGAAAAAGATAATAATAAGAAATAGATAAAAATCCTATGCAATAAGAAATATAGAAATATACTGTATGGTATTTATATACATGATAAAGTGCAAGGTAGGATATTTTAATAATTAGAGCATATAAAACAGATGGGTATATTTATGGAATATAGAATATACAATATATATATGTTTATTGTCTAAACAGTTATGGACGGTTAACTAGCTGTGGTGGCATGTCCTGGTTGAGAAGTCTTACAGCCTGAGGATAGAAGCTCCTCCTGAGTCTCTCTGTTCTGGCTGTAAGACTCCTGAAACGTTTGCCTGATTTAAGCAGGTGAAACAGACAGTTACTGGGGTGGGATGAGTCTCCAGTGATCCTAACTGCTCTGGTTCTGCATCTCCTGGTGTAGATGTCTGGAGAGACGGCAGAGCTGATCTGCTGCAGCGTTCTGCAGCCCGAACCACTCTCTGTAGTCCCTTAATGTCCTGGACACAGCTGTTCCCAAACCAGGAGGTGATGTTCTGTGTCAAAACACTTTTACAGCACCAGAGTAAAAAGTCTTTAGGATCACGGGAGAGACTGGCTTGCTGGCTAATATATCTTACTCACTGACAGGTGTCATTGTTACAAGGTAATCAATGTTATTTACCTCACCTGTTAGTGTTCATGATATTATGGCTGATCAGTGTAAATAATATACTGTTGTTTTCAGTCACTAAAGAGACCTGGCAAGTGTCTTTATTCAGAACTTTCTCACATTGTTGCATTCCCTTTTAAGCTGTTTTCATGCTGCTTTTGGTGCTAAAAGCACACAGACAGGTCAGCTAAAGCAGCATTTGCAGGTTTTAGCGAAGTCATCATGTGTATATTGACTACTAGTCAGAGAAGGGCTACACTAATTACTGCATTAAGAACAGCACATTTCATTACCGGCTCCTAACCTTGAACTAGAGAAGGGGCACATGATATTAAGGGAAAAATACGCTGTTTGTACAATGGATTTTTTTTCTTTGACAATGTAAAATTATGCTATTTAAAAAATAAGCAATAATTCTAAAGATCTGGGTGAATTTGAAGGGAAATTCCTTCTGCATATATATATTATTTATAAATGGAAAAAAGACATTTTGGAGCTAACCATTCTACAGCAAAGTAATGCACTTCAGAAAAACAAATTGCTGTTTTTCTGAATTGATAAAGTTTACACTGAGGGGGAAAAAAATCACTGTTTTCCTGAATTAACAAGACACCTTAAAATCCTGTGAGAATTTAGTCTACGTGAAAGCCCCAATTTACAGAAGCAAACATAACCCTAACCCTTAGATTCATCTGATTTTTTTTTATTATTGTTGTTAGCTGGACAACTTTGCATAGACACCTCAGAACATTGGGATCGTTCAGACGAAAAGCCTATTCGGATTTGGCTGGACACTGCATCACAGGATGATGGATCTAATATATCTGATTAATTGAGAATATAAGAACGGAAGCAAGCAAGTATGGAAGTGTAATGCACAAAACATGCAATACAATTTTTTTCAATTAGTAAGGTAATGCTTTCCCCATGAACACTTATTATTTTTGCTTTTTAATTCTGCATTTTTTGTGAATACATGCAGCTTCCTTACTTTCTTGCTTTACCCATGAACCCTTAAATCTGACTGTTCTTGTAGATTAGACATAGTAAATGAGAAGCAGGTGAGTTTTCCTTCGGCATCAAGCTAAACGCTGACTTTAATTTCATTTAATTTACGGTAACGATGCCGAACCGATACATCGTGCAACTCTAGACCGGGGACTAAAACCGGGACTACAACCCAAGTATGTCTTTTAGCAAAGCGACACTAATACCACTACATTTCTTTCGTTAAGGGCTTGACCGACTTGTGATTTTATTCGTAATAAACCGGATCCGTTTTGTGGAACGCGCGCTTCACGGCCCCGGTTCGATTAGTCCAACCTGCAGCACCACTTTGTGCATGGTGTCCAGCTGAGCCAGGTACTCCTGCGTGTCGGGGTCGCGGTAGTGCAGGTGGATAGCGGCGGTGGCCGCGTGACACGCCTGCGTGATAACGGCCCCTAACGGCCACGACAACGCGTGGCTCAGGTCCGCGCGCACCACGACGTACTGCACGAGACGACGGGAAGAAGCAGCAGCAGCAGCAGCGCCGCCACCGGGAGCCGCCATTTCGGTCACTGACAGCAGGCTTTTAAATGCGGAAATGACGTTAAATCTGGTCACTCCGAGCGCGCTCTCGCACTATGGAACGCCAATGACTCAAAAACGTGAGACAAATACGTCTTAACAGGGCACCCCACCTGTGTACATGGTAAAAGCAAAATCCAGTGCTTAGGTCGCATAAAAACACACGTTAAAAATCCTGTGTACAAGACGGAAAAACATCACGGATTGCCGTTGCCTCAAAAAAGTGAAATCAACACGGCTCAAAAGAGAATTTTTGCCCTTTTTACAATGTAAAAGCAAATCTGCATTGAGGCAACACAAAAACATGTAAAAATATGCATTAAGATAGCTTTTTTCTCTTTCTTGTGTGACCATGTGTCAAGGAGTTTAGCCAGTGAAGTTCCATATTTTTTTGGGACTTGAACGGAATGCTAATTTAATATTGAACTATGAACTATACTGAACTAAATTTAATTACATTTACACACACATAACTGTACATATACACTCTGGTCGCCCAGAAGAGGATGGGGTCTCCTTCCGAGTCTTAGTTCCTCTCAAGGTTTCTTTCCTTGCCACTGTTCCTTGCTTGCTCGTTGGTGGCTTGGGCTGGTTTTTATGTAACATGTTATTATATGTGGTAATGTCTGTTGTAAAGAACGCTTTATAAATAAAACTGAATTTAATTGAAAAACAGGTGGTAGTGTAAGAGGCGGTTGGTACTGTAACGGTTAGGGTTGACAGAAGGTAGGCAGTTCAAATCCCAGACCGGTAAAGGTACCACTGAGGTACTCATGAGCAAGGTACAGTGCCAAAGCACTGCTCCCCGGGCGCTGCCCGTCAGCTACCCACCGTTCCTGCACGGATGGGTCAAATGCAGAGGTCAGATTTCGTTGCGGTGCACTGGGTGCTGTGCTGTGGTGTGTTCACAATGACAAATAATCACTCAGTTTAATACATTTACATACATTTGCATACTGCAGTGAACTTTGCACAGTTCAAAAGGATTCTTCTCATGTCATATTAAATAGAAAAACTAAATTTTGTAGTATGACAATAAGAAATTCTTTTATTACTATTTCATAATTTAGGATAATTCACTGTATCCACAACACTGATTTACTATTTTTGATTTATTAGTCTTTTATTGTTGCTATTTGATAGCTTCTGATCGTGATTTCCTCAACCATTTTAAACAGCATACAAAACAGAATCCAGCAAAAAAGCCTAGCAAATCCCTTTCAGTACCATACTGGAATCTATAGGTAATCTAGAGTAATACTGCCATCTGGTAGTGTAAAAGAGAAAGACTTTATTACATCTTTGCTTGTGACGAGTGTTTCACTTTTTAACGAGTGTTTAAATGCCCCCTTAATGCGGGATTTTAGGAGTGTATGGGGGGGTGGATTGTTTGTCTCACATTTTTTGAGTCAATGGCGTTCCATAACACACCTCCGTGGTGAAGTGTGTAAGAATAGTAAGTGAGTGTGTGTTCTACTCGGCACGCCAGTGTGCGGAACCGGAGCCTCCGTTCATGTTCCGGGTCACGTTGCTGTGGCTGCAGGCCCTCTGGTGGTTAAATATAAGAATACAGTTTACAATAGTTACAATACAAATCTAAGAATGCATGAATGTTCACCCAGATCAGTGGGTTTACCGGGATAACGAGATTTAACAGTATATCTGCTTAGCAAATCCCTAAAAACTATACTCACGTGTTGACCATTTGCATATATTGCAGGCAAAATGCACCACATATAAAATCACAAAAACATTCCTCAAAATTGTATTTTAACATCACCTTTGCAGACACACATTATAAGGCACATCACAATAATCCCTGTTTTTCACATTGCACTAATACATTTATGTGTATAAATGTTTTTGGAATGTGATACAATAAACAGAAGTGAACCTCAATGAGTACCTCAGTAGCACATTTTCAGGTTGAGGACTTGAACCAACGACATTCCGATCACAGGGCCAACTCCCTAACAGTTACGCTACCAACTGCCCCCATTGCTTGAAGAAGGGACATTCACTCATATGGACTTCTATCCCCATAGGCATCTATAAGACATTATGGCAGAAGAGCTAAAACAGAAAAGGTTGGGTGGTTCCACAACCAGGCTTGGATGTCTGCTGCCTGATAAAAACATACATTGTCATTTACATTTTTGGCATTGGGCAGTAGATGTCTGAACCTTCACTGGTCTCATTTTTTTTCTATTACTTTTCAGATATTTGCATTAAATCTGTTATTCATAAATATGCCCAAATCATCTGGAAATGTTTTGGGGGGAAAAAAGATTTCCTGGAATCTGGATTGCATGTGGGCGGCACGGTGGCAGAGTGGTTAGCGCTGCCGCCTCACAAATATCTTATTTGAAATTGTTTGTCTTCCTGGACCCAACCGTCCTTTTTCTCTACCTCAACATTGACCTCTCCCTCTGTTTCCTGCAGGTTGTTCCAGGGTTTTTCAGAAAATACTTCCCCACACTCATTTGCCATTTATATGAAGTAACAACCCAGCCCCAATAGTCCATCCTTGTCAGATGATGGCAAAACACCAACTTCCAGGTGTAGTCAATATTTGTCATTTTAATTTATTTGATATAATACATTATTAGGCTTTTTTTGTTTTCCTTTTAGTTATAATGAATCTAAAGTATAGAACAAAAGCAATTGTGTTTCCCAGTTGAGGAATTTTGACAGTGATTAAGAGTAAATACACTTTCTGATAGATTGTTTGATTTTTTTTTTCGTGTGGTGATAATGGACTTTAAACTTAAAATATGACAGCTATGTGAAGTGCTTGGAGAAATTTGTTTAGGAAGCTTGTAAAGAGAGCAAAACTGCAGAAAAATGTGTCAGGTTTAGTGAATAAGAGAAAAGACAACTGTGTTGGAAGAAACAGTGCCAAAATAGCAAAAATGCATTTGAAAAAACCTATAGTAAATGACTAAACAGCTTGCAATAGCTGAGACTGGATTGAGATCTAGGTCTGAGAAATTCTACAAAAAAACATTGCAGTTTGAATCCTGAGGAATCCAGTGGTTTCCTCTATTCCAAGGATTAAACCCTGAATGGCTAAAACCTTAGAATTCCAACCTGCCTATGGCTTTTTATTGTCCTGAGCAGACGACGTAAACAGTTTTAGTTTATAATATGTAACAAATGGCAAGTGGTATATAATCTATTTTTTATGAGTTCAATATACAACTGTACGTTAAAGTGAAATAGTGAGTTATTATATGTCATTGAACTCATGAAACATGAACACCACAATGAAATGTGACCTCTGCATTTGACCCATCTGTGTAGAAGCAGTAGGCAGCAGAGGGGCAGCAGAATCTTACTCATGAGTACCTCAGTGGTATCTTTATTAGCCCAGGACTTGAACCGGCTAAGTTAGGAAGACGCCATTATCTTGCCCATACTATTTTTCACCCCATTCTACCTTTTGTCTTACTTAAGCCAGATAATATACAGTAGGATAAGCTTTGATCGTCCACTTCAGAAGTGTAGGAAAGAAATTAAAATTAGTCTGGAATCCATGAAGATACATTGCTTTGCAAAGTCTTGGGCCCCGAAGAGGTAGCATTACAGAGTCATCAATGGAAAAAAATGGAGTCCACACTAGACAGTAATTTATTAACTTTTAGAATGAGCTGATGCCCACTGCTCTTCTGATTTGCTCAAAGGTTAGCCAAAACGTCATAGACCAGGGAGCCTGAAAAAAATCCAAAAGCAATGGGTATAGACAAATGGACAAGAAACGTCAATAAGACAAAATGTTAAGATAAGCAAATAATGCCCAGAAGATACCATTCTCAGCCAGGTTGGTACGAAGCCTTTATAGAGTGATAAAAATCCCTCGCCCTTGACAGACTGAACCAGACAGTCTACAGACGACTTGTACAGGAGACCCCTTGAAAATATTGAAAGGATGTTTCACTGTCAAAAGCCACACATGAAGTTCATCTTCATGTGTGTCAAAAGCCACACATGAAGATGAACTTAAACAAAAGTAATTTATGCTGTCACTATTTCACGTTTTTGTATCTGTGTCCCTTATTTGTAAACAATGGGGAAGGGCGGGGGGGAATGCTGTTTATGAATATTATATTTTAATTGAGTAAAGGGCACTAAAGTAGATCCATCTAGATTGATCTGCCCCTACTCAGAAAACACAGTCAATTTTTCCTGGTGACAGTGCATTGACTTTAACATTAAGTAAATACTGTTTACATTGCATCTGTTAAACCTTACCTTCCTTTAGAATCCCGAGGCTGGTTCATTATTCTTGTTTTGACCACATCAGCTGGGGTTCCCACTGTAGCTGCTACCAGACCCGAACAAGTACTGAAAAATGTTTAACAAACATCTCAGAAACTGCACTCTTCAGTTTTATTAAAAATGCATTCAGAAAATCACCTTGCCAGTCCATGGCAAAGGAAGTTGTCTTGTAAAGAGGTATTTCTTAGTAAAAAGTGCTTCACGCCATCATATGTTGTGAGGTCTGAAGGTCGAAAAGAAGACAGTTACACGATCAAGAAATATCTGGTTGGTTTTTATTAAATTAATTGTTGAATGACTTTAACGTAAGACCTCCGAGGTTGACCAGCGCGGCTCGCTGAACGTTGGGAACCCATCCGGCCCAGAGTCCACGGATCCCTCCTTCTGAGACAATTTTTACAAATGCATGGTAAACGCCATGCACCCTGTCAGGCCAAAAGCATACTGTAAGGCAAACTCAACTTTTGAGTAGTTTTATTTTATGTTGGTCTCTCCATTGGTGATTTGTGGGATTACATACCGTGGCGGTTTGCCTTCCAGCCTTCTTCTTCCCTCCATTTGCATCTGTACCTTAACAAGATCTGTAGGACTGGCCAGGAACTGACCCAAGGCACCGGACACCATGCCTCCAACTGCAGCCTTCCTGTGGTCAGTAAATTGGTACAAAGGTCAAAAACCAACAAAGATTTTAGGCGACAAAGGTCAACAATGAGTTTTTTTTACCAAAGTGGAAAGCTGCCATCTTCTGCTCTTCCCAAGACAGAGTCCCTGAGCTGCTCATAGGCTACCATTCTGCCCCCCGAATAAACTAAACCAAAGGAGAACAAACAAGTCAAATTCTACTGAAATGCAAAAGGTTTTTTACCCATTCCTTCTTTGTGACTACAAACCCATTTTGTAATATTTCTACTCAAGATTTTTAGCCAGATGAAGTCACAAATCACATTCCTTTATGCAGTGGCATCATTTGCAACTTTGCATTTGCCTCTTTAGCAACTAAATCAATAGAGGAAATGACAAGATTGTTTACCTATATGTCTGTAGATGGCGGGTGTGGCCCCTTGCCATAATTTAAGGAGTCCCTCTTCACGCACTATCCCCACAGCTGTGCCCAGCATCCCCCTGTACATGGGAGAACTAGATCCCGACTTGCCATGAGTGCGTAGACCAGCCTCACCTTGGATTTGAAGTCTCGTTTTTGTAAGGTCAAGGGGAAACGTGACTGAAATGGGAGTTCAAATAAAAAAAAAACCATTCATACATGTGCAAAGAATGACTATGTATATATACTGTACTCTACATACATATTGCAATGCTCCAAATTATTATACAAAGCAGTAGAATTTCATCATACATAATTTGTTTGTCATGTAATCTTCAAATGTAAATCTACTTCAAAAGAGTGCTCCATATTACTAAGCAAGCCACAGCGCTCATGTAATCTGAGGATGAAAAAGATCTTTCTGAAGCTGAAATAGTGCAATGACTTGACAACAACTGCTATTTCACAAAACTGACAAAAGACCATCAAACTGCTAAAAGATCTGAGTGCTTCAGAGCACAAATGCAATTGGTCAGATAAAGGCAAGCTGAAGAACATTTCAGACTGCTAAAAAACGTGTTTAGAGACTAACTGGTGAAAGGTCACCATGTTCCAACTAGACCGTGACGTCACTAAGGCGGTGGCGGAGCGATGATTTGGGCTTAAGCATTGGGAAATGACATTGTAGGTCCATGTAAGGTGCCGGAAGGTGTAAAAATGGCTTCTGCAAAACATGTAGTGTTCCTTATTCATGATAATTTCTCTATGGTATAACAAGAACAATCACTCCATTGATTTCGATGCAGGACAATGTACCATCACACGCTGCAAAAAAACCCAACTCTTTATTTTGCAATGCAAAATATACTCCAGAGATAAGGTGAGAAAATATTTTAACCTCAACCCTATTAAGAACCTGTAGAGCATCCTTAAAAGGAAGCTCTCTGAGGGTAGTCAACAGTACATCTCAAGGCAGCATCTCTGGGAGGCAGTACTGAGATGCTAAAATTAAATACAGGCAGAAACTATACATAGTTTACAAGATCATAATTTCTATATTAATATGCAACCTTTAAAATTGTGTTTTATATCTGTATTATATATCTGTGTTATATCCTCTTCATACAGGACATACAAATATTTTTGGTGTCATATTTATTATGACCGACTGAATGTTAACAAACTGCATTTTGAATAATAGTTTGGAACAATGCATTATTTAGGTTTTCATACAAGAGTAAAAAATAAAGGTCACTGTCGGTGGTTTGTCTTGTAAAACATTCATATTAATACAGGTGTAACGGACCATTTAGGAAACACTGACATTTGCATAATTAATACACATACTGTACAGTACTGTATATTTAAACGTCATTATTGAAACTGTAACACGTTTTATTACCCAGTTCTGCTACTGTAGCGGCACATGCAGACACGACGAACTTTGATACTTGGGGCCACTGCGAAGTTTCTTGCACAGGACCCATTTGAAGGTGTCAGCTGTAAATTGCAATGTTACTGACTTAAAATTTGTAGGTAGAGCATATATATTCAAGATCGCATAAGCATCGGCTTAAGAAAACACTGAACGTAATGTTGCCGCAATTTACCTGAAAACCATGTCTCTCCAGTGTTGACCCTGTTTGCGCGAAGACAGCGACCCGCAATTGTAATTATACAGGAAGACAAGTAGACTGTAGTTCAATAAGTTTGGCGTTCCGTTGTCGGAAATGGAGCTCCAGTAGTTATTAACCTACACTTCCCATGTTACGTAGCGAGACAGACGCCGTGAAATGTGATTGGACAAAACAACCACTGGACGATGTCTGATTGGTCGATCTGTTTTACGCCGACGGCAGGCAAGCTTCAGCACATTTTTAATACACTCTGTTATTCGTTAAACATACAAAAACACATGTTTTCTAATTTTCAGATTAATGTTAAATGAGGTTATGAATCATGTTATTATTTGTGCGGAACAGTGCACAGTAACGAGAAGATGATGGTGTATTGTGCCATCTGGTGGCCAAATCTAAACATTTAATTTCATTTCATTTCCCGTAGGGGAAGCATTAAACCTAATGGAAAAGAAAATTGCACCAAAATGCCAATTAAGCTCATATTATTGACAATAATCGGGTTCATTGACCGCCATCAACTCTGCATTTAATTATGATACATTTATTTTATTAGTCTGCAATTAATATGGCACGGGCCAATTCGGCAGGGTGGTATGACGTCACATTCCGCTCCATTTATGGTATCGCTTTCTCATTTCAATCAGTCGACTTACTCCACGCCAGCAGACACGAAGCCATCATCTCGGTAAGACGGGACTTTAAAAGATCAGGAAATTATTCCAGTATTTTATGTATTTATAATTACAAATGCAGGACAAACCTCGAGTTCTTATGAGGCTGTGTGGTTTTTTGGTGTGTTTGTGGAGTAACACCGGCATCTGGTCTGGTCACAGGTAAAAAGCGGTTGTACGGGCTGCAAATTATTTGTGTTACATTTACGGACCTCTAGAATTAAGATACGGCAGTGAGATGGAAAAAAAACCCTGTGGTTTATTTTATGTATTAATTTCGCTGTGGGTGTTAACTGAACAACTTCCGCGTTTCCTGGCACAGATCCCGGGCGCGTGCCCTGGTCATATGCGCGTGGTACCGGTCCGCCGGTCAGCTTTGTCTCTGGGCTAAGAGAGTTTTAAAATATTTTAAGAATATATATATTCCGCAAAGCTTTCGATATGTTCTGTGCCACTAATGGACAGGCAGTCGCCTTTAGACGGCGCTTGAGTGTGTTAATTGTTCTCACGTTGAGAAAGTCGGCACGGTGTTTTTTGGGCGTCACCCAAACAACAAAAACTTTGGTCGAGGTTTAAACCGCTCAGCGCTGCGCTACTTAAACAAAGGCCCTTGTTGCCCTTTCAGACTTTCTTTCTTTCTTTTCCTATTGCTGCAGACATTAAAATGAACTTCTCTTCACCCTCACATGCGCCGAAAAAGTCTCAACACCTTGGGCTTATTTTGTGGGTATAGCCTATATACCTCACTCATCTGTGTTCAGCAGCGCGGTGTTAGCTGAAGACAAACGCCTCCATATAAGGATGCTGCGTGAGCCCTGATTTACAGTAGGGGGTGTCATTTAGGTGATTCATGGAATCTTTTCTTCTCCAAATTAAACATTTAAAAATCCTTCAGAGTTCCTGTGTTTGCATTTTCCAAACATTGCATATTCCCGAAAAATTCTTTAATCCGTAAAATATCCTACATTAGCTTCGATGTTCTTGTACCAGCCATGGAATTTTGCCAGTCATTGGTAAACATTGTTACCCCTTTTCCTCCTCTTCCTTTACTCATACTGCACTTATATCAGATGCTTTTATCCAGCATTGGTTTGCTGTATGACCATTTCCCTGGAGTCTCTTTATATTACATGGGCTGGTTGGTAGCGTTATGGTTAGGGAGTTGGCACCATGATTCAAGATTCAAGATTCTTTATTTGATGGAAAAGTCGATGTTTCAAGTCCCGGACCGGTAAAAGGTACCATCCCCAAGCACTGCTCACTGCTCTTTCACGGATGGATCAACTGCAAAGATCACATTTCGTTGTGGTGCACTTTGTGTTGTGCTTATAGTGACAATCACTCACTTTAATTACATTAGCCCACAAATACTTATATATCTGTATACCTTTAAATCGGGCCTTTCACACTTAGTATTTTCCCTTTCTCCTGTAATCTGTCAATACACATGAAATCCATAATCTTTTGACTTCAGCAGCTGCACTGCTGTTGCTTGGCTCTGATCCAATAGTCAAAATTTGTGATTGACAAGACCGAGGAAGAAATCACACTTCAAATACATTTATCTTACTTCAAAAGTAGGTAATCTGAAGCATGCTTGATATCCAGATTTGATTTTCATTTCTGCTTAGGGGCTATGAAGCTTATTGTGTAAGTCAAAGTAAACTTTGTCATCTCTGCTATATACTGTACAAGTATACAGAGAGACGAGATGGCGTGGCTGTAGTGTAGCTTTTAACCCATAAATTACATGATGCTGTGTATTTAGATGATGCTATTTGGAGAGAACAATTCCACCTTCAATTTGATCCACTCCTTTAACCCCTTTAACTCCTTTAATGAGTATTTTCACCATTATTTTTTTTCCACTGTGAATCTTCTTGTTCAGATTACATGCTCAGTAGCTACCAAGATGTGAAAAAAAAACAAAACATTTTAACACTAATGTGCTCTTGTAAAAATGGCAGCATACAAAAATTCTACCATCACGTTATTGCGCTTCTCTTAAATTGCTGATACTGATATGTAGGTTTTTGGTCTAGCCCTTGGGGAGCTGAAAACTGGCTCACATGGTCTTGTAGAGATTCTAAAACTTCTTTTCGTTAACATACTAACTGAATTTGTATTTTCAGTTGAAAAAGAAAATGAATGTGGAACATGAAATAACCCTCCTCATAGACGAGATTCATCGGCTTGGCACTAAAAGTAAGAAACTTTGTCTTTCTATTGTATTTATTCCTCATTAATTTGTGCATGGACACACCTACAGGTGAGGTTACCAAGTGTCACAACATTATTGTCAGTTGGATGTGTTTTTGGGACACTGTGACTTTAGGACATGTCCTGTCAGCTCTAATTGAGCCTCGCGGTTGTTTTGGAGACTCGGTTGGATGGCCTAGTTTTCCTCTATGGCTAAATCATTTTTTTAAGTCATAGCATTTGTCTCCAACTCCTCCGGTTATTAACTTTCACTGCTGTGTGAATTGAATGGCTTGTATTTGTTTGCTTACTTATGAAATACCAGTATATAACTGGGAGCAATAAGTGTTTGGTAAGCGATACTGTACAGGAAATTGTTCTTTTTGCTCATGGCAAAAATCAACAAATAATTAGAAATGACATCCCATGCAATTGATTTAGCTATTGATTATTTACATTTTTGCACATTGTTTTAAATTAAGGACACGTTTATGTACAATAGTGATATGTACAATAGTATTGTACATTTCTTATGAGACATTGGTTCCCTTTTCCCCCATTGTTAAGACTGAACTGTGAGCAGACAGCATTTTATTGTGCACATATCAATTTTGAACCTGTAAATAATGTTTGGAGCTCTTTTCTCACTTTTGCTGTTGCTGTAAATTTGTCATACAAAATTTACTGGGGTGGTTGTAGTGGTGACAGCACAGGGGTCCAAGAGACCTTAAATGTGTGTTAAAAATAATATTGGAAGTTGCGTATCTAAGGAGAGTCAAAAAATCCACTGAGAAAGTCTCAAATCATATTTGGGCCTTAACCCTAAGTAGCCCCAGGAAAGGAAGTCATTAGGAAGTCATCCTGCATTCTGACATGCAATAAATCCCTCTGAAAATGAATTAGGTCCCTGACTATCTATTGGCTGTGATACTGTATCTATCCATGATCCGTGATTACAATGAACTGTACAGTGAAGTGGTGATATTTCTCTACAGCTGATCGCCAGTTTTGTCTGTTACAGATGCCGACGGCAAAACTAGCGTCAAATTTGGAGTGCTGTTCAATGACGACCGGTGTGCAAACCTCTTTGAAGCCCTCGTTGGAACGCTGAAAGCGGCCAAGAGGAAGAAGATCATCGCCTTTGATGGGGAGCTGTTACTGCAGGGAGTTCACGATAACGTCGATGTCATATTGCTGTAGGAATAAACCTAGTGAGCTTTGTCAGGTTTTAAAAGATCACATTGCTAACACTGAGCGAGCTGTATTTTGATGGCACGCTCATGAATGTACCGTTTTTGTATACATCACTGAATACTTTTTTTATAAACCATTTTTCTGAGGGTAATGAGTCGTGTTTTTTGGAAAATAGTGGTCGTCATGCCAAACTTTAGTTTTTAACCAGGCAACAGCCATTGCTCTTGTGGATAAGTTGCTACCTCTTTTTCACTTCACCTTTTTAAAGGTGTCAGTGCAAAACCAAACGTTTGTTTATCACATATCAGTCTTGTACTGTATCGGTTCATGAGCAAGCTCAGGATTGTGGATACTTGACGATATGACTTTTGCTCAGTTATAATTACACAAAACCATTGAATTTCCAGTGCAATATTGTTACTGTGAAAATTGATCCAATTTATTTGTGCCAAATTTGTTCTTTTACACGCTGATATTGACAAATGAGATGAAACATTTTGTGGGTGGGTCTTCTGGACACGTCAATTTTGAAATGTGACACAAGCTTTTACAATGTATAACTTTGATGCTTTTAACCAAGAAGACTCGGATAAAAAACATCAGAATTTGTAGCACACATTTCTATTTAAAAAGTTTGAACCTTTTTTGGAAAGACACAGTAAATCTTTATTGAGACACAGCATTTGATATTCCTTGATTTAAATCCTTTTTAAAAAGGTATTTGTCTGCTGATCTTGAATATGTATCAAACAATATTGTTATGAGCAATAAAAAAACAAGTAAAATCAACTACAAAAACTGTGGCTGCCAATTAATTTGAAAAATTTGAACATTGTATGTGTGAAATGACAAACTCAGAATTTTGATGTCAATAAACTAAGAGCAAATCTTTTAATGACGTGTCTAAGAGTGAGAGAATATTTTATGGTAGTTTTAAACCTAAAAGATCTTAAATAACTTAGGAGTTCTTTAATTCTTAGACTGATCCTCCTAAGAAGGAAAATGCTATAATAAGAAACCAAACATTTATTGGAAAAGCAGTTACTGAGGTTAGGCCTAGATGCAGTATTTTTATTTCACGCTAGTAATATTAGTTGAGAACGACGCACCTTATAGTGACAGCAAGATTTGTATCGCTGGGCTTTTAGGCTGTTTTGAGGAGCTGATTTCCATCAAAGACCTAAAATATAGGAGATCCTGAGGCCATTTTTGTAAATGAGGACAACACTTTTATTCACTTTATCTAACAAATTTTCAGGTGGTTGTGACAACATTCTTGTCCCTCCAAAAGATTTTGAAAAACTAGTTAAGAGGTTAGGTGTTGCTGTACTTCACAAAGACAGCAAGTGTGTGGGTAAGGATAAAAAGTTTTAAATGGTTTTTAAGATTCAGGAGATTCAAGATTCTTTATTTGTCACATGCAAATTATACACAACATGCAGTGAAATGTATCCTGATCCGCTCTTTTGACTGTGCAGTTTAGGCAAAGAATTAAAAAAATTACAAAATAAAAAAAATAAAAATAAAAAGATACAATATACAAACTTAAACTTAAAATAAGGAGATAGGGGAATAGAATAAAGATAAATAAACTATTCTTATACTACAATAAGTTAACCTGAGTACAAAAATCTGCAAACAGATAACAGGTGCAATGAGATTGTTTTCAAAGTGTCTGAGTGCAGCTACATAGCAGTGAAGTGAAATGCTATACAGTAGCATTTTAGCAGACAGACAAGGAGCATGTAATATTTGGACAGTGAAATATGGCAGAAGTATAATGATCATAACAATATGGAATTAAGAGGCAGTGAGGAATGACAAATTAGACATTTAGAAAAAAGACATATCCCTGTTTAAAAGACGGATGGCCTGAGGATAGAAACTCCTCCTGAGTCTCTCTGTTTTGGCCATGATGGTGCGGAACCTTCTCCCTGATTTCAGAAGATGAAAAAGTCCATTTCTGGGGTGAGCTGAGTCTTTAACAATCCTAGTTGCCCTGGTCCTACATCTCTTGGTGTAAATGTCCTGCAGGGAAGGGAGAGCTGACGTGCAGTAGCACTCTGCTGCCGGATCACTCTCTGGAGGACTTTCTGGTCCTGAACACAGCAGTTCCCGCACCAGGACAAGATGTTCTGTGTGACGATGCTCTCCACAGCGCCAGAATAGAAAGCTTTCAGAATGGTAGGGGAAACCCCAAACTTCCTCAGTTGTCTAAGGTGGTACAGACGCTGCTTTGCCTTCTTGACTTGAACATTAATATGTTCAGTCCATGTCAGGTCCTCAGTGATGTAGACACCAAGGTATTTGAAAGAACACACCTTATCCACTGGAGCACTGTTGATAGTGAGGGGTCTATAGTCACAGTGTCTCCTGCTGAAGTCCACCACCAACTCCTTCGTCTTGCTGACGTTCAGCTGGAGGCAGTTTTCCTGGCACCAGAGTGCCAGCTTCTCCACCTCGTCCATGTAGGCCGTCTCATCATTGTTGATTAACCCCAGCACCACTATGTCCTTCACAAACTTGACAATGTTGTTGGAATTGTGAGTGGCCACACAGTCCGAAGTGTAGAGTGAATACAACAGCGGAGAGAGCACACACCCTTGAGGAGCTCCTGTGTTGGTGGTGATGCTACTGGAGACACACCTGCCCGCCCGCACCACCTGAGATCTGCCTGTGAGGAAGTCCAGCACCCACGTGCACAAGCGGTTGTTGAGTCCCAGGTCTCTCAGTTTAGTAAACAGTCTATAGGGCACTATTGTGTTGAACACTGAGCTGTAGTCGATAAACAGCATTCTCACCTAGTTAATAGTTAAGACATTACTGTCCCCTAAAAAAGAGTAAAACCCTCGAGTCATCAGGCTTATGTCTTTTTGGGGGACGTTTTGTATGTGAGAACCAGTCTTTAATAAGAAAAATGTTTTAAATACAAGTATACCAGCACTTTTCTGGAAAACGAAAAAACACAAGATCATGTTTTCATGGCTATGTTTAAATGAAGGATTAGTTGTAGTTTTAGTGTGTGGACTAATTGTCGTGTACTATTATTTAGCACCTAGTCCTCAATGGCAAGTATGTAAGTATCTCAGTACGATAGTAAGACGTGAGTGTGTGTATAAGTTTACAGGTTTGTAGGACCGGTCCTCATAAAAGTAAAAGTGCTAATCTATAAGTATCGTAAAATTTATCTGAAAAACTAAAGTGGCAAATTGAGTTGGGTATTGGGTGAAATTGACTAATATTTAGCCCAAATAATTACTGGAGTTTGCCTCACGCTGACTGCGTGAGTAAAATTTTCCTTGCGGGTTAATGTGAAGGTAATTACCGCATGTCACGCGCCATTACTATAAGAAAACAACTCACTGTTCAGCTGTTACTTCCGCGTGAAAGCCCGCTCAGGAACGCTTCCCCCGCGAGCGCGCTCGAGCCCCGCGGCCAATTACCAGAGCGGGACTCCCTCATCCGCGCTATTTATAACCGGGAGCTGTGTGGCTCGAGAGAGAGAGAGAGAGAGCCAGCGGGATGGGGGCGGGGCCGCGTTTCGTCACGGAGACGGGAGCAAAACAGCGGCCGAGCCCTGGCGCTTCGGAGCAGGAATCAAAACAAGAAGCGGACACGCCTTCTTCACGGTGTAGCTTGGGCTTGTCACACGACGGCACGAAGCTGGAGCATGATCGAGCTCGACTAGCCCGCGTCTCCGAGTGCCGAGGGGGCTCGAGCGCCGTCGAGCGCGTGCGATAACGATGCGCGCGGCCACGGTCGGCCGCGCTCGCTGAGAAGACGACGGCGCTGCTCGACCACCGACGCGCACCATTATGCCGAACCAGAAGAGCAACAAGGGGAAGAGAAGTAAGCGCACAAACAGCAGCGGAGACGAGCAAGAAAATGGAGCCGCGGCCGCAGCTGCCGCCGCCGCCGCTACAGCTGCAGCAGCGGCGGCAGGAGCAGCGGCAGGAGCAGCCGCCGCCGGTGGCGCGGGAGCAGCGCAAGGAGCCGCCGCGGCATTAGTAGGAGCTACGGCCGCTCCGCCGAGCGAAACCCGAGGCGGTAAGAACGGAGAGGTTGGGTAGGGGAAAAACAACAGCACACGCGAGGAGCCGTCATATTGTTTTGGGGAGGTGGAGCGCGAACGAAATTGAGTGCCGCCGTTCCTTTGTGGCGGCGCGCAGATTTGGCCGCATTTCCTCACTTGCAGGAACTCGCTTTTGTGCGCGTCAGCATGTCTCACATACAGTATTCACGTAGGAGCGACGAGTTGCGCCATCTCTCTGTCATCTGCGCGTCCTGTTCGACAAGGTTGCACAGGCCTTGCTCAAGGGTACCTGACTCGGAGGTGAAAAATCAAATATCCTATCAAGTGTAGATGTTAATGATTGTTTGTGTATAATTTCCACATTTTAGATATTAGTGGCTGACAAAATGAATGCATGATTGTAGTGTAAGATGCAATGGAGAAAATCCATAGTGCATCTGCTATAGTCCAACTTATTTTTAGTACAGTTCAGTACAGAGTAGCATAGAAACATAGAACTGACAAATGAATTTGGGGCAGTGTGTCCTCTTCCATTTCAGAGTGTGTGGGTGTGTGTGTGTGTGTGTACGAGCATGCCATGAAAACACTCAGTCCATACAAGTATGTGTTGCATAATCTATTTTTTCATTTATTTTGAGCATCACTCTTTGTGTGGGTAGCTCACCCACATGCCTGCAGAAGTGAAACTCTGATTCATAGAATTCATAGATGTATTGCAACTGTGTCTATTGTTGGATTCACATTTATTAACTGTGGAATCACCCCATCCTTGAATATGTCATGGGGTGGTGACCTCGGTTACAGACTTCCACTCCAACTACCACTGAGATCTCGAGCAAGACTCTTAACCCCAAATTGCTCCAGGGAAAATGTCCTTGTAAATAGGAAATTAGTTGTTCTGAATAAGAGGCTACGTTCACACTGCCAGCCACATCGTTCAATTCCGAGTTTTTGCTCAGATCGGATTTGTCTATCTTGACGGTTCACATTCATAACTACAAGTGACCTGTATCTGACTGTAATGGGAACGCATCGGTCCTCCGAAACGTCTCGCATGCGCACATTGATACGTTTTTACACGGGTCAACCGCGTCACCAACAACAGAAAACGTCATATCTGTGGGACGACTCACGGCATTAAAAATGGAGGCATTAGCAGCTCACGCATGTATCACACTTTGCTCTGGAGGACGACAAACAGTAAATCAGCAGTACATGAGCAGGTCGAAAAGGAGAAAAAAAAGTCAATTAAATCCCCATCTTCTCCATCCTTCCACTGACTGTTATCGCAGTTCTCCTCCATTTTTACCTTCCCGCGCTGCCGGTGCAGACTGATGATGTCAGTGCATGCGTGTAAGCAAAAAGCCACATGAATTCCGATGTGAGCGTTCACATTCAGGTCGCATGGCCGCGAATCGGATACGTATGAGATTTAGTACCACATATGAAAGTGACACAAATCTGATTTGAAAAGATCGGATTTGCGTGTCCACACAGCCCTGAAAAGATCAGATCTGTGTCACATTAAGACAAAAAATCCGATTTGAGTCACTTCAGCATGGCAGTGTGAACGTAGCCAGAGTGTCTCCTACCTGTTTAGATAGTGTAAATAGTTAAATCATATAGATATCACCATATACTGAACAGCTCTTTACTGTGCATGTGTGGTAAATGTTCGTTAATTGTTAATCCACTTTGCAGTACAAAGCATGTTGCACATGTTAACAATAAAAAACAGTAAGCCATGAATATGTTGCATCAGGTAATGCAAAGAACATGACTGGTGTTGTGTATTGCAGAGGCCCCGTGCGCCACCCCGCTTGTATGCAGTCTGGGCAGGCTGGTCGACCTCGAGAAGGACGACTACCAGCGGGTGCTGTGCAACAACGAGCAGTGTCCGTGTGGAAACTGGATGCACCTGCAATGCTTTTACGAGTGGGAGAGCAGCATCCTGGCACAGTTCAACTGCATCGGCCGTGCCAGAAGCTGGAACGAGAAACAGTGCCGGCAGAACATGTGGACCAAGAAGGGCTACGACCTTGCCTTTCGCTTCTGCTCCTGCCGTTGCGGCCAGGGTCACTTGAAGAAGGACACCGACTGGTATCAGGTGAAGCGCATGCATGATGAGCGCAAGAAGAAGGGAGTGCCAGAGAAGGGTGGAATCAAGTCTGGCGTCGGTGAGACGGCAGAGGAACCCAAGAAGGGAAAGTCATCTGGTAAACTGGCTCACCGGGGCTCCAACCAGGAACTTTCACGTCGCCAGTCTGTGGACCGTCAGAACTCTCAGGAGAGGGGCCATGGAGCTCTGGCTGGTGTGGCCACACTAGGGGTACGCTCGCCTTGCGATTCACCTGGTCAGTCCCCACCGTCAGGGTTCTCCTTCGTGACCCCCCAGCAGATCGGTGCCCCGCGCAGCTCAAGGCACCTGGGCGAGTTCCTAAAGAGTGCAGTCCACATGGAAGGTGGACGGAAGCACCTGTTGGTGGGGGGTGTGGGTGGCCGAGGCGGCATTCACACAGAGCATGGGGTGGGCGGCTTGTGCCTGCCTCGCCTTGTCTCAGGCGACAACCCCGTGCAGTTCCTGCGGAGGCTGGACCTCTCTGAGCTGCTGGCTCACATCCCGCGACACAAGATCAATACTTATCATGTGCGTATGGAAGATGACGCGCAGGCCGGGCAGGGCGAGGACTTGAGGAAGTTTATCCTGTCTGCATTGAGCGCTAGCCACCGCAATGTGGTTAACTGTGCCCTCTGCCACCGCACCTTGCCCATCTTCGAGCAGTTCCCGCTGGTGGACGGGACGCTCTTCCTCAGCCCCTCGCGGCACGACGAGATCGAGTATGATGTCCCGTGCCACTTGCAAGGTCAGCGCCTCGCCCTTTCTTTCAGAGCAGTCAAACTTTATATCTCGGTTTCACTTAGGTTTCTTCATATCTTAACAAGGACAGTCTATTATTTAACTCCGCTAAAATGTTTTTTGTCAGATAAACCTTTTTGAGCTCATACCTAAATCAACAGCTGCTAGGGGCATAAGTTACTTAGTTTCCAAACCCTGTCAAATCAATATCCACACAGTCAAGAGCACATACACATAGTCTGTGGACTGTCAGAATTCTCAAGCTTCTAGGTATTGAGGTAGAGAGGTTTTTGGAATTGTAGTTCCTATAGTACTTTAGTATAGTACTAAATACTATATAGTACTATAGTACTTTCCTTACACAAAGTACCATAGAGTACAATGTGAAGTGCTGTTAGTCTTTTAGGTGGTCCTTGAAGAGGTGGGTCTTTATAAAACACTGCCTGAGGACAGCAAGGGATTGACAGAAGATGTTTGTTCCACCATTGAGGTGCAAATAATGTGCGTTGATTCTTGTTAAATGGTTGGGTTATTGTCTATTAACCAGAGGTCCTGGATTTAAGCCCACCTCTATCCTATCTCCAGCACTACCTTCAATGAGCACTTAACTTTAAGTCTGTCCCTGTAATAAGGAAATGAAAGTCACTCTGGATAAGAGCCTCTCCTTTGCAAAACCAACCAGTCAGTTTATACCAAGACAGACCCTTAATGTTGCTCCCTGGAAGAATTCTTAAACCAAAATATCACACCATAAATAGGAATCTTACTTTTGCACTCTGAATACTGATAAAGATTCCCGGACTTTGAGTCCCGACCTTGGTATCATATCTTTATCATAAAATAAAATGAATAAATAAAATGAAACTAAAGGTGGCAGTTGGTGGTGTAACTGTGATCAGAAGGTCACAGGTTCAAATCCAGGACCAGTTAAGTTACCACTGAAGTACTCATGAGCAAGGTACCGTCCTAACCCTATGCTTAAGCATAGCTACATTGTTATAGCACCGAGCTCTGATATTAAGTTTAAGTATTGGTTTGATACTGTGCCACTCCTACAAGCAGATGAGGTGGGTGTTAGGAACACTTGCAGGTACACTGATGACAGCTGATGAACCAGATGGGAGAACAGCAATCAGGGTTTGGCTAGGAGAGAAGATCTTCTCTTTTCAGACTGGAAAAATAATCTTTGTCTGGCCTAAACCCAGTTAGGCTGTCTGAACAGTCTGGACATTGACAGTCACGTAGAGGCATAAAATGCAATTGAGAATATTTAAACAAATCAATTGTTGGACTGAAATATCACACCATGACGGGTTGAAGGAGTTTCCATTTGTACTGTTGCAGTGTTTTGGCTGCACCGTGTGTCGTGTTGTAATAAGGAAGACCGAAGCACATTAATTCAGTTCCTTTGATCAGGAGCAAGGAATATGTGGCAAGCAGAATTTGTTTTTTTTGGTTGCCTGATACCCATTGTTAGCTTATAAAGTAATGCTCTTTTTCTTTTTCAGGGAGGCTGATGCACCTGTATGCGATCTGTGTCGACTGTCTAGAGGGAGTTCACAAAATCGTATGCATCAAGTGCAAGTCTCGATGGGATGGAAGCTGGCACCAGTTGGGCACAATGTATACCTACGACATTCTGGCTGCTTCGCCTTGTTGTCAGGTTAGTAGGGTCTTAAGTCAACCATCCCAATTTACTTTAAGAGCAGGATTTTTCATGTTGGGATTTTAGAGATTTCTCAGGCTAAATTATGAATATTGATAGCAGTTTATTCACATTACAATATCATTACTTTATCAAATACCTCTTTTGGCTAAAGTCCATTAATGGTAAGTTTAGACATTAAAGTATCACACACCATAGTTAACAGAAAAGTGAAAGTGAGCGATTATTTGTCATTGTGAACACAGCACAGGATATAGTGCATCACAGTGAAATGTGACCTCTGCGTTTGACCCATTCGTGAAGGAGCAGTGGGCTGATGTGCAGCGCCCGGGCAGCAGTGCTTAGGGACGGTACCTTGCTTATTAGTACCTCAGTGGTGGGACCTTTACCAGTTCGGTGACTTTCTGATCATTGGGCGAACTCTCTACCCGTCACACTACCAACTGCCCCATAGTTGTTTATGATATGGCATTGATTTAGCAAGAAAGGTCTGTAATATTTTTTGTTGCAATTAAATGATACTTATTTCAAATTCAAACAATTCAAAGACATTGTGTGAACAGAATAACATTTCAACATGTCTTTGCTGAATATATATTGCTGACCTAAATGACCTTGTCAGTCTTTGACCAGAAAATATGTCTTATAAACTTTGGTTGACATCTTTCACTTTCAAGACGCAGCACTTCTGAATGTTACGACGTTGCTCTTCCTTTACCTCACTGAATTCTCTTGATCTATTTTTGGTTTAGTGCTGCTTTTGCTTTCACTTTGCATTCATGACCAGTTGAGCTGCTTATGCCTCAGTTTGCTTCTAGCTTTCTGTGAAAATTGCCCATATCTAATTCTCTTTATAGACCAACTACATGTATTTATACATATGTACCAATATTTTGGGGGCAGTTTTGGGCATGGGTGTACAGATGACAATATTGTCACTTTACATTGCATTGTGGAGACAGAAACCTGTGGAAGAGACAGAAAGCTGTGAGATCTGTGTAAAACATTTTTAAGGCTCATTTTTTTACTCCCAATATTCAAAAGGCGGTTGTCTTCCAAAGTACTTCATGGTCATGGCCATGATTGAAAAAAGCGTCTCATCTTTTTGCTTGAAATGGAACATTTCTGTTTGCAAAAATAAACATTTTTACTTAATAAAAACCTTTAAAAGGCTTACTTTGTGGATTTAGTAAAGAAAAAAGCTAGCTTAGCTGTGTTGCTAAGTTCAGAAGTTAGCAAACAAATGTGAAGTTACAGAAATTAGTAGCTTAAAATTGAAAAAAAAAATTAAATCTTCATTTTCATTTACAGAAATGTGAATATTTTAGGCATATGTTCTTCCTGTGTGACTTAATTGATCTTAGCTAAAATATTAAGGTAGCCTTTATTTACTAGAAATATCAACCAATGAGTACACAGTAGTGTGGTTTGGTACAGAAAAATGAATGTTAACCAGAGGAAGTTAATCTCAAATCTTTTAGTCAATATATATGTTTAAATATAAAACTGTTTGCATTGTCTTGCCTGCTGAAAGTAAAGGTTCAGTTTTCTTTAAAGCCTATCAAAAGTTCCCAAAGATGTCCCCACCTTATCACTGGGCCTCATGTATGTTATGCAGTTAAGTTTAGTCTAACTGTATAGTTCATTTCCTTATCTCAAACAGCTGCCTGCTCATTCTCCAACTTGTTTCCTTGCATGGATGCAACAGCCAAAGCAATTTTTTTCCGTAGCAATTACTTTGAATCAAAATCCACGCAACTGTTTGTGCCATTCTTTAAAATTGTTTGTACATGCAGTATAATACAGACAAATTAAGTCATTCATTCAAAACTCTTTCATTCGTGTGTCAAAGCGCAATTTTATGTCAGCCATTTGCTCAAAATCACTGAATCTTTGTCTGCAAGGAAAATGTTGTCATGTTTTCAACAGTTTTTAAAATGACCAATTGTTGCTTAATTTACTTCACTATTATTTCACTATAGACTGCTTGTTCTCAAAGCTCATGCATTTATGTTCTTCTCCTGTCGTTCTGGTGGGTCTGGTCACATATTTTCCCCTTCATTGAATCCTATATTCTATTTCGCAATGCATCGAGAGAAAATATCCTCAACCATCTTCTGCAAGACGTTTCTGAGAGCTCAGTGAACACTTTTGGCTGTTTTGTCATTTCACGTGTGTGTATTTTTGTATGCACAAAATTGTAAAGAATTTGGTGCATTAGAACACAATCAAACTCACACATTAATTCTGATCAAAATTGTCAGAATTAAATCATTTATGTTATACTGAAAGTAGCTGAAAAAATCAACCTTTCATGTCTAGAACCATCAAATTGTTGTATTTTTGGGGTCCAGGAACAGATTTTTATTTTTTTTTTACATTGATTACGGGACTTTGTGGAACGGATTAAGTTCAAGTACTGAGGTACCACTGTATTTGATAAACGTTACACATTATGTGAGGAGGGTTCCTCATATTCATCCCTATTCCTCATATATAATGGAGTCTGACACCTCAGAAGCTATAGTATGACTCAAACCGTGGACTTAAGAGAACCATTGGGGCAGTTTGTGACATAACGGCTGGGCATTCACCCTGTGATCAGAAGGTCACCAGTTTGAATCCCAGACCGGTAAAGTTACCATTGAGGTATATGAGCAAGGTATCGTCCCCAAGCACTGCTCCCCGGGTGCTGCCCACGTTAGCTGCAAACTGCTCCTCCATGGATGGGTCAAATGCAGAGGTCACATTTCGTTGTGGTGCACTGTGTTCTGTGCTGTGGTGTGTTTACAATGACAATCACTCACTTTTCATTATATCCCTGTGTTAGGACATGAGTGTTCAGATCAATAAACTTGCTTCACCTCGCTCTCTTTCTGTATTCTCACAGGCCAGACTGAACTGCAAGCACTGTGGCAAGCCTGTGATCGACGTCCGGGTGGGCATGCAGTATTTCTCAGAGTACAGCAACGTGCAACAGTGTCCACACTGTGGCAATCTGGACTATCACTTCGTCAAGCCATTCTCCTCATTTAAAGTTCTCGAAGCCTATTGACAAATGTTGTCACTGCATGCTAGTTTCCTTTCCTTTTTTTCTATTCATAGGGTATCTTATTTAGTGGAAACTTTTTTTTTTGCATTTTTTAGTTCGGATTTCAAAAGAAGGTGTGACTACAGCTGGTCAAATAATTGATGGAGAAGAGATGAGGGAGTTCACTGTATGTTCCTAAGACATCCTTTAAAGATTCTTGTCTGGCATTTAAAACCATAAAAGCAACAAAAAATACTGTGACAAGTGAATGTATCTGTATGCCAAATTTGCTCTTTTGTACAAAGACGACAATAAACAATAAAACAGAAAATCATAACGATTCCTGCTGTCGTTTGAGCTTCAAAGCTGAATCCTCACCTTTGATGTCCACACGACGCCCCCCATGCCGCCCATTCATACGCACCCTTTTGATCTGTCATCGCTTAATACGTAAATGGCGAAATTAATTCATTCCGCTCTTGCCTGGGCCACCCGGATAATTATTGCTTTGCATATCAAATGACTTCTCTCTGTAAGGCCACTCATTAATAGAGATGGGCAGCTCTTTTGATATGGGTAATGAGGAGCGGTGTGATGCTGCTTTACACTTATCGGAAAAGCTTTAGTGCATAAGATCAGTGAGTGTGTGATCATGGGGGTTGTGTTGTTTTTACATGCAATAGATAGGAAGAAACACCAAGGAATGCTCTTTATTGCAGCTTTGTTGGGGGATGGTGGTAATGCAGTGGTCTGGGAGACTAAAATCCTGTGTTAGTGAGCATAAGATTGGGGGGTTTTAGTCTCCTAAGTCTTCTAGAACTAAAAACACATACATTTAGGAGAAGCTTTTATCCAGAGCTACTTCCTTTTTTTAAATTACAGGGACAGTCCTCCTGGAGCAACTTGGGGTAAAGGGCCTTGCTCAAGGGCCCTACGATGTTCCTGGGATTCAACCCCCGCCAATCTTATGGTCACTGTGTTGCCCTTGAGCAAGACCTCTAACGCAAAGTTGCTCCAGGAAGGCTGTTCCTGTAGTAATGCAAAAATAAGGCATGTGAAACCATGCAGGAAATAGAAACAGATTTGTTTTAGTGTGTATATTGCATTAGTATTTATACTTTGGTGTTCACGTACTTGAAGTGGATATTATCAAAATGAACAAGATTCAGTCTACTTGACTGCATCAACTGTAATGTATGTTTTAAGATCAAGAACCTTTGATCCACAATATTGTGACTGTACAAGTACAATGAAATGTCCTTCTGAGCACATTACAGATGCACTTAAAAGAATACAAATCAGACCCTCCAGGATTTTACAATGTTGCGAGTGCAACTATTAACACAAATCAGCCAATCCCTGTGAATTCATTGCACCCTTGCAATTTTGATCAATTATTGCAACTTTTTCACAATTTTTGACCAATTGTTTTTATTTCCCGCAAAATGTTGAACCAAACGTCAGTGAACTCACTTCATGGTTACGTTTGGAAGATGCAGGAAAAAAAACGCCTCATGTTTAAAAAATAAAAAATACTGTACAAGTACACAGCGAGACAAGATGACTTGGCTCCAGTTTTAACAGTGCAAAGAACAAATAAGGCACATATAGTCAAAGTTAAAAAGTATGTGAACCATTTGGAATTTTATGGTTTTCCGCATGAATTGGTCATAAAAAGTGATCTGATCATCAAGTCACAGGTACTGATATACACAATGAGGTTAAGCCAATAACACACAAAAAGTTCTACTCTTTCATGTCTTTATTATACAAATGTATTCAGCATTCACAGTGGTAGTGGAAAAAGTAAGTGAACCCTTAGGGTTAATAACTGGTTGACCCTCCTTTAGCAGTGATGACCTCTACCAGGCGTTTCCTGTAACTGCAGATCAGACCTGCACATCGTGTGGGGGGAATTTTAGCCCATTCTTCCCTGCAGAACTCCCCCCTCAATGATGGCGAGCTGTCCAGATCCTGATGCAGCAAAGCAGGCCCAAATCATGATGATCCCTCCACCATATTTTACTGTAAGGATGATGTTTTTATGTTGATATGCGGTGCCCTTTTTATGCCAAATGAAGTTCTGCTTGTTCCTCCCAAGTAGTTCAATAGTTTTAGTTTTATCACTCCAGAAAAGATTTTCCCAGTACCGTTGTGAAGTGTCCAAGTGCCCTTTCGCAAACTTCAGGCGTGCGGCAATGTTCTTTTTTGACAGCAGTGGCTTCCTTCTTGGTGCTCTGCCATGGTCTCCTTTCTTGTTCAGTGTTTTGCGTATTGTTGATTCATGAACACAGATGTCAGACAGTTCTAATGACTTCAAGTCATTCGCTGACACTCTAGGGTTCTTCTTTACCTCGAAGATGACTTTGCGTTGTGCTCTTGGGGTCATCTTGGCAGGGCACCCACTTCTAAGCTGAGTAGCCACAGTACCAAATTGTCTCCATTTATAGACAACTTGCCTAACAGTAGACTGATGAATATGTCAAATCTTTGAGATGACTTTGTAACCCTTTCCAGCCTTATGTAAATGAACAATTCTTGATCGTAGGCCTACAGACAGCTCTTTTGTGCGAGAATATGCTTCTTGTCAAAAGCCCAAACTCAAGCTTTTCAGTGGTTTTTATCAACCAAAGTCATTCTAGGCCACACCCCTGAACTCGTTTCATTAGATGGACTCCAGGTGTGCTAAATTTTGACTGCAGTGAGCTTTTAAAAAAGTCATTAACTTGGGGTTCACTTATTGTTCCAACCTTCAATTTCACAGCTTGAATGATTTATACAATATGGTCAAAAATTCTCTGAAAATCTGTGTATCTTTAGTTATAGGACGCTGTGTTTGTTTATTGTTGTGACTTATATGAAGATACAGCTATGTTTTATATGGGATTTAGACATAAATATAGAAAATTCCAAGGGGTTCACATACTTTTTACTTTGACTGTAGAATAGGCAATATATAAACAGAATATAAAATATACACTTTAAACTAGAAGTGGAATATAAAATATAAACTTAGGATGAGGTATTCAACTAGGATGAGGTATTCAACCAACAATTATGGTCTTGGAATGGTCTTTTACACTGAATGCAGAGGTGGGCAAAGTAGCTAACTTTGCAAATGTTACTCCAATACAAGCAAAAGTCGTACAGTCAAATTTTTACTTAAGTTAAAGTACTGAAGTACTTGTTTTAAAAAAATACTTAAGTATTAAAAGTACATCTTCTTTCACCACATTGTTGCATTATTGCCACAACACTTACAATACCTTATGCCTCTGACTAGACTGTAGAAGCTGTAGAATAAGGAACTAGTGGAATGTTAGAGAATGAAACACAACCCCAACTTAATCAGGAGGACAGTGCAATAGCTGTAAATGCAGTTCAAAACATCAAATTAACATTCCAACCTGCTTAAAGCCCAGCTCTACACCTCTAGCTTCATGACTTTCCAACAGCAACAATGCTTTAATCAAGACGGAAAACAGCAGAACTGTCTGAACTTGTTTTTTTAGTTCCAGTCTACAGGCGTGATGTAACCCTACTGATAGACTGTCACCTGCCAAACAACCTTTTAGAAAAGGGGGAATAACATCCGCTTTATCCACAGACTTGAAAGTAGCGAGTAACGAGAACCTTGATAGAAATGTAGTGAAGTAAAAAGTATGGTATTTGTCTTTCAAATGTAGTGAAGTGAAAGTCGTAAGTTTCCAAGAAAAATACCACTCAAGTAAAGTACAGATACTCAGAATCTCTACTTAAGTACAGTACTCAAGTAAATGTACTTAGTTACTGTCCACCTCTGACTGAATGTGTATAAGATCTGTAACAGTTTCAATATGAAAAAAATTATAAAAACAGTTATTAAATAAAACAGTATTTCTTAAAAAGTCTGAGCTAACATTCAAGTCAGAATAGGTACATAAGTATAAGATATTGTAACAGCAGTACTTTCAATAATTTGTGCAGATACAGTCAGTGAGAAAAAGCAATGCTCAGTAGTTGTGCAAATATGTAGCAGCAGTGCCAATATTGTTCCCTTCAAAAATAACTAAATGGTTAATGGTTAACAGAAATAGTGGTTTTGATTAAAATGTATAATCATAATTATAAAGGCGAAAGGGGAATAATTATAAAGGGGAAAATGGCAACGTTTTTCCGCCATTTTGACTTGCAGCCGCAATTTAATTGCAACAAAATGCCTAAAAACACCGCAACGTTCATCGCAATTGTTTAGAAAAGCTGCCGCAAAATCAGGCATTTTAGATTAATGAATGTATTGAATGAAACACAGAACTTAAGTGCCAGTGCTAGAACAAACATACTGCGACAAAGTGTTGGACTGGCGGGTGGGAGGGTGATAAATAGATGAACCATCTCAGTTGTTAAGACGTATTTGACAGGGGAGAAAGAGATCATAAATAATAGGAATATTTTCTGCATTTTTCTAATCCCTAATTTTGTATGTAGTGACAAAATTCTACCTTTTGGATTCATAGTTCTGGTTATTGCTCGCCAAGTTGAGTGGTGATTTGAGCCACAGTCTGGTCCTCATATTGTTTGGGATTGACTGACTGAGAATTGCTGTCACAACAAGAAAGGGCTTTAACACTTACCTTCATTAATCACAGCAAACCACCCTTAATATTTTAATACTGTTAATATCAAATACTGCTTTTACTGCAGTAGATGCCTTCGATGCCTTTTCTTCGTAGTTTATTTTTCCTTATTTACACATGTACTCCATACACCACTGGTGGTTTTAAGATTCTAATAACATTTGATCATTTATAAACTATATTTCGCTGCTTCAGTCACAAAGTTTCATTTCAGGAGTAGTGATAGAGAAGAACCTTCCTCCAAATTCCTTCTCCCTATTAATCATTGACAGTCCCCACCCTGACATTGCAAATGGTGATTGGCGGCAAAGTCCAGATAGCAGTTAATATCAGCCTTTTAAACTGCACTAAAACGTGTCACAAAACCATGACCATGACTATTGTTTTGTAGCCAATTCAGCTCAAATTCAAAGCAGGTGTTGCATCACAAAAGGAACAGACTACATGGGCCCCATCTGCTGGTGGAGAGCAGAAAGTAGGCAAGCAAGGCAAGGCAAGCTTATTTATAGAGCACATTATCATACACATGGGTCATTCAATGTGCTTTACAGAAACAAGATAAAATTTGTTAAAAGTTAAATGTAAAGATAAAAAGATAAATGAGAAACTGATAAAAAATAAAGATAAAGTAGAAATAAAACGATTAAAAGTGCTATAAAAATATTTTAAAAACCAGGCACAGTTAATTTAAAATATTGCAATAAGCGCAGCACTCAAGTGTGGGAAAAACAACAGAGAAAAGTGCAGTTTTAGCATCCGTTTAAAACTTGCCACAGTTGGGGCAGATCTGATATTACTGGGCAGTTGGTTCCAGCACTGGGCAGCATAGTGGCAAAACGCCATTTCACCGTGTTTAGTTTCAGTAAAGTAAATCAGTAGTTTAGTAAGTAAATCTATTGCTTGACAAAGCCAAAATGACTCTGAGCCAGCTCGTGTTCTTACTGCACTGAACACGTCAATACATTATTGTGTCAGTGTTGGCAATCTGCATCTTTTCTTATTTGTCATGTAGTAGATGTGATCATGTTTTAAAGAGACCATTTCATCTTCACCTTGAGGCTCCACTGTAAGAATGCCGCTTCCCCCTTTATGGTCCCCAAAAGACTTTGCCAGATCAGTCTAGTAACAAAGGGTTTTAGGGCTCTTAACTCTTGATTAGTCCCAATTTTGTGGGTTCTGTTGCTTTGACAATTATTATTAAACATAAACAAAATGTACTGTCAATTTTATTTCATTAAACATTCACGCTGACACCAATCTTTGATTTGACTTCATGTGGTCTCCAGTCACAGCCATTCAGGACTGCTTTGTCTTCAGTGAAGATGATTGTTCACCACTATACCTCCAGGCTGTAATAATTAGAGGTGTGAACCTTCACTGGTCTCATGATTCGATTTGATTACGATTATCATGTCATGTTGATTCGATACAATATCTCGATGCATCAGGATGCAACCCATCAATTTTTCTACATTACTTCACATTGCACGCAGATTGGCCATGGATTGCAGATCGGGCAGTCATAGTTACTACCTGAAAGTTCTTTTTAACTACAATTTTTATGCCATAGCCATAAAAAGTGATTCAAAAAGTGATTTCGGTAGTGAAACTGGGTTGCATGTCATGGAGCGCCCGCAATGCTGCAGCAGACCATCGGTTGAAAAACCCTGATATAATCCATTATGGTCTGGCACTGCATTAACGCAGAATCGTCCACGTTTGGACCATGATGCATTGATTTTGTGATTTGTTTCAACACCCTTAGAAATATTGCACTGTACTTTTCTTAACTCACCTTAAATGAAAAAGAATTCAACAGGAAGCATATTTTCAGGAAAAACAGGAAAAATATTTTCTGACGATCCATTAAAACCAACCAAATATGGGATTTGTCCTAAGACCCACTAAAGGTCCAAACGTTTCTTTTTGTATGCTACAAAATTCTTCTTCTTCTCCTGTTTGTTATCTTTGTTCATTTCTATCTTCCTAATGTTTTTTTTTTTCTCAACACCATTGCAATTAACCAGACATCCTGGCTGCATCCATCTGTCCACATAAATTATTTTATTAATACACTTAGTCTGTTACTTTCGTTGCAAATCATTCAACACACTTCTAACCCTCAAACTGGCCCCAACATCCCCATCTCCAACACACTATTATAAATCAATCCAGACAGTCCCACCAATGTTTCACTTTTTAAAGCCCCTTATCAGTTTTAACATCCGAAAAGGATTCCACAAGAGCGTCAAGCATTTAATTGCAATCTGTTACAGATTGGCAACTTATGATGCTGAAAATATTTATTTTGACCGTATGATTGACAATTTGGAATTTGCTGCATGTACCTAGAGATCCCCAAATCCCAGCTAAAACAGTTTAAGCTGCTGTGGTGCCCTTTTGGTCCTTTGGTTCAATGGACTGTTGGTTGAGACATTATTAAGCCAGGATTCTGGGTGCATGAAAACATGAAGAGAAAAGTGCTTTTGTGGTGTGCCCCAGGTACTGAGGCAGGCTCATGCTGAATGCCATTAGCACACAGGCTGCTTGCCTTTTTTTTAGGTTGTCTCCATGGAAACTGCTGCGTGGGGAAGAATCATAGTGTACAGTAGAACTATAGATCATTTTGTAAGCTAGTGACCAAATCTGCAAAGAACAGCATTTATGCTCTTCCCAGCTATTTGCCAATGTATTTATTGAAAAAGAGACAGGGTGTATAAATTGATGTAGTTTCACCTTTTCTGGGAGTTGTGGCGTGAAATATGCTGAATTGTGTTAAAAGTATTTTTAGCAAATTAGACATTTTGCATCATTAACATCGTTGTAACATAATTATTTTGCTTTGCATGCAACTATGCTGTAGAAAAAAGACTTGGGGGACATAATGATAAAATTCTTTATTTGTGAGTAGAGAAATGTACTACAAAATGAAAAAGTATGCATGACACTCAGAGAGCAATACAAAGCTTACCGAGAGGCTTTTCTTAAGTTTGTAGGAAAACAATTTATGTCTGTCTTCAGCTTTATAATTTAAACCTCACACATCACTGCACTCACTCACTCAGACAAATATCGTGGGGAAATGTGACAACAGACCACATTGTGCTAATTTGCTTAGCTTTTCTTTGCATTCTTAGCTGTGCCTTTCTTCTTTGAGGGAGCTTGTTTTTTGGCTTGGGGCTTACTGTTTTTCGGCTTGGTTTCTTGTGATTTAGATGTCTGGGGTTTTTCAGCCTCTGCCTGGGGAACAGCGGGTGTTGCTGGTTCTGTTTTCACAGGTTGGGATGTGCCGGGATCTTCTTTGCTAGCCTCTACTGTTGGTGTTTCTGCTGAAGTTGCTTCTGCGCCAGTTGACATTTCTTCAGATTGTCTTGTATTGCTGCATTCTTTAGGTTCTACTTCAGTGGCTTCAGCTGAACTTGTGGCTTTGTTTGTGGACTCTTCTTTCTGGTCTTGTGCTGCGTTAACTACTTCTGTGGGGGACTCAACTTTCAGAACTGCTGTTTGAACTGTTTCTCCTTTCAGTTCTTCCAGTTCCAACTCTTTTGTCTCTACAGGTTTTGATTCACTTATTATTTGACTGGCTGTTTCTTTGTTGGCTGGCTCTACTTTTGCCATTTCTTTGGGTGGTTCTTCTTTGGCAGGTTCCTTTTTAGTTTTTTCTTGGTTTGGCTCTTTTGCAACAGGCTCTTGGCTGACCTCAGGTTTGACTTTCTCCGTCTCAAGTGGCTCTGTAGATGCGGGTTCAGTAGCTTCTTCAGTGTCTCTGTTTTGATTGCTTCCTTCTAAACTGGAAGGTTCCTCAGTTATGGACTCCAACTGGGCTTTCTCCACTGGGGTTGTCTTGTTTGCTGTGGAATCTGCTGATAAAGGCTCAGGCACTCCTTCCTCACTGTCAGAGTCCTCCAGGTTGTCAGAAGTGGAAGCCATAAGTGAAGCAGCAAACGCTTGTAGACGAGCCTGCTCATTCCACAACTTCTCCATCTCTGCTGTAAGTGCCGGATTGCGCTCTGGCTCTGGCATGGAAAATTCACTGAGTTCTGGAGGTTCATCCTCCAGCATGCTCTTCACGTTCACAGAGACAGCGAAGCCTTGCAGTCGGATCTCTTTGATCTTGGCATACAGAACTTTCCTCTCCTCCTGTAGAGCTCGGCAGAGTGTCTCCAGCTTTGCGATCTTCAGGGTGAACAGCTCAAGGTCTTTGCCCTTCTCAGATCTCTGCAGGAAGACGAATCAAAAAACATGGTTGCTCAGCATCTATTTGGCAGTGAAGCGAGTAAATTCAGAGTTAAGCAAAGAGAAATTAATTATTACCTCCTGGATCATATCGGCAAGAGCTTTGTTGCAGCTTTCAAATCGTATCTTCCAAACTTGGGACTCCTTCTCCAGTTTCTGCATTTTCTTCGACATCTGTGGAATGGCCAGCACAAGTAGATGTGAAATTGATAAGGGAACTGTATATAAAATATAGTTTTTGACATCATGCAGGTTATTGCCATACATTTTGCTTGAGACTGGACTGACATTGCAGCCTAGCTATGAGACGGTTGGCACTGTTTTATTTAAGAGTGTATGTTTCCTCACCAGTAGTCATATTTAGAACCATCATATTTAGAACCCCACTGTTGCTCTGTACCAAGCATTATGATGTAACCCCACACACACCTTTTCCATCTCTTGTTTGAAAGTAGCATACACTTCATTGCTCTTGGCCAGTGTAGCCTGGAACTCATCAAACTTCTGGGAGTATAACACAAGCTACAAGAAAACAGGCAAATGTTTGACATTGATTGATTATTTTCAAATTAGATGCATAGTATACACAAATAGAGTGAATCACAATTTATGCATGAAAGGAATATGTATACACATAGTGATTCCTATGATTTATTCTCCTTTACCTGCTGCCCAAAGGTCTGGTCCAACTTGTACAAATGTTATATGAATGTTGATAGCTTTTTCCGGGTTAATTGGATTGGATATGTGACATGGTTCCGAACAAGTAGGTGATGAACGGAATAATAGTTTTTTTCAATAATTTCTGATGCACTTTATGTAACACAGATCGCTCAAAGAGTTAGTCTAATATTTCAATCAAAACACAAGCTTTGAAGGATTGCAGGCTTTCAACAGTCTGCAATGATTTACTACAGCAGCAGCAGCAACAGAAATTACCAGAGGAGACAGACTCCAAAAAATTCAGAGGACATTCAATTAGTCAAATAATTGGTTTGTTCTCATAGATTTTAGGAATTTTGCTTTGAAACCAGTGTCACTGTAATCAGGTCTGTGGCAGATTTTGTGTGTGAAGTTTGTTGCCAGTGATTTTGTGCTTATTTCATTGGAGTTAAAGCCAAGACATTTGCATGTCTCAATTGCAGTTACAGAGTACGAACTTCACCCGAATAAGTGCAGAGACAGTGACAAGATTTTTCATTCAAACTGATGTGGTTTACTACAAAGAAATGCATTTTTTCTGTCCACTAAATGTTTTGTTCAGCAAATAGTTTTTTGGCTGCTTACTGGCATGATCAGATAAATAAAGTGCACCAATTGAATTATGTGTCCAAAATTTTTTTCAGTTTTTGAAATGTAAATGTTAAATAACTTGATCTATACCTGGGATCTATGAATGATGCACAAGAACAACTGACTGACACAATTCCTAAAAAAGGGCTAATTCAATTAAACATGCTGCATCACTGAACTAGAATCCGTACTCATCTGTGCTAATTTATCCTGCATTTTTTGTATTTGTCTGACTTTTTCATTTTTTATAACATACTGTTTGTTCAACGAATTCCATTTGAACTTTTTAAAACTATGTTTAATAAGCCTTTCCAAATAGCTTAAACTGATACATTTGGAACCATTTTTGACTTAAGTGCCTTTCTCAAGGACACAATAGCCAAATTTTAACTACAGTATGTCCATTGAACCCATTGTTATGCCGCTTTATATTGGATTATTTCAGCTCAAGGCGTCAACTGGTTAACAACACCTATAAAGGGATTAATGTTTTAAAAGATGATGATTTAAAAGTTGATTGATGCCAGGTTTTAGTTCACCAGGCAGTGCTCTTCGCAAAATAATTTGGGAACTTCATAATGTTAAAGGTAGGCCCAATGTTTGGTTTTAAATAATGTTGTATTTATGATCCTGCAGATAGCATAGAATATTTAAAGATATTGGGTATTGATTTTTGCCAATTCATGTCTAATATAACTGAGACAGAGACACTTATATACTGACATTTACAGCATTTCAAGCACTTATAGCACCATCTTATCCAGAATGACTTATATTTTCTGATTACTGAGACTTTCTCTCTGTAGCAACTTGAAGGCCTTGATCGGGGACCAATTGGTGGTAGAGCTGGAGGTACGCTATAGACTCTATGAATCTATGACCTCTCGGTCCAGAAACAACTAGATAGGCAAATTCTGAAGACATTTTGTGATTGTGTTAAAACATGTTAAGGGTTAAAAGGGTGCAACAGTTAAAAAGGAGAAATGATGAGGGCTGTTTACAGATGCTTATGCTGATTATAGCTGACCTAGCTGTTAAACTATGAGCTGTTGAATAATTATTAAGCTCACATCAGGAACGGACTAAGCTCAAGAAAATTAATAGCACAGTTTCCCTCAATGTGTGGCACCCACATATAACCAAAATAATGAATGATGTTCTTAGTATTGGTGCCTCTTGTGGCCAAAAAAGGTAATGATCATGGTAATGGTGGTCCTTGTAGCCAAAATAGAAAATAATTTTTTTAATACATAAAAAAGGTAAAAAAAAGAGGATTGCAGTTGGGTATTTGACAGTAGTCCTAGTTTCAATGACCTGAATATTATAAGCCAGGAACAGTGTCTATATGACAAAAACTGTGGAAGGAGTTTAAGGTACAAAAAGTGGGAAGTGGGTATCCAGTAAGAGCGCAAAGAGCAGTTGCTTGTCTTCATTCATTATCCGAACTGCTCTATCCCAACCGGTGTCAGGGGTGGGGAGGTGGTGGACCTAAGCCTATCCCTGAATCACGGGCGCAAGGTGGGGACCAACCCTAGGTAGGCACCAACACACCACAGGCACACACACTTACACAATCACACTCTCACTCAATTAACCTACAGTGTGGGAGGAAACCGGAGCATCCGGAGGAACCCACGCGAATATGGGGAGAGTATGCAAACTCCACACAGAAAGACCCTACAGCCGACCCAGGGATCGAATGCAGGACCTTTGCGCTAACCACTGCGCCGCCGTGCTGCCTCGCTTGTCTTCATTAATAATTTTGATTCTAATGGTAATGAACTGCAAAATCCTTAAAATCCTATGTATTTTTCATTAGTCCTGTTTAATGATGAAGAGTTTTATAAAACATGTGCAATGAACAGCTTTATAAAGTAAGCTATTACGACTCTATTATTGCTTATTATAGGTAGCTCAGGTAAAACAAAAAAAGTCACATAACACTCTCAGGGTTTGAGAGTTTAAAGAGTGGTTCAGCGTAGGCATAGCAGTGTATATTCACCTGAGCCTGCATCACTGTGTGCTGTTCTTTCAGCTCTTTAGCCTGTAGCTTCCACTCTGCAGCTTGAGTCAGTAACTGCGGTTACACATGAAGACATAAAATGGGAGAGAAAGAGAGAAAGTCTTTGAATTACCTGCTTCTTCATCTGCAACTCCTGCTCCTTCATTGTGAAGCATTTCTTTGTTTTTTCAATTGCTTCTTTTAGCAACTAGTAACAAAGACAGTCAGAACGTTAAAAATGTAGGGGTCAATTCCTCCAACTTCCTGCGAACTGCCAAGGCCTTACAACTAGTTTAAGAGTTAGCAGGTCTCTACTAGCGTCCTATCCGGCTATACAACGCATGCAGTTTACAACAGCGAAGCAAGGGTTTAGGTCTAAATATTCTAAGAAACTGTGAAAATTCAACAGGAATAATACAGACACTTCTGATAGCCTGAGGCGCATTCAGGAGTGGGGAGTGCAGGAAGAAGGACGCTGCATGACTCACATATTCCTTCTCTCTCTTGTGCTTTTCCTCCGCTTCGCGCAGCCGCAGGTTAGCCTCCTCCAGTTTGGCATCTGACAGCTTTTGCTGCAGATCTCGCTGCTTGAACAGCTTCTCCAAACACTGTGTGAGAAACAGGGACGAAAGACCCCGGCAGTCAGGACAAAATGGAGTTCTATTGCAAGTGACATGGAAGGACCAGAGCACGCTTACAAATACAAAAGTTCTAGATTGAGATTCCAAAGCAAGCAAACAAACACAAAGTTTCTAGTGCTAGAATCAACTGACACAAGAAGTCTGTAAGCACTTTGAAGACTTTCCCAATTACAGTTCCAGGAATCTGAGATATGCCAGAGAATGCCTGATTTATATTTATTTATTTATTTTTTACAGTGCAATGCATGTTTTAATTAAATAAACTGATTTCATAGATCCATTTACTCGGTTTTGAGCAAGTTTTAGCCATCAGGACGATCACCATTATGCTCCTGAACAAAATCCTTAATTGGAGCTGTGATGTTTGTTCAAGGGTGTCTATAACTTTAAAGTAGTCATGGTGGAGAAAAGCACATATGAAAGCGGAGTCAAGAAAAGAAAGACAAAAGCAGCGTGAGAAAGGGGTACTTTGAACCAGTGAGCGAAGAAGTGGTGGAAGCACCAATGATATTCTTGCAGGCTCAAGCTGATCCAACAGTTAGCGTTATTGCTTGTTCTAATGGTAACATGTTAGGATCACAGTGTGAAGCGGCTGAACTAGTGAGCACAAGTCATTTGATGTGTCTGCTTTTATAGAATTTTGCAATAGAGTCCTACGGCTCATTGCCTTGAAACCTTGGTAAGTGGTGGTTTGGTATTTTGTAAATCTCACAGCACTTAAATGATGTATTATTATTAACCTTCATATTGCGTTTTAAAGGTTGTTGCAGTGTTGTTTGTTTTCTGTCTTGTCACTATGCATTTTTTTCTATTGCTTCTCCAATATACTGTAATTATTACCATATGTTTCATTTCACTCTTAAAATAATTGGTTAATGACAAACACCATGTGCATACTTTGTATTAGTCATTGGCTGAGGTTTGCTTGTGGTACAGCGATGGCAATGGCAAATTAAATGACAAAGCATACTTCATAAATTGATTTGATAACTGTGTTTGATAGGTGTTTATCTGAAAATAAATAAATTAATAAGTAAATCTGTCAAACTTTTCATAATCAGACGTGGTTCGTCAAAAATGCATCTAAACAATCTATATAATTATGTATTATGTAACTAATGCATGCAATTCCACAGATTATTCAGGTTATGCCTCTTACCCTCAAAATAAAATTTGAATGATCAATTAATAAAAGCTTTTATTGGCAACATTTTTCCCTTCTGTGTTTTAGCAGGTCACATATAGGCCATGCTGTTTAGGAAATTACATTGGCCAGATACACACATTCAGGTAACTTTTCAATAACAATAATAAATGTCTTATTTTCCATCTTACCACAGTTAAATTTTCACCACTTGCAGTGAATTTAGTAAAATAGTAAATGTATAGTTAAAGTTAAAAAGGTGATGGAAGACCTACTTCTTTCAACCTGATGATTTGTAATTGATTGTAGCAAGATTCCAAAACTCCAAAAATCGGAGTTATTATTATTATAATTTTTTAAATAAAACAGACTTATCTACTTATTTTAGATTCTTTAATAGGTTAGACTAAAGTTTTTTATTAGCAAGAATTTGCCCTTGAAATAACAGTAGATGTGTTTACATGCCAGAAGCAGGTGGGGGCAGTAAAGATACATGCTATGATGTTGTGTGATAAACTCCAACTAAAAGACAAGCACTTTTATTTACTTATATATATTTATTTGCACACAGCTGTGAGTGAGTGATCTCAGGGGTACCATCAGCGTGGCTGACTGAGCCTAGTTTGTGCCACATGGGTCTTGTCATCTCCCTGCTGCATACACATGTGCTTAACTGTGCCGTGCTGCAGCCTTCTATAAGGTACTGTCAAATAGAGCACGAATGCCGAGTCAAAGTAAACACCGATGAGTTCTTGCTGTGGATGCCACTGCTCTGTTACGTGTTAGGATGCGGTTTCCTTGGCAATGCGCCATGCAATTACAGCTCTAACTGAGGCGCATGCAGAGTTTGCCCTTAACTGTGCATCAATTAAAAGTTTAATGCTGAGTTCTTGTTGCCAGATTGCTGCTTTGATATGACTCTCGTTAGCCAATGTGGGCTTATCTCTGACTGGGTAAACATACTGTGGAATTTAATAAACAACACCGCAGAAAGTGATTTAGGTACAGCTGAATTTATTTAAGCACTCACTAGGAAGGTGCTGGTTAGAATTTCAGTTTCCTCACTGCTACTACAATAGTGAGGCATTAAGTGATGTGTAACTTGGTCAACACCCAGGCTAGCTTGTAACTTGAATCTAAAGCAAACAAAAGTTGTGGAAGTGTGTGTCCTCGCAGTGTAAGTAGCATTTATTATTTCAGATTTGTGGTCCAATAGGTGAAAACATTTAATACAGTGTCACTGGGAAAAATGAAGAACAAAGATGGCATGCACGCATAGTCAGGACTTGGGAAAGATTTTAAACAGTAGATTTACAGCTTTAGGCTATTTATGATTAAAAGTAGCAAAGTCAAGCGACTGTTTTAACATAGAGCTATAATCTACAGATCAAAAGTAACTTGAAGTGACTACATCAAAGCTATTTCATCTAGTAATGTACTGTGGGATACAGTGGTTGAGAGAGCCCAATGCAAGTACGGAAAACACATGCAACTTCAGAAACATGCTGCAAATAGCCACAACTCAACAGAAGTGTGACAACACAACAGAAGTTTCCAGGGGACTTTTTGGGTGCACTTTTCAATGGAGCCATTGGCGATCAGGTGAAAAATGAAGTTGTCGTCTATTTGAACAGATTGCTCAAACAACTTTATTATATTAAAATACAAATTGCCACTCACTGGATTCCACAACTTTAGCACCATACAATTGAAAAGCATGTGACCGCCCCAAAAAAATCCCCCAGAAACATTTCCATTGTGGTGTGTCACTTCTGTCGTGTTGTGGCTATTTGCAGAGTTTTGTTGCATGTTTCCGTGTTTCCTGCCTGTTTCCAAAGTTGCATAGTTCCGTATTTGCAGTGTGTTTTGTATTGTGAATTGGGCTCTCTCGGCCACCGTAGTAGGGAGCAAATTAATTTTTTAAAAAGGTGAAACTTGTTTTGAAAAATAACACGGACATGTAAAGTCAAATTACTAAAAGTGTTTGGAGCTAGAGATTGTTTTGATTTTTGCATGAGTTCTCTCTGTTTTGCCTTTTAGAGTCAACCATTTTTTGATAAATATAGGCTAAAATTCTTGCTTCCATGTTCGCCGAGGTAGACTTTATCATCTCTCTATCTCTCAGGTGCCATTAGTGCGTTGTGATACATTAATGATGCAATCCACTTCTGCCAACTCAGACAATGTAGCATTTTGTTTACTGGAAAAGCTACAGTGCTTTAAAAATAGTTTTGCTTCTTAGAAGCTACAGAAAAAGTTGTTTGTCGCATCTCTAATTTTAGTTAGCTGCTCCCCAACTCTGCTCAAAACTCAAGATCATTTTTGAATTTTGGGGCTGATCAAGACCCAGACCCCTAAAACAGACAAAAACAACAATTTTGAAAGGTTGAAACATTTAGTACATTCTTCTGTTATTCTCCTCATGCCGCCACATTCTATTGTATAGTAACATGATTTCAGACACCCCTAATATGGACCATACCATTTTTTAAACTCTATAGCATTGCTAGAAGCATCCAACTTGTTCATTCATTTATACATTTTGTCTGTCGTGATACGGTTTGATGTCAGTTGGCAAATGTAAGTATTCTACAACCTTCATTTTGTTGTTTTAAGTGTTTCGTTTACAGATGCGAGTTGACATCTATAGGTTGAATTATTCACCATTGTCTTTCAGAGGCTGGTTCAGTCAACATTAGTTAGTCAGCTAAGATAAAAAGGTAGTTCTCCAGTTAGACTAACAGACTTACTTTTTGGTGAGGTAAAATCAATCATGGTCATTTTCCAAGGAGAAGAACTTCCTATTTTTTCATTTTCTCATTTTTTCATGAGTAAAATAAAACCCTAACACGTCAAGCATTAAGCTGTTATTCATTCATTCATTCATTCTCCGGACCGCTTAATCCCAACTGGGGTTGCAGGGGGACCGGAGGCTATCCCGGGAACTTTCGGGCACAAGGCGGGGACCAACCCTGGGCAGGCGCCAACACACCGCAGGCCTTAAGCTGTTATATGATATGTTATATGTGTTATATGAAGTGTAGTCGCTGGTCATAACTTCGAAAGATTACGCCCTGATTGAGGAGGCATAATTCGTATTTTAAAATGTCATGCAATGTCACTTTGACTGAGGAAGAGGTGTGTGTGTGTCTTGGCTCTTTATCATACCTCTTCTCTTTGCTCATACTGCTCAACAATGGTTTTGAGCTTCTCGGCCATGTCGCTGTTCTCCTGGCACAGTTTGTTGTTGCGGTTACTGTGCTGCTCAATCTGGGCCTGGATGTCCACCAATGTGTTTTGGAAATGGGTGGCGATCTCTGATCTCTTCCTCTCATCCTCCCGACTCCTCTGCAGCATGTTCTCCTGCGGCAGAATTCAGAGAATAGCGTATAGATGTAACCGTTGCCCTGTGGAACACCACGAGTTAAATCAAGGATGAAAATAATAACGGCAATTAAGCAAAAGAATTGTGATGAAACAGAACCAGCGTGTTTCACTACTGTGTTTTTTAAAATGTTATCTTAAATCCGGGTTTACACCACAGGGCTTAACTATATTTACTTTCAGCATTTGCTGTTAATATGGGTGTACAAACTCTTGCTCCATAGTGGATTTTCATTGTTTAAAAATACACAGATTACTAAAAATGCCGAGGTCCCTAACAAAAATTTTAGGCTTCTAGCAAGCAGTTGCAGTTACATTTTGGCAGTGTTGCCACAAATTTGCAGCAAGGTCATACTTTCACATGCAAATTAGGTTTGTAGAAACCTTGTGGTGGACTTGTTGCAAACTTGCAGTGGACTTCTAGTAAACTTGTAGATTTTCACACATTAAAGCAACAGTGAATGATAATTTGTCATTGTGAACTCAGCACACAATGAAATGTGACCTCTGCATTTGACCCATCCATGAAAGAGCAGTGGGCAGCCGACCAGAAGTGCTCAGGGAGCAGTACTTGGGGACAGTATCTTGCTCATGAGTACCTCAGTGGATTGGAGAACACAGGCTAGCTTTGGCTGCCCATGACCCTTTTGGCAGTTTTCCAGTTTTCCTTGGACCACTACATTTTTATGCTTCCAACCTATAACATTTAAGGACAAATGTTCACTTGCTGCCTAATATATCCCTACTCACTGACAGGTGCCATTGTAATGAGGTAATAAATGTTGGTCACTTCAGCTGCTAGTGGTCATAATATTGGCTAATGGCATAATGGTTTATCGGTGGGCATATATTTAGTTTTACAAAGTAAGGAAAGTAATGTTTAAGTCAAACCTGATTCATTAAAGACACATAAAAGATTATGTTCCAGTCTCTTGCACATGCAGCACACAGCTTATTAATGAGACACTTAAGTCAGATCAGTACTCAATATCAGCTCATACCCAAAACTTGGACCCGTATACCAGTACTGGGACAGAAAAAGTTGGATCGATGCCTCCCTGGAAAAGACGCCAAAAGAGTGACACTTCCACTTAAAAAATTAAACAAATCAGCCATGGCCCACACACAGTCTTTACCAGAAACCAGCAGAAGTGTGAGATTTTTTAGAGCGAGCAGGATGAGGATATGTAGAGTGGCAAACAAGCTGCATGTCCCCTGCAGGCGCCCCTGGAGACCCGAGCTCCAGTTTCTGAAACGCCAGTTCCCTGACTCAGCTAATTGAGAATAAACCAAGCGTGACACGTAGCTCTCCGGGGCCCAATCTCCTAGCCTGCCTGCGTTCACACATGACGTGAACCTCAAGTTTCCACCTGGGAAAGGTGAAGATGCTAAACCTTCAGCCACGCTGCTCAGCCAAGTGAGAAGAAAGTCATATAGACTCACTGTCTAACTGACATAAAAACTTACTTATGATAAATCTCTGTGTTAAATCCTCTCTTGCAAGGCATGAAGGACAAAAAGAAAATGACAAAACAAAGGGTCTAGGCCCTGAAAAAAAGCTTTTTATTCAATTTTAATTCAATTGAGTTTTTATTTCTTCAGATTCTAAATGATTCCATGGAGCAAGAAATACACAAGGTGCTAAACTGACAGTCTTAGTTAAGCTACTTATAAACAGCAGCTTCTCAATCTTCTAGCTGTTTATTATTAAAAGTAGCTAATCTACAGTCAAGCTACTGTTTTAATGTTGTGGTTACAAACAAAAAGTAGCCAACTACATTATAGTAGCTGCCAAGAGTGTGGTGTGATGCAAAAGTTACTTCCAAATGTACAGTGCTTTAAAAGTAGCTGATAAGCTACTGAAAAAAGTAGTTATGTTTGTAGTGTCACAATTTTTAGTTAGCTACCCAACACTGTAACTTTGACATGGCCACATGGCACACAAAAAGGACAGGTGCAAGACCAAAACTAATATAAAAAGCAGGTTTAAATAATGACCATTTCAGGAGTAGTACAAGAGGATAAACAAACTGTTAACGATGATAGATGAGTAAGACCTTGGCACAACAGTAACAGAATCAAAGCTTTGTTCTAATCAAACTCATGGTAATGTAATGCTGGTTTTCACCATCGCTATCAGGAGCCAAGTAAGTCTTTTATCAAACTGGCATCGCAAAGGGACATCCTTTGCTAATTAAGTGAATCACAATAGAATCAAGCCCTGACTTGTCCTTACTTGTTAACAGAGACTAATCCAAGACACCTAAGCAATATATATATATACAGTGGTGTATATATTTTTGTCACACTTAAATGTGTCAGATCATCAGACAAATTTTAATATTAGTCAAAGACAACACAAGTAAACACAAAATGCATTTTTTTAAGCGAAGGATTTTATTATTAAAGTAGAAAAAAAAAATCCAAAAATCCAAGAAATTCAGGAACAAATGAGGAAGAAAGTAATTGAGAACTATCAGTCTGGAAAAGGTTATGAAGCCATTTCTAAAGCTTTGGGACTCTGGTGAACCACAGTGAGAGCCTTTATCCACAAATGGCGAAAACATCGAACAGTGGTGAACCTTCCCAGGAGTGGCCGGCCGACCAAAATTACCCCAAGAGCGCAGCGACGACTCATCCAAGATGTCACAAAAGACTAGAGATGGGATACCACTTTTTTATGTCCGATACCGATATTGTAAATTTAGACATCTGCCGATACCGATACAAATCCGTTAGTCACAGTCTTTTTTAAAACATGAAATAATGCTTTAAAATGTCTGAATACATGACTGAGATTATTGTTATGCTTAAGGAAATGCGTGATTTAAATCTTGTTTTCCTAACTAAAACAATGTAATAAATACACACATACGTGTATATGCTAAATTATTTGTGCTCAGAAATTGTTAATTTAGATATATAAATATTTCTTCTTTCTTATTGATTACACCATAACATTATAAAAATTGAAAAAAAATTGATCAATTGAAAATGAAATACTGACGTTTGTCATTTTGAACCAATTTGGCCTATAAAATGAGCTGCTTTTGCACATAACTACATTTTCCATGATCCTCTGCATCACAACGATGCGCTGGGCACGCGTTCCAGAATAAATGATGGAAAATCTATGGGAAAATCTAAATAAACGGCAGTAGAATGCTGTTGTTGTGGTTATTTATCAGCTATGGTTTGTGTCTGTAATAAAGGTGACATTTTGACCGAACTGGAGCGTTTTGTAAGTAACAGCGCTCATGCGCACGCTCATTAACACAGCGCGTGTGTTTACATTGCAAAAAATGTTTTTATGCATTTACTTCTGTTTTAGTGCACGGAACGTCACAAATACTTTCATATGCAGAGGGATCAGATCTTGTCATGATCGCGCCACAGAAAACTTTGTGTGTCACTATTAAGCCTCCGTGTGAAATACAAGCGGAGCATGCTCTAATGAGTAAAATGAATTAAACGAAGCTTTGATTCCAGAAAATTGCCTCGACCATTTTTTAAATGGAATTATTCGAGTTATTGGAACAATGGTTTCAGCTCTACTTTACCGCAGTGCCACTTCCCATGCATAACGAATTGAGTGTACACGCATTTACAGATCGGCTCCATAGAACGGCCCAATGCCACCGATACCTGATCCAACTGTTTGAGCCCGTTATCGGACCGATACCAATCCACATATCGGATCGGCTACATCTCTATAAAAGACCCCACAACAACATCCAAAGAACTTCAGGCCTCACTTGCCTCAGTTAAGGTCAGTGTTCATGACTCCACCATAAGAAAGAGACTGGGCAAAAAAGGCCTGCATGGCAGACTGCCAAGACGAAAACCACTGCTGAGCAAAAAGAACATTACGGCTCGTCTCAATTTTGCCAGAAAACATCTTGATGATCCCCAAGACTTTTGGGAAAATACTCTGCGGACTGACGAGACAAAAGTTGAACTTTTTGGAAGGTGTGTGTCCCACTACATCTGGCGTAGAAGTAACACCGCATTTCAGAAAAAGAACATCATACCAGCAGTAAAATATGGTGGTGGTAGTGTGATGGTCTGGGGCTGTTTTGCTGCTTCAGGACCTGGAAGACTTGCTGTGATAAATGGAACCAAGAATTCTGCTGACTACCAAAAACTCCTGAAAGAGAATGTCCAGCCATCTGTTCGTGACCTCAAGCTGAAACGAACTTGGGTTCGGCAGCAGGACAATGATCCAAAACACACCAGCAAGGCCATCTCTGATTGGCTGAAGAAAAACAAAATGAAGACTTTGGAGTGGCCTAGTCAAAGTCCTGACCTGAATCCTATTGAGATGCTGTGGCATAACCTTAAAAAGGCAGTTCTTGCTCGAAAACCCTCCAATGTGACGGAACTACAACAATTCTTCAAAGATGAGTGGACCAAAATTCCTCCACAGTGCTATAAAAGACTTATTGCAAGTTATCGCAAACGCTTGATTGCAGTTGTTGCTGCTAAGGGTGGCCCAACCAGTTATTAGGTTTAGGGGGCAGTCACTTTGTCACACAGGGCCATGTAGGTTTGGATTTTTTTTTCTCCCTTAATAATAAAATCCTTCACTTAAAAACCTCATTTTGTGTTTACTTGTGTTGACTAATCTTTAAATTTGCTTGATGATCTGACACATTTAAGTGTGACAAACAATATATATATAATGCTCAAAGCATCTAAGAAACTGAGTATTGATTTCCCACAGATTCTACAAATTTTGTTGTTTTCAGTTTTTGATATGTGGTCATTTCCCAGTATGTTATTTTAGTGCACTTGTCTTTGAGGATGTCATACACTTACAGGACTTGCAAATAAGTTAAATGTAATAAGGAAACAAACTGCCCCTTACACAGCATTAATAAAATAAACTGATTGTGTTCATGAAACACATTTCAATTTTTTAATGGGTGCAAAACCACAGATTTGTCGGGTCTACAGATCTCTTCAATTTTACCTCACTCTAAACTCAGACATTGTGCTTTTCATTTGTGTTCAGGATAAATCAGGCATAATTTCCATTTTTACATTATTTGCCATTCTTCACATTATGTGAGTCAGAAAGAGACTCAAGTGGTCAACTTGAACAAGGAATGGGATGAGGAGCAAGCTAAAGAAGCAAACCTGTGGTAAAAATGGTAAAACAATAATTTAATCAAAAGGGGTGGAAGAAAGCCCTGATTAGTGATTCTGGTATTGGCACTGCATTTCGGGACTCAAGGCATAACAATATACAAAGATTTTAAATGATTTAAAATTACACAACTAACCATAACAAAACTTCAAGACAAAATGAATTTGCATTATTAAAGAGATTTTCTTTCATTTAATTCCAAATCTTCTGTGACAAAAATAAGCTGAATTTGAAATGCTGAAGCCTACAGATCCAGATACAGAACCAGTCAGAACTGAGACTTACTTGTTAAATTCAGTAATAAAAGTTGGAATCAATCTGACTGCAGAGAAAAGAAAAATCTACAAAGAGGCAGGCATCACTTGTCTGAGAGGAGGTTTGATGATTGTTATTTGGGCTAATATCCCGATATCTTATCTCACCTGGGCCTGGTACAGGACAGCAAGGTGAAAGTCTAATGGCATTGTGCTGCTTTCCTGAGTCACCTCGCCAAAAACAAAAGAAGCGAGTAATAGACGTCTGTCTGAGAGCAGTGAGAAAATGACTGGCATTTCACTTCTAACTCCTCCTGTACCTTTCTGCTGAAGGAGGTAAATGCACTGAAATCGATGTTGCTGAACTACTGAGCTGGGGGCACGGCGTGTGTGTTTGTGTGTGTGCATGTCTGTGAGTAATGGCTCTAGGTGCTCTGCATAAGACAAGCTTCGTGACATGTTTCTGCACCGGCGCAGCCAGGGGACGGAGGCGTGTGAAAGGCACAGCGATTGTTTGCTGGTGCGAACTGAGCAGTGAAAAGGAACCAGCTCGACCAAACATTTCCAGGGCCAGAATGGTGTATATTTTTTGCTGCAGGAAAATAATAATCATTGCTGGAACACACTAATGCATCTCAATAGATGGTTGGTACGATGTGTTTCCTCCACCACTGTGTGGAACGAAATGGAATGTGATATGACTGTGACCATTTCCCTCTGTCTGTATTCATCGAGGGAAAAATATCAATGCCCCATTATCTCATTTACAGATGACACTTCATTCCCACTAAAGTGAGGGTTTATTACCATATATTTCAAACTTGTCCACTGCGACGGTCTAGATTCACTCTGGTTACAAATAGCAAAGCAGTGTGACAAAATGCTACATCCTTACAAAAAATACTTACAAAAATACAAATTTTTCTCTCTTTACAAATACAGATATTTTCAACTGCCAAGTTTCTGATTAATGTTGAACTGGCAGAAGTTGCATCTTATAGACTACCATGCCCATGTGGCGCAAATCTTATTGCATCACAGCGCACTCTTGGCAGCTGCAAGAGGGAGTAGGAGGATGGAATCCACCTTGGCCAAGATGGAAGCAAGAATCTGTGACTAAATTTATCAAAATGAATTTTTGAGTTATTCAGTCAAAATGACGAAATAATTCAAAACTCTCAAAGGTGAAATACCATACACATACATAACTCCGAAACATCATCAAACTTTATTGTGATAAATATTAAATATTCTCTGTAGCTTGAAGTGTAGCTAGCTACTATATTATAACAGTAGCTTGACTTTAATATTTCATTTTAATCATGTGTAGCTTGTAGCTTGAAAAGCTACCCTTTAAACCGTCCCCAACATATCATTTATGGTACTAAACACTGAATGTCCAATGAAATCTCAAATCACGTTCCATCCCATTCTTTAACCTTATTCAATACTTTATTTGAAAGTGCCAGACTATCAATATATATTGTAACTGTCCAGTGCCTTATGAATTGCACTGTGTATGTCATCAACATAATGTTTATAGTTTCTGGGAACTGGGTCTCAATTTAAATAGACTCCCAGGCCTAAAATTATTAGGTCTATTAGTGCCTCAGCCTAGAGTTATTAGTTATTAAATGCAAACTCCATCCCTAAGGAGCACTCTCAAGGGGAGAGGAGAAGCAAGTAAAACCTCATCATGTGCGTTTGAGTGCTTAGGAACGATCGGCTCTTTTCTTTCATGGACTACTGAACATTTAAGGTTTAAAGACAGGACATCTGATCTAGGATATGATGAGTATAAAAACAGGTGATGGTGTGCAACGCGCTGAATTTATCTAAGATCATATTCTGAGAGCTCAAACCCGTTTATCTTTTATGACTTAGGATTCCCACTTATTTTTGGCTTATGAATGCCTGGCTTTAGAAAGCGAAAGGCTGGCCAGTATATCATTCTGCCTGTTCTTTCTGAGCTCAAAAGACACTAATGTGTCTAATACCTGGATGCTAAATCCAGTCATTGAGATTTTCCTGCCAGGAGTTTTACACGTCAAACATTTCAGGCTTTTAATAACAGAATGCAAAGTAATGAGTAAAAAATATCCCAATTATCACTGGTCAGCCTCTTGCAAATTAGATACAGTTCCTGATGTGGATGCTGGAAAGTTGGTTGGATGATGAAATGGGTTTCCATGGCCAAGAAGCTGCACGCCAGCCTCATTCATCACAAAGTCCAATGGCAAGCGTTAGATGGAGTGGCATATATCAAAGTCTATGTATTTGAATGCAATGTCATTAAAATCCCTGTTGGTGTGATGGCCGGGCACACCCAATACTTTCCTTCATATAGCGTACATTAATAAAAAACAGCAACACTGCCTCTGTAAAACCCCAATCATCCAACCAACAAGCCAACAACAATAGAAAGTGATTAAGACTAATGATTATTTTGATAATCAGTTATTCTGTACTTTGTCAATTTAGGCCTCAGATGTTGGAGTGTAAAGTGACAGAGATCTTTGGTCTCGTGATTAAGTTCTAAATAAGTCAAATGTTAGCAGTCGTTTGAATTGTAAAAGTGGAATTCAAACCCCACCTGTTGATGTTAACTCTCTAGTTTAAACACCTTAGTCTGTTCAGACTCCCTGTTTTTAAGAAGGAGCACTGTTACTGGTCCAGGACTTGAACCAGCAACTCTCCAATTATGGGGCAAACTAACTGTTACTACCAGTTGCCCTTATTACCTCTTCATAGCACCTCATATGTCAACACAAAAAAACAGCTATTACTATTGTTACTATTATTACTATTCCTCACTTCAAACCAAAAGTCGTCACATCTAGTCAACCATGTATGACCATTTGGTGCGTAAGCTGTAATCAGTAATCCCAAGTCAGATTTTGCAGTGACATTTTTCCTCAGGATGTTTCGACATTTACATTTACATTTAGGGCATTTAGCAGACACTCTTATCCAGAGCGACTTCCATTTTCCTAATTTCAGGAACAGTCTCCCTGGAGCAACTTTAAGGATTAAGGATTAAGGGGTTAAGGATTTTGATCAGTGATGGTAGTGCCAGAGGTAGAATTTGAACCCACGATCTCTTGGTCCAGAGTGTCTTAACCAGTAAACCACTTAAAGTGTTTGTGTTTCCCTTCAATGTGTGGTCAGAGCTTAAGATTTATTGGCCAAACACCTTTTCTACATGGTTAGACAAAAATGTTCTAAAACTCAAGAAGTCTTAAACAGACAGACTCGTTTGTCACTTTCTCAGTAGGACTACAGACATTCTCAAGTGACATCTTAAACCATGTGCCATGTTTTTCTTTACCTGACCAAAGTTTTTGTTGATCTTATATTAGTAAGTTATGTAGTTGTTGCAACCCTAAAGGTGATCAGTAACACAGGTCCGCACACGTACCTCTAGCATTAGTTTGTGTGTAGACAGAATTTCAGTGTTTCTCAGAAAGCACACACTATTGCAAAGATTTCACTCTGTCTGCTTTTACTTTAGACTACAAATAAATTTGTATCTCAAAGTTCTGTAGCTTATATCGTGCAAGAAAATCCCCAACAATAATGGCCACTTTATTTAGAAGACCACACAAATAGCTGCACATGATTCACCTTCAGGTTCCGGTTGTGTCTCTGGAGGTCACGACAGAGGACTTCCAGTTTACTGCGGACGAGGATGGCACGGCTGTTCTCGAACTGGAGCTGCTCTTTCTGTTTGACCAGGATGCCCTCTCTTTTCTGCAGGAGGTTCAGCTGCTTCTGCTCCTTCCTCTGCTGCTGCAACTGTATTCACACACAAGTATGTCTTGCTATCTTTGTGAGGTACTTTCATACTTCATTTTCATAATCACTACATCAAACATTGCATATTGTTAAGAATACTACACCTTATCTTAATAGTATCTTCAGAAAAGCAAATCTTTTGACCCCTCCAGTTTTCCATGTAAGTACTGGAACATTTTTATGATAAAACTATTTTCCTTATAAGGACTAGCCCTCACAACCCAAAATGTCCAAATTTCAGGTTTTCCTATCATTTGGGGGACTTTGAAATACAACAAATACAATTTTGTGGGTTCCAGACATCATGAATGCCTCGCATATTCCTTTAAGTGTTTTAACATATGCTATATTAGAGATTTAGAAAAATACTGAATTGGATATCAGGAGGTATTGGAAGTTCTCCATTCTTACTCATACTCAAAGCCACCACAACACTAAAATTAGGTAGTTACTCATGACTGACAACTACATTATATGTATGCCATTTGGCAGACTCTGTTATTTTACAGCAACTTGCATTTTGTATTTACATAAACAGTCTTCATGGAGCAACTTGTGGTAAAGGATCTATCTCAGGGGCTCAACATGTTAGATTAGAATTTTGGAACTTGTTTAAATCTTGTTTAATTGTTACAATATAATATCCATTTAATAGTTGTTTAATAGATACTATTGAAAACAAAAATCTCATTCAACATTAAGTAGTTGATAAAGGGGAATAATTTGATTAATGTTTGGTTTTTCAACAGATGCCTAAGATTTTCATATTTGGATAAGGAAAAGTGACATTTTTGCCAATTTCTACTAGTGTCTAAAATATTCCAAATGTAACTTTAACACATCAGTAACTCACCATAAATGAATGTCTGTAGTTGTATTGGTGAGTATTTAAATGAACTGACGTCCATTTTTCAAATCACAATATTGTGAGTGTCAAGGCAACATTTGGTCGGCAACATATAAATAGTACACGCATATACACACACTTATTAGGTCACACAAAACTGCAGATTTTTCTTTAAAGCAGCTTTAAGACAACAAATGTCTGGCTGGTTGTGGAAGGAAGAGGGGGTGGGGGTGGTGGTCTGTCATCCTAAGAGGATTTGGTATGAGATGGAAGTATATGTTGATGTAATTCCCTGATCTCAACACCAGCTACAACTCTCTAGGATTTCTTGTTCCCTTTTCCCTCCCTCCACGAGACTTTGAAGTAGCCCCCCTCCCACCCCTTTTATAAAAACCATGGACGTCATCTTTTGTTGCGAGCACTGGGAAGAAATCCTTTTTTATTTGCCTTGCACGCCTCTTTTTTTGTCATGCATGTCCCTAGTGTTCCCCTTGTGTTTGTGGAAGGCGAGAGGCAGCGGAAGCTGTATCCTCCTTGTGCAGCATATGGCCTCACGTTCCGACTCGCCTACGCAGCCCGGAGCGCCGAATATTTAGGTCATCGCGGTATAAGCGTAGCCACTTCTACCATCTCACCGGGAACTTTCCTCCCCCTTCTTTCTCGCTCTTTAAAAAAAAATCCTCCTCAGCTCCATCTTCTTTTTTCCATGTTCTGTTCCTTTCCTCCTCACTTTCTCCCACCCCCTTTGTGATGTTGTTGCCGGCGGTGCTGTCTGCATGCTGGGAAAAATAGGAAAATAGGAAAATATTTCCTATTTCTGGGCCCTTGACCTCCCGAGAGGCCAGAGACAGACACTCACCAGCTCGCCGTACTTCCTCAAAACCATCTCCACTTTCTCCTCGGGTGAGCTGAGCTTGTTCACGGTCTGCAACAGGAGTGAGGCTTCTTTACCTGTGTGGACAGATCAAAGACAAGTTCCTTCATTCGGCCTAGCAATGGGATGGGAGTTGGGGAGAAGAATTGATGCAAAAAGATGAAGGGGAGGGCCACATGAGAATTTTGGGTGTGTAAGTAAGCTTCAAAATGAATCAACTGCAAACCATTCGGATGCATGCACTATAAGCCTGAATCTTTGATCCCCTGGAGTGGAGAAACACTGAAACAGCATTGGTTAAACCTTAATGGCACACTATCGATGACGACTAAAAACCCATTCTTTTAGATTTAGCATCACTTGAGAAAAACCTTGAGGGAAGTCCTGCTAAAACATGGTATCAACTCTGTCATCTCCAAGGTGCAAGACATTCGATGACGGATTAGCCATCGCAAGCCCCCGTTTGTTCATTTTTTCTATTTCAAATTTTGGGCTGTAATACATAGCTCTAGGATTCATCTACATCCTTCTTCCTAACCTTTACGCCCTCGACAGTACACAGAGATTTAGTATCTGATGTTTGAAAGAGCTTTATCTCACTGATATCAGATAAGACTGCTGTTACAGCAGGACGGAAAAAAGAACCCTCTTGGCAGTCTAGGCTGGGACAAAGTGTGTGGCACTACGCTTTTTCACTTCAGTTTTATTCATAAGACCTTCAACATGGAACATTTTGGGCAGTTTTGCCAACTATAACAAAAAAGGAAAGTTCACACTTTGAAAGGACATATATGAACTCATATATTAAAGTATTCAAACCCAATGGTTACTGGTAACACTTTTTTGTATTGCAAAATGGTTGCACACATATTTTTTCATTTCATCACTTTCAAAGTGAAGTCTTATATTTGCAAAGTCAAATTTCAGCAACTTGTGCAGATATTGAACTAACAAGGCAAAACTCTAATGTTTGCATAAATATTCAATCCCTACACTTTGTAGAGAACCCATTTTGCTGTAGAAACAGCCTTAATTCTTTGCAAAAATGTACCAGTTTTACACATTGCTTAGATGTGAGTTATCTTTTAAATATTAGTGACATCAAGGGGAGTCATGGAAGGACAAGACTGAATGAACGAGCAGAGGATATGTAAAGGAAAATATCTTCATTTAACAAAAGCATACAAAATAGATAGATAGCATTATTGTCATTGCACATGGTACGAATAAACTCGATCGCAATCTTAATATTGCTACACACAAAATCAGTAAAATATATGCAATATACAACTGAATAACCAAATAATAATAAAAAGCTAAATATATAAAAAGATTTACAAAAGGCAAATAGACGCTGTAAAAGTGTAAAAAACGTTAAGTGTAAAGATAGAAAAGATATTGTAAATATACAGAAGGTATATGCCCTTTGGTGCAAACAACTGAGCATAACGACTGTCCATTAGCGCAATGCTTGTAAATGTGTACCAGCATTTAGTTGTCCTACGGTTCTGGAACAAACCATAATAACTGTTCTGCTTGTTTGTGATGGGATTTATCTTAAATGTCTGCTGCTGCTCAAACAGGTGATGATTAGAGTAAGATGGGACTTTTAGGATGCTGAGTGCTGATGATTTTCTCTTGATCACCCTGTGAAGAGATCTCCAGTTCCCTGCTGAGCAGTTGGTACACCATGTGCAAATGTAGTATGTCAGCGCAGTGGTAGAAGGACACCATCAGCTTTCCCAGCTGGTTTTTGTTCTTGAAGATCCTCAAGAAGTGGAGTTGTTACTGTGCCTTTTTGGCTGCTGTGATGTTGTTGATACTCTAGAAGAGATGTGGGTGCCCAGTAATCTAAAGACAGGAGCCCATTCCAGTTCCTATTAATATACAGTGAGACTGCTCTCTAAACACCATACTGGCAGTCTTTGGCCATCATCCCTTTAGGCTATCTTGTCTTCTCCTAAACTGAGTCCAACCAAAGTTGAGCGTTCTGCAAACTAGAAGACTGTGTTAGTGGGATGTATATTAGCACAGTCATGGGTCTAGAAGGCAAAGTGAAGGGAGTTCAGTACACAACCCTGAGGAGCACCAATGCTGAGTGGGACCAGTCTATCAAAGCATGTTAGGTTTAAGTGTGACTATATGGTAAGCGAGGAAAGTGAGTGAATAATTTGCCAATGTGACCACAACAAAGAGACCCATCCTCAAAGCAGCAGCCATTTCTCCAGGGAGCAGTGCTTGGAAACAGTACCATGCTCACATGCACCTTTACTGGTATGAGATTTTAACCAGAAATCCTCCAATCACAGGACTCCCATACTCATTTTACTACCACACTCCCCTGGTAGTCATTGAAGGTGATAATGACCGATCATTAGGGAATGATTCTAGCAGACTTCATATAGTGATGAATGATGATTTTTTGACAGAAACAGGTGAAAGACCTGTTATAGCTGGTCAGCACGCTTCTTCAGCACTCTTCTTAACACACTTTCAGGGTTGACTGCTCTGAGCATGTGCCTCACATCATACTTCTGTAAAGTGAGTGTTTGGGGGTTTGGAGGTCGGTGGAGGTGTTTGTTTCCACTTTGTAGTGAGTAAAGAAAAAATTAAGTTCCTTTTCAAGGAAAACCCTACTGGTGATTGGCACATGGTTATCATTATTGTTTTTTTATTTCAATTTCAATTTTTATTTCTTATGTCTCAACTGCCTCTGATGCTAGCTGGTGCTGATAACAATCCATGAAGAGTACGGTGTCCTGGCTATCTCCTCCAAAATTTTATGTGAATTTCATTTGCAACATCCTGCTTATTATCAGAAGATCTTGTGAGCTTTAGGTAGGATTCGCACAACTACAATTTTCAACAATATATAAAAGAAAAAAAATAAACAGAAAAGGAGAGTTTAAAGCTGCAGCATCTGGGCATGCAACCATCTGTCACAACTGCTCACAAAGAACCATAAATACGCTAAAGAAATACTGACCAGATAACAAGACGAATAGCTATCACTCCCACAAGCACAACAGTTGCAAAACAAAGACAAAGAAGAGAGACAGGGCTTAAATTATTAAAACAAGAGCTATGAAGAGAACAAATGTCTGCATCTGGTAGATGATCCTGACAGTTAGGCAAATAGCCCATTTTGGTATGGAAAATATTTTAAAGCAGGAGAGAACAAAATTCCACAAATGTCTTTTATAATTCAGAAAATTATGATGTTTTTTAAAAGGGATGAATACTTCACAAGTCACTATATTTAAAATATATATCAAATTGATAATGGATTTCACTTCTGAGATTTTACTCTGATGCCCTGAGGCACACCAGGAGTCTTTCTAACTCTTAAGGCTGATGAGTCGCAGAATAAAAAAAACAACAAAGAGGAAAAGGTGTAAGCACATTGTTTATTCCTCTCAGCTACTGACCCAGTTTTAGGTGGGATGCATTGAGCTAAAACTACATACACTCCAGCAGAGGAATGAGCTCTGACTTGGTCACTCTATAGAGATACTTCCTCCTCATTCAGTCTTTTCTGCTGCAGTCAGATTTTAGGGCCTTTTTTGTTTCTACAAGACCTCGTAAATATGTGTGAAATGTTTTACAAAAAATTAGATGCAAAGGAATTCTTTCTGTCAATTCAATTCATGAAAATACATACAAAAATACTTCCTATTTCGAGTTGATTATTCAAAAGATTTTAAACTTTTAAAGCACAGATATAAATGCACACTTATTTTGCATAATTCTGCAAACCCATTACCGCTCCCACACCTTTCCTGGAAAAAAATATTTCAAATGGGGGTGGCTGAATATGATCTAAGACTGTTTATTCTTATTACCCATCTCTATGGATGAGCCAGCGAAGCTACATTTTGCATGCGCTGCATGTATATGTGTAATTATGTGCATTAGGATGAAATGCTCATCAAATGAGGCTGAACCTGAGTCATCAGTGCGAAATCTGTTGCCGAATTTTGCTGTGTGCCAGACATTTGGCGGTATGTAATGTGACACGGCGGCACTGTCCTCCAACCGTGCTCGACAGGGCAGTGAATGAGATGCAGTGACAGGCCTCATACACGCTGCTGGCAACGTGTACAAGCCAGACTGTACCCAGACTGGGGCTTTTGCAAAAGGTGAGGTTTGATTACATATTGGAAAATGTGCTGAGATGTGGATTTTACTAGGTTCTTCGCTTTGGCTGCTATTATATTTAAGTACATAAGTTTACCCCTGACATTAGAGAATTCTCCACATATGTACATCTCAAGTAACCAACTGACTCTGATCTCAACTGATCTCATTTTTAACTCTATAAGCAACTAAACATGTTTAGACACATTTGCCAAAGTTTTTTTACCAGTTTTAAACTGGTTGCTCAAAATTTGTCACAATTGTTAAAACTGACTTTAAATCAGCAGTTTCAAAATTCAGAATGATGCCATTGGCCAATGAATAAGTAAATACTTCTCCTTATATAGGGGATCAGATCACCTCCAGATATAGTGTGAGCAGTTAGATCATAGTGCTTCTTAACGCATCTTGGGTGCGTTCAGACCTGTTCTTACATCTACTCACTTGTGATCTGACCACCAATGGTACGTCAGGTGTGTACAGGTAAAGGGTTTTCATCTGTACCATTCCTAGTTGTTGTATATACTGTACATTATAGGGCTGTACTATTGTTATAAAGTATGTTGCATACCAAACTATATTATTGTATCGTTTTCATCTATACTATGAGGGATGCAATAAAACCAAATGTTGCAACTTTATTAGTTGTTGAGAGAACTTGGAAACTTTTAGAATACTCAAGCTAAAACTACAAAGACTTAAGCTACAATTATACAAATTTGTATAAGTGTGTAAAATCATAATTTTGGAGATTTTCTTCTTGTGGAACAAAAATATTGCTTATCATGCTCTAGAAATCAAATTTCATGCATTTTAAATGTGGTTCTAACAAGTCAAATGACAAGTTGAGTGACATAGCAAATGCAGAGAAATCGTTTTTTGAGAATATTTTTCTACTTATTTTATAATACTTTACGTGTAGTTTTACTTTATTGCATTTGGATGGCTTTAATAATTAGGAATCTGTAATGTGGGTTCAATTCAGTACATTGATTTTCTAATCAGTACCCAGTGGTGTTTTTCTGACAGCAAAAATTGCCAGTAAATATGTCCTGGTAGGACTGGATCCACCCGATCACACTGATAGTGCTGAGTTAACACCTACCATGCAGATTTCAAATAGACTCAAGTAAGAAGAACAAGTAATTTCCTTACCAAGACCTTTCAGGAGTTTCTCGGCTGTCTGCTTGTCTGAGCTAGTGCTGACCTCTGCGGTGGCTGCTGCATCCTCAGTTGCAGCCTCTTCAACCAGATTCTCTTCTTCCTTCTCCAAGATGGAGATCTGCTCCTCTATCAGGTTGGTCGACGAGCCGTAGGCACTGATGATGTCCTCCAGCTGCTTGTTGAAGTCCTCCATTGGGTCAACAGGCTGTTCCTCAACACCATTGACCTGATCTGTGGTGTCAGGTGATGATTGGGAACTGCTCTCCATCAGCTGTTGAGTGAATAAAAAATATATCAGTCCTCAAGAGTCTTTAACTAGGGTCAAAATAGTGTTCCCACAAAGGAGAGGACTGATGAAAAGAGGTATTTATGCCAAGCTCTTGATGAAAGTCTTGGCTTGACGCTGAAATTGGACCAGTCAAATTAATGAAGAGCGATTATGCAGCACTTGGAGAGCAGTTTGGTAGGAAGCTTCTAAATCACCAGTCACTAAATGGTTTTTTTGGAGACAGATAGCTGTCGGGCAATTTGGGATGCGTGCGTAAACAGTGAGGCTTTGTGTTTTCTATGCAAATGCATGCCGCTGTTTGTTGAAAATGCAAATACGAATTTGGTGGAAATGAGAGAACATTTATTCCTGATTAATGCGATTGCCTTGAGCAGAAACAACAACAGTTCTAAAATACTTCACATTACATATAGGTCTTAGTCTGTATGGTTGCCTTTGGACGTGATTCTTGGTGTAAATGTTTGAGAAAAGTGTTTTTGCTTCCTAAATTGTCTATTAAATTGCAAATGATTCTTCACACTGTTTCCATTTTCAGAGAAAACACAACATGAAGTAGAATTAAAAGATACAAATGGGAAAAGAACTGGTCCTTGTGCGTGTTCCTGTCATTTTTTGACACCACCACTGAACTTTTTCAATAACTTTATATAATATATTCTGTGTTACTTCTTTCTTCTTTTGTACCTATGAGGTCAAGTGAAGAATAAATGTTTGTGAAAAGTATTTTAAAGGTTACCACTAAGGTTGCTACTTGAACTGTGTGAAACATTTATGTGGGCTCTAATCTGAGGTGGTGTTATTTAGCAGTTTCTGAGATTGGTAACATTAATGAACTTAATGAATCATCAGGGGGGCAGTTAGTAGTGCAACACTGAGGGATTTTGCACCATGATCAGAAGGTCACTGGTTCGAATCCTGGACCGGTAAAGGTAACACTGAGAAGAAGGTACCGTCCCCAGCTCCTGGGCGCTGTGCTATACCTGCCCACTGCTCCTTTACAGATGTGTCAAATGCAGAGGTCCCATTTTGTTTTGTTTTGCTTGACTGTCGTTTGTTGAGCGTCTTCCCATAATGTGGTATAGATGAATCGAGAAATTCATTGTACAGACAAAGCCTACCTCTGCACAACACAACTAATAATCTAACTAATAACACCTCAAAAAGGTAAGATTTTCCAAGAATTAACTATTGAAAAGTTTTCTGATTGAGAGAATTGCAAGAGTTTATAAAGCTCTAATCAAAGCAAACACTTTGAAGAATCTAGAATATAAATCACATTCTGGTTTGTTTCCTATAATTTGGATACCTTCAATACGAATTTACAGTGTAGAAAATAATAAAAAATGACTGGTAGTGTATGTTGTATATACACTACCAGTACATAACACAGACATCAAGACAAGGTCTACTTTTAAAAGCTATGTGATGAATCAAAATTATGATGTCACTTTCTAAATGTTCCCTTTAAGACACTATGTTGTGACATTTTTCAACTCTAATGAGTTTAAGGTCCCAAATAATATGATAAAAAGGTTACTGGATAAGGTCAGTTGCAATGTATAAGGAAATAGAAAATGTATAGAAAATGCATAAATGACTTCAAGAACCTTGCTTTATTTAACACCATGAATATGTCTGCCATTTTTAGAACATTTTAGATCAACATTTCTTCCTTTAATTACCTTTTGCATGCATTTTGATTATTACCTTGCAACTATTTACCCAGATGAGGTCAAAGTAAATGTAAAATGTGTTTAGAAAATATATTTTTTCTTTTACAAATATCTATCAAATTGCAAATGATTCTTCAGACATTGTTCATTTCCAGGCATAATTGTATGTGTAAAACACTGAAATCTTTTCTAAATGTGCACAAATGACTTGAAGTAGAATGAAAGTGTCAAAATGTTCCAGGAACTTTGCATCATGTAAAATAACTGTAGCAGAAAATGGCCTGACCATGTTCAGACCATTTTCTGACACTAGAAAGGTGAATCAAAGCTCCTATCTCCTTTTATATCATTAAAGAACATTAATTAGGTTAAGGTACCAAATTATACATTTTTGTTTGTATTTGTAAGATGACTTTATTTCTTAATTGCACTTTCAAACATCAGTTTAGCTTACGACAACCTTACAAAAAAAGATTACTAGGATCCTTTCAGAATCTTATTTTAGCAGCCAACCCCTACATTTCTAAAACTTGTCATGGCACATATCAGCTTCTGGTTTAGCACAGAATCAGTCAGTCATACTAACAGCAGGACAAAAGCCAATGGGAGGTGGCGAGTTCGCCTCAGATCCACGTGACACGCTGCTGGGGATGGGGGGTGCGGAGAAAACGGCGCTAAAACACAGCGGCCCGGCGTCTAAATCTGACATGCAGCGGATCGCTGTCAGGCCCCAAGCCCTCCCTCTGACCTCCATTTGATTTGGTGTGGAATGAACTTGGAGAAATCCAGAGGTTGTTTATCCCCCAGCTCTGTTGCTTCATGACTGCTGCTGCTTATCAGGTTAAAATTACAGCCCCCCTCCCTTCCTCTCTCCCTCCCTCACTCCCTTCCAACACCCCCCGCCCAACCCCCCCACCCTTTCTACCAATCACCACTCAGCCTCCAGCAGGGAGCCACATGGCACCTGTTCCGAAGCCCCAGCTCTATTTTTGGAGCTTCTAAATACGGGCAAGCTATTTCTTATTCTAGCCACGTACCCTCTGATGTCAATGATGCCACTTTTGCGCAAAAGTAGCGGGGGGTAAAAAAAACACACACACACACGCGGATAAAGCTGCCCTCTCTGACTAAAACTCGACTTTATGGACATTGGTAGTTCTATGTCTTCCTCATCAACCCACATAAACATTCGAGGTTAAGAACGTTAAGGGTGGCTCACAGAACACTTCATTAAAAAAACTAATTACAATTTGGAATATCATAAGAGCCTTGATTTTTCACCACTTTTAGCATGCTGTCGTATGCTGTCATGATGTATTTTGGATGTACACACAAACTAACTCCCACCACAACTAGAACTGTACAGCTCAACAGAGCAACAATATGGCCTCAACGTAATCATATCAAGTGAAAAACATCTTAATCAGAAGCTCTCTAAGACAACATGATTATTAAAATGTTCATTTAAGAATACAGTTTACATATTAAGAACCCAGTACTTACACAATGAGTCTTCTGTCCGAAGAATACTGGAAGATAATGGAGCAGTTGGTTCACACTCCAAGAGAACAGAAAGAGGAGAGTGAGGAGGAACCACAAGCACTCTGGTGCCTGAGACAACAGCTGTGACACACAAGATCCTCAAAATAACCTCGGGCTTGGCATTTAACTCCAGCCAATGGAGGTGTCCGCTCCTGTCTCTGAAAACAGGCCTGTTGTGATCTTTCAAAGTAAAGCTGAGATGTCATTGACATTTAAGCCATTTGGCTGGCACTCTTAACCAGAGTGATGTACGTGAAGTTTTAGTCCATAAAGAAAACTCTTTTCTCATATTAGAAAACATGGACTGAAAACAGCTGGAAATGAACTAAGTTGAAGTTACTTTTGCATTCTCTTCACAATACATTTAGCTTTCCCTCACAGTTTTTTCTTCACCAAATTGACATTCATGTTAGTTAAGGACCTCTCATTATGTTGCACAGACTTTTATATGTAAATATAGTTGGTGGTATAAGTAAACAGCTCAAAATTTTTCCTAGAGAAGCTATCAAAGCAGCCATTAACAGAAATGCCAAAAGGCTTTAGATCATTGTGAGACAATGACATTTAGTCCGTTTGAGAAATCTGTGTCTCTGTAGACATCTCCAGTGCATCTCTTTGAGAATTACATGGAGATTCCCTTTGCTCACCATATTCTGTGCATTTGGAAACCATCAGTCTGTCACTGATCAGAAATGTATGGCATTCTGCCCTGTAATTTTTAGTATGTGTGTAAGTTTACTTTCCCTGATGCAAAAAGCCATGATTGAGGTCAAACAGTAAAATAATAAATTGTACCTGCGTACTTAATGCTAGTAAAAAATGATTAGGTGGCCCATGCCATGATGTTGAGGAACGCCATGCAAAAAAGAAAATAATTGTGACAACACAAAAAACACCTACTAGCATAAAAAAAACAAGGATTTCTTTGTCAGTACAGTAATAAATGGCAATAAATAAAATAGTACAGTTTGTCCCCTAGGTGCTCCTTAAAGAGGTTAGTCTTCAGACAACATTTGAGAAGCTAGAGGAGGTTTATTTAACAATTTTCACATGTCCTTCGAAGGTTCTGTAAGGGTTTTAGTAACATTAGCATATCTTCAAATACTTCCATTCTTTTGCTCTGCCCGTATAATTTAACTGCTCATACAGTGACTTTGGGTTTAATTTGACACGTCCTTGGCTGACATAGGTATTTAGGAAAAAAAAACAAAAAAACCACGCTGTCATGTGAAACATTCCCAAAACTGCTACAATGGCATCACTGGTCAAAGACAGCAATTAATTAAGCTAAATCATTTATTGCTATGTGATTAATTCTACTATCCTATTTCTTTAAATCTTGGAATGCTTTGTAAAATTTTATTAGACACTTCTCCAACGCAACTTTTGTTTCACAATCGTGGTTTTAGGTTCTCCTGGGAGTCAAACCCGTCCCAATCTGTTTTCTGACACAAGGATTCATACACTAATACTACTGGAGCACAACCATCAAAGCAAATAAAACAATGCAATAAACATAATTTTGGGGCAGTTGGTAGTGTAACGGTTAGGATGTTCGCCTGTGATCAGAAGGTCGAATCCTGGGCCGGTAAAGGTACCACTGAGGGACTCAAGAGCAATGTACTGTCCCCGAACACTGCTCCCAGGGAGCTGCCCATGTCAAACCATACATGTTTGATTACAGAGTGTACACAGACAAATATATAATGTTAAAACCCAGCCAAGCAAATAGAGATTCATCTTTTTTATGTTTAGTTAAAACTAACAGCCTCTTTATTATTATCTAGGGTGGAATTAGCCTTGTGCTTGAACATGCCTTATTTTAAAAGTCTATTTAAGCAGTTATAAAACTCACCAAATATGTGTTCTATGTTCAAAGATATTCACATGGAAGGACAACATTTTCCCCTTATTCTATATAATTAATGGGTAATCAGTCTCTAGTATCTCAGCTTCTCTCAACACCGCCACCAACCATGTGATATTAAAAAAAGGGGAGATGCTAATTGATCCTGTCACTGTGTCAAAGACAGGCCACTTGTCTTTACCGTGGAAAGCCTCCCCATAATCCTCGGCCTCGACTTTCGAAACAAGCCTTTTTAATTACCCAGATAGAAGTGATTCTGACATTGGCTCAGGGCTTAGTTATTTCACTCAGACCCTGCATATCAATTAATGTGTCTAACGTCCTTGGTGCGAATGGGAAGACACTGGCTAGTTATCGCGTGCTATTCTCCAACTGGGGTGTCCTGTGATGGATGTCTCTTTAACCTTGGACGTCTTTATTTCGGTAGCTTATGTGTCAGCATATATCAGAGTCGGCAAGACCTTGGGAGCTACAGTAGGTCTTTAGCCAGAGGCTTATGGCTTTTACCTTCCTAAATTAGCAGACACAATGGTTAGGAATTACTTTGAAATGAGATACAGGAAAAACGTTTAAGTGTTGAAATATATGTGCTCTTGATATACTGCAATATGTCTAGAGTAATCATTAACATATTTTCAATGCTATTTTCTTTATGAGCACTACAGTTGCGTATGTAGGACTTTGGAAACAAACCAAATATGCTTGCCTGAATAGTTCTCAGTTTATGCAACTACACATTTGCTCAGCATAAGCAATTCTGCAATGTACAAAAAGATGGTTTTACAACCTATTGTAAATTCACAAAGTGATAAAAAACAAGATTCTTCTAATGAAATATTGCTACTCTGTGTGAGATTCTAAAATCTGTTGTTACTAAATGTAGAACTTTCTCCCGACAATCTTTGCTGAGTCATAACCCTCCAAATGAAGTCAGATCTGACCACGCAATCCCCTGCCTCGCTCCCTCCTCTCTCTCTAGTGCCTGTCAAAAACATTCCGACCTCCCGTATTTTACACAGGCAGCGGAGTCTAATGATTCTGCATCTCATTTACAGTTTGCCATGCCGAAGGCTTAACTGTCCAATGTTAATGGTGCTACACAGCAAATTGAAGCGAGTTCAATGTCTGGTGCTGATAAGAAGTTTGCTAGAGTAGAGTCAATTTAATACAATTTTGAATAAATTTGTCTGTGGCTTGAGTCCAATTCACTGTAAACTTAAATAGTTGATGTCCAAATGTGGTGTAAAATGTCATAAGGGTTTTTCATGTACTATTTTAACTCCAAGAAAGTAAAATGATGAACCAGTCGATTGCTTTTTGCACCCATACCACATGAACTGGTTTCTTGTTTGACCTCCATGAAGTACACTAGTTTAATATTAAGCTAAACGAACACTAAAGAGCAGAGTTGGGGTCGAGAAAACCTAAACTGAGACCGAGACAAAACCAAGAGTGGGTCAAGAGTGAGTCAAGACCTAGACCAGACCATTGCACGTTTTACACCACATGACAAATAAGTGGAACATGCAAAAAGGATAGTACCGGGCAGAAACACTTCTTTATCCATTTGGTATCCATCTGGATATAGAATAAAATAATTTGATAACAAATTAGGCATGTTTCTATATTTATTTTCCCCTATTGATTAGTCTTTAACATTATAAAATGGGGAAAGAAATCAACTGAAAATGAAGAAATACTAAACTTTTGGATCATTTTGAGCCAATTTGGACTCATTTTGGCTAACAAAACAAGCTGTTTTTGGCCTTTTTGAAAGAGAGCTACATTTTTGCGCATTGTGGCCTTTAATTTGAGAGTCAGGATTTGTATACATCGCGAATCATTTTATTAATGCATTTTTACACAATTACTTCAGTTTTTGTGCACGGAATTACTCAGAAATGTTTTCACATACAGAGAACTGAATAATGTCCGCTAAGTTCAAAGTCGTGTGATTCTTGTGTGTGTGTGTGTGTGTGTGTGGTTTCTGTAAGTTAAAGGGATTCTGAGTTATTAAAACACAAATTAATAAACAAACGTCTGCGACAGTTTCAAAGAGTTAATGGTAATATTTTTAGGGTTGTGGTCTCAAAATAAAATTCCGAGTCCTCTTTGTCCGAGACCTTGACAAGCCCAGGTATAAACAGCCTATTCCGAGACCAGCTGTTTTTCACAAGATTTTCACAAACTGGTCTTGAGTACTACAACACCACTAAAGAGTGTACCATTTTTGTTCATAAAAGTTATACATGGTTTTAAGGCTCATTGCTCTAATGAGCAATGTATAGTATATAATGTATAGTACTGAGCGTTAGGTTTTAACTATGCAAAATGGGGACACTTCAAAAAAAACGTAATAATAACACTCTGGGTAATGGATCCATATACACACTGGTAGACTGTTGAGACGTAATATTTTTTATATCTGGTGATTTTGATGTCTAACAGGAAAGGATCAAAAAGGTCACAACTTAAAATTAATTAATGCATGATAAGTTGTCAAAAAAGCTTTAATCCTTTGCTACCAACACATGCATGAAATAGTTTCCCTTCTCACATTGCAGTTGGAGATAATGGGGTGTTATAAATCGAATACCAGCCATTCCTCATGGTGTAACATCTTACAAGGTGAAAATGTGTTTATTTCTAGGGGTTTTGCACTAATTGTGAGCATATTCTTGCTAAGGGAAATGAATAACTTTAAACTAATTTCACAATATAAACAAAAGTCTGAATACCCAATAATTAGTTAAATAGTCTTGCCAAAAGCCAATCTAATAATACAATAAGGTTGCGGAAAATGTAAAAGGAATTAACACCTTATGTTTTATGTGTTGCTGTGAGCTATGAGCTTATTTAGTATCTTCTATAGTTTGTTAAGAATTTTTACTTAATTCAACCTCTGAGCTCAAAAGGAGATTCATCAAACACACACACACACACACATTGTGCAAAGTAACAGGTCAGATTTCCTTCTTCCTGTTGTAAACCCATGTGGAGCTGCCATTGTATTACTTTTTCTTATCGCTTCACTATCCTGCACAGTTGAAGTTGTTCTGGAGAGATAGCTCTTGGTGCAGTTGTGACATTGCCACAAATAGGGACAAGGAGACAGTCTTTGAGGATGAACAGAACGTGTCTTCTCCTTTTTCATCCAGCAGTGAAGGCACGTTTGGTGGGAACTCTCTGGGTTTGCTCTAATGTGCTTTGTGCCTGATAGCACCAGGAGCCTCAATGAACAAAGGAACCCAGTTGAGTTTGGACGCCAGATCTGAGCAGGAGAACGTCATGCGCTCAGCTGGGGAATATCAGCTTCACTTACCTGTAGGATGTATAGAGCTTTATTGCTTATAAAAGTGTCTCCAGTTAAAGGATTCCACTGTCATCAGCCTAAAAGACTTTTGAGATATTGACCAACACAGCAGCTCTGTGTCAATGGCCACACAATGGCTTAGAAATAACTTGCTTCGTTTTGCAACAAAGCAAGATCAAAAGTGGTTAGGGATCAAATCATAGCACTCACTAGGCTAAAGCCTCTAAAATAGTATTTTGGTTGGAGAAGAACCTCAATGAACAACTCTTATCAGTGTTTTTGACTTTGATTCTTTTGAGGCTGTGATGGTCATGCAATCATGAATTCTTTATGCACACAACAGTTACACTATTTCTTCGGGGACTGTCTGTCTAGTTTCTTCTACTTCTTTTTCCAACGTTTTGTAAAATTAACTTACTATTTTGGACACATTAAGGGCTCATTTCCCAATATTGGCCAGAAGGTTCTGCCACCATTAAGACTGTCATTGCCTATGTTTGCCGCAAAGGGGCACCACCATTTGGCAGAACTATGCTATTTCTGTTCTTAGCCTGTTACTGAGGTGAAAATGAGCACAGCACCACAATGTAACCTCTGCGTTTGACCCATCCATGAGGTAATGAAGCACTAAAGGTTGAGATTAACTTTAAATAAACTGTTCACAGTTTAACAGTTAAGTCAACTATATCAGCAGAAACATTTATAAACATCCTTTATCATTTCATTTGAACTGTTTCATCCTTTTATCCTTTTGTACATTGTGGAGCACAAACCAATCACGCAATTTTCAGTAAATTCTAGCTTCCTAATTATGTATTTAAATAATCAGTAGTCTTTTGAGTTGTAAAGAATTGTTTAGTTCTTTATCAGCATTAGAGTATCTGATTATTGTTAATGACTATTGAGGTCTTTAATTACATAAATGGGACAGGAGCTTAAATGCTGTTGTAATAAAGAGCTATTGTAATATGACATAAAGATAACAATAACAAATGAGTGAACAATTAGTGATGATTATGTTTACAGATATGCTGTGCATACACAATTCACATTTTCCATATAGATAAAGGAAAGTCGGACCATACTCAGTGAACACACATACAGCCTTCACACTTTTCACTTTGATTGTATAATAAACTCCACAGTTTGTCTCCTAACGTCACAGTACTTTAATTAAGTGAGTTAATTGGTCTCTTTATGTATGTAGAACTACTGATGTAACTGATCCCTGGCAGAAAAACAGTAAAAAACTTAATAGGTCTATTTGACAAAAAAAAAAATAATAATACAAGGTCCTCGCAACTGCTGTCATGACTTTTTTCCCACAAGACACTAGAATTTATTTATTGAATTAACGCTACCAGCAAGCACATTTGACTCCTTCCTTCTGACAGCTTCTTCAATGAAGTGTCAATCAACGAAGACAAATCTTTGCTTTAGCACTTGGTGTTTTAAATTACCTTCTTGTCAAGAGCAACTCCTGCATATGTCTCTAATTACTGCTCTCTCTTATCTTTCCTGAGCTGTATGAATGTAATTTCCCCAGCTGCCAATGAGGTGCTTTTAATTCCCCTCTCTTTCTCCTGGTCTCTCTCGCTGTTTAGGTCTACTTTGGAGGGGGATGAGGTTGTAGATTCGGAGACGGAGCCATAACCACAAGTACATTAGCTTTAGAGAAAGACAGAGCACCCCTGGGGGTTTCTTCTCCTTCTTCTTCTTCTTCTTCTTCTTCTTCTTGTCTTGCTTGCTTTCCTAGGATCTGAATTTCTCATTGGGGAGTCTTTTTTCCTTTTATCCATGACTTTTTATTAGCTTTCAATTATTAATATACAGCATGTTTAAAATTCTCTCTAAATTAACTTTTTATAATGGATACTTAATGGCCCACAGAATAATTGCAGTTGCTCTTGAAAATAGGTCTCAGGATGTAGAGACCCAAAGAATTTATCATCTGTTTTAGGCTATTTATAAGGTCTGCATCCCAACCTTAGGCTCTTCATAAAAGGGTTTACTTAATATCTGGCAAAAACACTGACTCTTAACACTCTATCCACTAATAAAGAATGGCTGTGATAAAACATCCATTATGATTCAATAGTATCTCCGGGGGGAGCTATGAAACCACAACTAAAGCGAAATCATTAGAATGTTAAGTATAGTAATTTGCTATTGTAATTCAATAGGCACCTCTACTGATGGATAAGGAGGAGAATGCTTACATTAAGATTCATTTGCTGCATTAGTTTAGTTTGCACATTAAGGAGCTTTTAAGTGGCAAACCAATAAAAACAGCAAATGGATGAGAAGGCGGGAGGACCCTTAAGAAACGCACCTACATCTAAAGCTCAGTTGATAGCCCTAAGAAGTCTGTGACGTCTTTAGCTAAAGCCAAACCTAAAGTGATATAACCTCAGAGATTTCTGGCTCGAAGGGGATCACAACGGACAGCAGAATTTGTTTTTAGTATTCACACAGCATCTGAGTCAAGGCAAGAAGTACGTTGTGCCAAATGTCAAGCCACGTTCTCAAACACGGCTCTTTTAAAAATGGACAGTTTTGACACCCCAGATCCAGGGTGTACCGAGGTTGTTTCTCATCGCAGTTGAAGTGGAGCTCCGGAAATATGTAAATGTCCTGTCTCTTCCTGGCACGTCTTCTTCTCTCTTCACCATTGGCACTCGACAGTATTTTTTGGGTCTTTCTGAATGTGCTTGCTCCAGTCAGCTCTGAGCAATGTCAGCGGCACAAGTTTCAATTTCACTGCAGGACAAAACTCGGCTGAATCCTGCCAATTTGCATGACAATTATTCATGCAGGGAAACCGGATTCTTCCCCTAAGACTCAGTCAGCATTTTAATGCAATATGAAGTGGACTGTTCCCCCCCACTCACTCTTTCCCTCAGTGGAGAAAAAGACCACCTAGAATAGGCCAGGCAAAGTGCTTTACTTATGACGTGGGGATGTACTTCACTGTGATATAAAGGCTTAAGTTATGAAGCAATTCCCTGTGTTTAAGCCTTCTTAAGTGAACACTTATTTCAGCACTTACGGATAGATAAATTTTTAAAACATACTTTAGTAATAATATTTCCAAACGGCCAATAAGCACATCTCAATCCCAACAATAAATCAATGAATGGAATGACATTGATGGCAAGTTCACTTCAATAATAATACATTTCTGCTGCTTTATTCATGTTTGCAAATTAAAATAGAATAAATTAACATTTTCTTCTAAAAAATATACAAAAATACTGTCAAACTTTCCTAGAAAGCCTCAACACAGTAGTATTGCCATGTATCGCATACTAGATAAGCACAGTGGTGTACCTATAACTGATGGAGGTGAAGTTGTGTAAAATTCCCATCATCCCTTCTTTTAGAAACATCCAAGACCTTCTCAACTCCACTCATGAAAGGAGCCGAATAAGACATTCGGCCCAGGAACATGCCTGAAACCCCCCTCAGGTCATTTTATCCCTTTTTTTCCCACCATCCCATTGTACTGATTTCAGTATGAAGAATAGTACACACCAATACACACAAATATCACTCTCACTGCTGCTTCTGATTTTTTTTCTTTTCTTAGACTATGCAGGAACATTATGGCGGAACAAGATATCTGAACGATATCAACCGATAAGATCAGACAGTTGGGAAGCTGGAGAAAAGACAGTCAACAGATTGAATAAAACTTCCACCCCATGATCGAACAAGTCATTAAACAGCATAGATATCGCATAAATATTATGGCCACTGAAGTTTGTACAGTACAATGTTGAATGGGACAGTTACACTGTACTGATCTACAATCATGTTACATAACCACCTATATTATGACGCATCCACAGAAATGTGATATTACTCCAGCCTTCTCATTCAGTGTAAAGGAATGACACAGGGGAAGAAAAAACAAGATACTGGAGCAGAATGCACTAGTTGTTTCTGTTTTCTCTGCTACAATTCAAAGATGTAGAATAAATATCTCATTACTTCTTTCTTTCTTGACTTCTTTCTCCTTAGTCCATTTCTTGCTTTAGGTCTATTCAATTTAGGTAGGGTGTCCCCAAGGGCATAACTTTGAGGAGGAACATAACTTTGTCCATATAGGGAGGAACAGGGATAACTGGCCAGTTTTGATTACTTGATGGGTTAGAACCCAGGCCCATATGTTACATGTAACATCTCCAGAGCAACTTTCTTAATTACAGGTACAGTCTCCCTGGAACAACTTGGGGTTAAGGAACTTGGTGGTAATTCTGGACCTCCTGGTTTCAAATCAAGGACTCCACCACCAGGCCACATCCTCACAGGTATCCCTTTTCTTATGCACCCCAATGGCAACCAGCATTTAAAACATATCCTGATTCAGAAGAAAAAGAAAATAGAATTCCAGACAGGGAGTGATGGTCTAGTTTTAGGATACTCTGTTATGAATCAACCATTTACCCCTAAATTAGCCCCGTAAATCCTAATTGCTCCAAGGAGACTTTCCTTGCAATTAGGAAATGAAAGTCACTCTGTGGATAAAAGCATCTGCTAGATGCCCAAGGAGTAAAACTCTAATCCTCTTAATGATTCTCTTCGCGGTCACCATTGTGGCCTATGCTATAGGATTGACAGGGTCAACTCCCAGGTCAACGAAAAAAAGCAGGAATGTCAGATTTTTTTTTTTTTTTTTTTTTTTTTTAGAAAAATACACCATAAAGTCCGTTGTGATTGAGATTAGCAGCTCACCCGGCTGGGCTGCTGTTTACATACGAGGTCCGTCATGAAATCAAACTCGTTCTGACCCAGCCACAGCTCGGGTAGTTCCTTAATCCTGTCCAAGCCCATCTCTATGACCAGCGACATCAAGACCTCCTCGTCTATAAAATCCGTGTCGATGACGTTGGGGGGCAGCATTGCTACGGGCATGTGGTGGTGCGGCGGCGGAGCGACTCCAGGCGCACCGTGCTTGGGGTTGTTCGAGTCTCGGTACTGCTGCCCCGTCCCGTTTAACGGGTGCGTGGCGGCGGGATGTAGCTCGTGCATGTAGTGGTGGTGCGAAGGGTGCGCGTGCTGGGTGTAGTACTGCGTGTTGAGCTTCTGCAGCTGCATGCTGGCGGCCAGCTGCGGCCCCTGACTTGCGCCGAATTGCGAGCCAAAGCGCGCCGCCGCCGCCAAGTTGCCGTTCGGGAGTACTCCGTTTATATTCCCCGTGCCCAGAGAATGCCGGATTCCGTGGTTGGCGTTTACATTCCCTCCCGCGTAATGCATAGGATCCCCCATTAAGCCGTTATAGCCATGCTGCTGCTGCTGCTGCTGTTGCTGCTGCTGCTGTTGTTGCTGCTGCTGCTGCTGCTGGAGCGGGTTCGCAAACTGTCCCATTCCCATTCTGCGCGCCGAGGGGTGATGGTGGAGACCGTTCACTGCTTCGGGGAAACGTCCATGGTTCATTGCCATCATGCGATCTACCATTCCCCTGCAATGATGATGATGATGATGATGATGATGATAATTATTAGAACAGATCCGAAGTATATTAGCAGGACTGGAAAAGCAGGCGCTGAAGTTTAGGGTCAGACTCTTCTCTTTAGGATTACTTTTTCTTGCAAAAGCATGGCATCACAAGACTACTGACACATTTCAAGTAAAAAAGAGAAAAGGCCAGCCGTTTTTGCTAAGAGAGTCGTTTGCAGCCCTGCAGTTTGTACGTTTAAATGGCAAGGCAAAGAAAAGTAGAAATAGCGTCACAAATTCTGCAATAAACTTTGCAAAACCGTTACCTCCTTGGTAGAATCTATCGAACGCGTCCGAGTAGCAATCTGTACCTTACTAAAAAATAAAAAAAGTAAGTTGCAGTAACGGCCACTCGCAATGCAATCCGTAATCCAAGTCCGTTAACACTGCGCCGTGTCCAAAACGCAGCGCCGATGCACTTCCACTTCCAAGCTCCGCATGAAAAAAATAAAAAACAAATCCTCCTCTCGAAGCTTTTTCGCCTCGCGTTCATATACAAGCAAGACGGAGGGGGCGGAGCCAAAACGAGGCGCGCGCCTGGATTCCAGCTCGTGCAAAACGTGGAGTTGAGATGCACAGCCAATCGCGTGCGACGACAGTGGGCGCGTTCCAAACCGATCCGCACGCCTGCACTGCGAACCGACGTGTCTTCATGTGTTCTCACATGCTTTAACAGAATTTAATAAAACACTGTGAGCAGTGCATTCTTTTGGCAGTTGGTTAGAATGTATATACAGTTTTACTCGGAGACTAAGATGCATTTTACAAAATGTTAAAGTCTATTTCAAAACTCTTAAGTGCATTTTCCAAGCCATTGCATGCTAACTAGAACGTACAAGGGTATACATTTGGCAGTTTGTTAGAAGTTGTGTCATCATTTTGACGTTATATTTGAGGATATACTGGATTTTTATTGCATTTATCTGTGTATTTTTTACATTGACATCAAAGTAAATAGTGTACCTCGTTTTAGGTCACCTACAATTCATTTTTGGGCGCTTTCTTTAGAAGGACAATTTTTACATATTATTTATTTTGTGTGTTTTGGTACATGCTGTCAGGTCATGGGAATTTGCATCAGAGATACAGTAACTGCAAACAAAGGCCCGTCCCGTAAACACTACCTAGTGGGCGATTGTGCGGTTTGAGACTTACCCTTCCGTGGAGTGACAACATTGAACATTACCTCATTGCAGTTATTTCGAGGCTTTACATGGTTTTTCGTAGGAAACACTTCATAAAATATAACCTGTATAAAGTACCATATATCTACCCGGTAGCTTACTTCAAAACTGGAGTATTATTACATGACTGCAACAAAAAACGTGCTTTTGACCACATTCACCGCCTGTTATTTATGAGTTGAGTGTTTGTTCGAAGACTAATCGCCTCGTGTCGCACGTCCCGTCCGTACATAAGTACACGCGCTGCTGTGCTGATCGGCTCGTGCCCTGTAGACAAAGTAAACAACACAGTTAAAGAGCTGCGCGGTATATCGACGTGGGCAGACAATGTCGAGTAAGACAAATGAAATAAAATGCCTCATGCTATAACTTTTCAGTTACATAACACAAAAAAGGTTATTTTTTTTAAGACTATTATCCAAAGTAAGTTTTTTTAATATAATTTTGACAAAGCCTTTCGGAACAAACAAATGAATGGTTGACTTTACATCAACTCGAATTGAGTAAAGAGAAGAACCCTTAACTCCCTATCTCTCAAGTAGATCATTTGCCTTCAGAAAGAAGTCGCAAAGCAGTTACTTACAAAATAATCACAATCATAGTAGAATTTTTATAAGAGATATTTGTGAAAAAAAAAAAAAACAACGGAGAAAGCTCTTTACATGGGGTGGCACAGTGGTTAGCGCTGCCGCCTCACAGCGAGAAGGTCCAGGGTTCGAGCCCCGGGTTGGCTGTGGGGCCTTTCTGTGTGGAGTTTGCATGCTCTCCCCGTGTTTGCGTGGGTTTTCTCTGGGCGCTCTGGTTTTGTCCCAAAGTCCAAAATCATGCATTATAGGTTAATTGGCAACTCTAAATTGGACTGTAAGGTGTGAATGTGATTGTGTGAGTGTGTGTGCCCCATGGTGTGCTGGCGCCTGCCCAGGGTTGTTCCCCACCTTTCCCCAGACGTTTCCGGGATAGGCTCCGGTCCCCCCGCGACCCAAGTTGGGATTCAGCAGTTCAGATAATGTATGAATGAAAATGATCTTTTACATTATAATCTTTATTTTATAAAAATTTGCACTGTTGTTTTTCCCAATTTCATGCAGCTCTACAACACACCTATGGGGCAAATATCATGATGTATTGCTTCTGTTCCCATTTTCTTTGTTTCTCTTCAGGTCAAATGTAAAAAAAAAATGAATTCAGAGTTTTAAAAAAAAAGTAATTTTGCTTACTTTTAAGGACAGCACAGCAAAATAAGCACAATGTGCTCAATGTGTGTGTGTCTGTCCGAGAGAGAGAGAGAGAGAGAGAGAGAGAGAGAACTATGAGAATGTCTCTAGTTGTGGAATTGAGCTGAGCTGAGGAAAGTATCAAATTTCTTTCATTCTTTGCTTGCTTCATGTTTCAGTGAACCACCTAACACCGTTAGGTATTGTTTGAAAGTGAAAGTGGTTTTGAAGCCCAGTGGGAACTGTTCTTGGGAAGAAAGCATTTCAAAAATGTTAAAATGTGCAGCCCAGAGGAACTCTGCGTGTTCCAATGTTTGTTTTTCTAAAAGGATGAAGCTTATAGGGGCGTCTGCTGAATTTACGCTGGTCATGTTTAATCTCACTGCTTAAAAATTCTGATTTGATTTCAGTTGCCATTTGCCTTTTTTATTGCTGTTTTTATGGATGATCAAGTTGAATGACAATTCAAGACAGTTTGGCTCCATAACTAGTGTGAACAGTTCCAAAGCACAACTTAAGCTGCACTTAAGTAAAGGGTAAGGGGGTAGAGGGGACTTGCATTTCTTTTTGGATGTGACTGCTGTCATCATACACATTTTTCCATGGCTAGCCTACCCTTTTGTGTTCTATCCAACACTGATTTCTAGATAACAGCTTTTAAAAAAAAAAAAATATGTTAAACAGTAGCCAACGGTGCATATAACTGTATTGGATATTTAAATATGTATGCACTAGTAAAGTAGGTGTTAACTATAAGAATGGCCGGAACTTACACTCTATTCAGAGCGTCTGTCGGTTATTCCAAGTGCTTGGACAATAGCATTCCAAGGTTGTTTAATGCCATCGCTGCCCGAATCAATCACACTAGGGAATCTAACTAATGAGCCTCACCAACCACTAAGCCTTATGTTCCAATTCTATTACACATTTGGTGTCATTAGCAATCACTCAAGAGTTTTGCGGGCCTCTCGCCTTCAAGGGAAATGCAACCTGCTCTATGAATGTTTTAATGGCTAGTACGCTGACTAATTCATTGGGCATATTTTATTTCCATTCTATTCCACAGCTTTAAAAAAAAACTGATGCCAAACACCCTCCTGAATTCAGGGTGCTGGTAAAATTAATCTAATTAGAAGTGCCAGTATTTTTTTTTACATCATGCATAATGCAACAAAGCATTAAAGATTTTGGGGAGTGCCATAATTTTGATTAAAATAGAGAGCTTTGTTTAAACTTAGTAGTTAAACCTTCAGTAACCTCATTACTGAAAATAGGTTGTATTAGGTAACATAAACATTATTTATGTCTTTAAATGATTACAGATCTGAATTGGTGCTCTATCTTTCTGATAAAATGTAAATGCGTGGATCTTAAAATGACATAACAGAGATTAACTTTGTGTTTGGGAGTAAAATTACAAGGATAAGAATGATATATTTTGCCCGGATCTCCCTCAGATGCTGTGAAACATTTATCACAGGCCATAAAAACAACTGCCATGCTGATTTGGTTGTTTTTGGTCACGTGTTGACTTGTGCTTCCCACCATTCAGTTTGTCCTGGATTGTCGATAATAAACCAGCTCCGCAGGGCCAGGAGCTGGAATCGAGGCCAAACAGCAGCTTGAAAGTGAAAGTGCAGGGGCAAAGGGGAAAAACAGGTCTGGAGCACATGGATCACACGTGTGTTGCTTAACACACAGGGAAAAGGTCCTTTATGTTTACACATCATAGTATTTAGAGGCTGAGCTAAATCCAAAGGATAACAGGTATATCAATATGGGCATGAGCAGAAGTCACATTGCACAATGTTGGAAAGTCAAGTCAGAGAAATAAAATCCAACACATTGTGCTACAACTTTTCTGCTGCTTCATACAAGAGAAGGAAATATCACTGGTTCTTATTTGCCTAGTGTATAAAAAATAAAGTTTTTGAAAATAATTTTAATTTTAAATTTCCATGCAGTCCTCCGCAAAATCAACTCAATCAGTCTAGAATGATAATTTTTTTCCAAATAGTTATTTTATTTATTTGTTATTTCACTATATAAATAAAAAAAAGCAAAAATATTGCACTGCCGCTTTTGCCCAATATTGTGAAGCCTTACAACACAGCTAGGGAGAATATAAGATATACATTTTAACTATAAGCATTTAAAATCAACCCAACACCTAACATTAGAGCTCTTCAAGAAATTCTGAAACAGTGGGACAGTGGGAAACTTTTATATCAGAGTATATATTGCTTAAAGATATTGCACTGTCATAACAATGCCCAGTATGGTGCTGCGCTATAACGAACATGTGGCTTTAGTTCACATTTTATTTGTTCCTCTTCAGGTAAAACGTCAGGTGAGAAAATGGGAATTTAGTGTTAATAATAATTTCACTTATTTTTGAGCACGTACTTTACACAGCAAAACTGCTCATTTTGATAAAGATCTATGAACCTTCATGCACAGAGCCCACTTGTAGAACTAACCATCAATGGGTTCAAATCAATCACTCAGATATCAGCATATAACAAAAAACACATTTTAGAATCAAGGTGAGATTAAGATCAGCCATTCGGCTTGGAGTGTTAAGTTCGGTTGTGTTTATAAAGGATTACATTATCACTGTAAGTATCACTTAAAAACGAGTTCATTCTAAAATATGAACGCTGCTTCATACCTGATGCCCTTTTCCAGAACCCTCCATTTATTACTTCCAAAGATCGACTATGTCAGTGAGAAATGTGAAGTATGCATTTATTTTTTGATGCATCTCAGGGCCGAGTTCAATCCACTTGTCACAAAGAGTCTGTGCTCAGAGCTCAGCACAGCGATAATGCAGCTCTCATTTTGTGTAAGCAGACACCTTCTTTTCAGAAACAGATACAGAAAGTCTATTCACCTCTGTTACATTGTGACTAAACGTGGCAGTTTCTGTAGTGTTATGAAGGAATAAAATTGGTCTGAATCATCCCTTGTTGGCTATAATTGAGTGGTGATCTGGACTGTAATGGCCATCTTCTTTGTTCTCCACACGAAGGGTTTTTATTCAAGTTAGGTTAAGGCCATCATGTATGTTTGTTTTAGTTTGGATGGATTTTAGCTTGTTTGCCCAAATTTGAATATACAATGTTTTTTTGTAAATGGTTGTTGAACTGATAAATACATGAATAATTTGATTTAAAAAACCACTTAAATGAAGGGTTGGGGTTAGTTAAGAATTCAATAGTAGACCAGAGGCATTTCAGCAAGAAAATGCCAATGTGAGTAGAAAGATTTTGATTAAAATGCATTGAAATGAATGGGGAAAGAACAAAGGATGATAAATGTAAGAAATAGATGAGTGCGGATCAAAACAGATTCAGGTGTGTATTCAGTGAGGTGGCCTGAGGTGACATAAGAGCTGTGTGAACACACGTAAAGGAAAGTATTTGAGTCTCATATCCCATGAATTCTTAATTGGGAAACAACGAACAGATTCCTATGGAAAAAATAAACGACAATAAAAGGATGAAAAAGACGAGTGCGTGTTACAGATATGCGACATATTTGCAAATACATATTCATTGAGGGATGTATCACTGGCATTGGCATTACATGGATGTATGGATAAAATAAAATCAAAATTTTAGTCATCAAATGGGGTTATAATAAAATTTAATCATTAGACATTATATTAAAGCTGACAAATGAACAAATAAATGACGATACAATGCGAAAGATTAAAATTAATTTCGATCATTAAAATTGGTTAAGAATGATAATTGAAAAACAGCATTGTAACACAGGGACAGTTAAAACCTGTAGAGACAGGTTATGAATCAAGTAATCCAAATTGTAAAGTGAGGGATTATTTGAAATGTGCATTTGACCCATCCGTGAAGGAACAGTGGGCACCCACGGAGCAGTGCTACCATCATGGGATGCTACCACCAGCCCCCGAAATTGTAATCCAACTTGGTAGCGTAACAGTTAGGGAGTTGGCCCCGTGGTCAGAAGGTCATTGGTTCAAGTGCCACTGAGCTACTCCTGAGCAAAGGCACACATACTCACATGGACACACTCACGCCTAAGGGGGCAATATAGAGTAACCAATAAGCCTACAACACTGTTGGTCTGTGGGGGAAAACTGAAGCACGAAGTTAAAACTCACGCAAACACAAGGGGATTGAACCAATGACCTTCTTGTAGTGATGTGATAGTGGTAACCACAGCTACACTAGGCCGCCCTCAACCAAAACATTAATATAATAACTGACAGAACTTAAGTTTTTCCACATTATCATGAAGAGTTTGTTAAATGCTACCAGGCATATTGTTTATTTTAGTGTTCATATTCAAGTAGGGAATTAAAGCTGTAACTTGATGCCCTGCCAGAACTATGTGAAGAATAAATAGAGAGAGGAATGAAAAGTGATGACTTTGCTTGCACAATCGCCTGACCTTAACTCCATTAAGTTAATTTGGGATGAAATAAAATTGAAGGGTCATGACAGCCAGCTGGGGCATTATTTATGGGCATTTGTCCAGCAGTGTCAGAGTGATTTTTCAGGGAAATATATCCTGGATCTTATATCAGGAGTTTATGCAGTTGCACTCAGAACAGAATGTGACTTGACAGTCACATGAACACCTTGCTCATAGGTGCTTGTGTTGACAACAGATGGGAGAGTTATTATTTATGTTATCATATTTCTATTACTAAGTATTTGCATGTTTTATTTCGAAGGGTTTTACATTCTAGATTTTTAGGTATGTGCTTCTATGGTGCTGTTACAACTTTGCTGAACTGTTTCAACACAAACTGTTTATGTACAGTTTTAATACTCTTGTTGTTTGTTATTGTAATTCACCATCACTGAATTTGGGATCAAACTGCTGGTCGGTTATTTCCCAGATGTTAGAAATTTATCCTCTGGTCTACATAATAATTTATGATTAATTTCGATAAATCCACCCATGTAGCACAATGAAGTCTGACGTAGTCTCTGTACAGAAAATTCTTCCCTCTACAGCCCAGAGAATTAGCCAAAGGTGAATTTCCAAGATGTTAAGCTTGTCTGAACTATCTGAAGAAAATTCAGCAGATGGTCGTATCAACCACAACCTTGCACTTTATTATTTATTGGTAACTTGTGTCAAATGATTTATTAGATGATTCAAGTGTTATCTTCTACTGAGAAATGCCGTTATTCCTTTTAAGCAAGGAATTGCAACAATTCTAAAGGTGAACTGTGTCAACTGATTTTTTCATTTAATTAATAGCAGTTATGTCCAATCATGTTTATTTTTCTGGATGTATCTCTGTATGTTTCTCTTACTAGAGAAACTAAAAGCATGAAAATGGTAGAGTGCAATAGCGCCACAAGAATGTGCTGAGTAGCAGCAATGAAAGAGAGGAGAGGGCAAGAAGAGGTTAGTAACAAATAAAGAACAAATCATAGAAAAGAAAACAAGGGAAAGTGCTAAAAGTAGTATTAAGGTCAAACAAAATGTTGAAGCAGAAGTTCAAAATTAGCATAAAATATTCAGTGTTTCAACACAGGCTGCATGTAGAATATGTGAAATATGTGAACAGTCTGGCACATGATAAGAAATGTAAGTTCCATCTGTCTTTGATGTCTTATGTCAACTCAAAAAAAGCCTATGATAAAAAGGAAATGATAGCATGTTTACTGGGTGGGCAATATTTATTTTGAAATGTTTATTCATCAGTCATGAATTGATTTGTATTTTTATTGGCCTTCCCATCTGCCGTGTAATCCCTCATTATGTGAATGCTTAATTGAACATTGTTGCAGATTGATTGCAATGAGAATCTGATGCCCTTTCATGCTCGTCCAGTTCATAGGCTGCATGCTGCTAGGACAGGACGCTTTTCAGCGAGACTTATTCGCTTCTCACACCGCTCCAGAACAGAGCTGGAAGGTCATTGAGATGCACTGCAGCAAGGGTGCGTTCATGTTACTGACTGCCACGCTCCTGGCTGCCTGCTGCGGGGGGCGAGGCCGCCGTCTGGCTTATTTGTTTGTTTTATAACGCCAAAACTGAACGCTTACAGACTTGGGGACAAGTTTCCAACAAGGCTTCCACAAATTAGTTTGTTTTGGTTGGGGTTTGATTAAAGTGAGGTTTGATTATAGTGAGTGATAATTTGTCATTGTGAACACACAACACAGCACAACACAGCACAGTGCCTCACAAAAAACGTGACCTCCGCATTTGACAGTATTAGCAGTGCTTGGGGAACAGTGCTTGGGGACGGTACCTTGCTCATGAGTACCCCAGTGGTACCTTTAGCAGCCTGGGCTTGAACCAGCGACTCTTTGATCACAAGGCAACTCCCATGTTTTGTCATTCCATCCTTCAGGTTCCACAGGCTGATTTTTATTGCCAATGCCACAGCATCTGAAATCTTTTCCTGAATGATACATGTTGGTGTTACACATATTAGAGCCTCTGTCCTTGTCTCTCTATTTGTATAAACCTTGATACTTGTCCACAAGGTCAGAAATGCTGCAGCACCTCCTTACGTTTGGCATTGATCAAACATCACATAACCCCTCGCCCTCTCATAACATGAAACACTACCCTTATTGACCCACAACATATCAAAAGAAGAGGAAGACCTGCTTCAAGACTGACTCACTCCTAGCTCCACAGTTGTGGAACAAACTTTCTCCAGCAACCCAAACAACTGAACCTTCAAGGCTTGTCTGAAGATTCACCTCTTCAAGAAGCATCCAGTGAACTAACTGCATTTCAAGGCAAGGCATGTTTATTTATATAGCACATACCATACCTAGAGTGTCTTTCAGTGTGCTTTACAGAAGTGCATTAAAGCTATTTACCACTGGTGAACTGTATATATATATTACAGTTCACCAGTGGTAAATGCAGCAGATCTCCTACTAAAATTATACCTTAACCTTTAGCATGAGATGATGTCTTTAGTGACCATTCTTTTCTGTTCCCCAAACAGAACGATCTCAGTGTTGTCTTTGTTTAGTCACAGGAAATTTTGCTACATCCAGTTATTCACTCTCTATGACAAACACGACGAGTCGACAGGATCATAACCCTTTGGTTAAAGAGAAAGATAAATTTGGGTATCATCTGCATACAGTAGCCATGGTGAGCTATTAAATATTCTTTGACAATTTAGTTAACTATGAGGAGCAGCATGTGCAGGTTAAATAATAGTGGTCCAAGAATCCCTGTAGAATGCCGTATGGTGTCGTGGTTCTTTCAGTTTTGTGATTGTGAATAGAACCAAAATAGCTTTTTTCCTTCACATTTTAAACTAGCCTAAAACAGTTCCTGATAACACCAGTCTAGATTTTTTCATCTGACTGTCAAATCAAGGTTATCTAACAGCTTTACCTTTGTGTACTCTTGGCTGTAGATATTGACATGTAGTTCCTTACAAAAACTTTACGCTTCCGGCAAACAGTCGCTGTTAAATCATGGCAAGTTGCTGCAAATTTACAGCAAGGTCATTTTTTCACATGCAAATTAGGCTTGTGGCAAACTTGCGGTGCACTTGTAGCAAACTTTGTGGAAAACGTATTCACCTGCCAAATTTGTCACCAAAAGTTCACTACTTTATGGCAAATCATTGAGAAATACATTTTCTAAGGGGTTCTGGGATCTCAGATATGGATCAAGAGGTTTTAGGTTCAAGCCTTGCTCTATCTTACCTCCAATGCAACCACCATTGATCCCCTGATTAAGACCTTTACCCCCTTAACTGTCACTGTAATTAGGAAATGGAAGCCGCTCTGGACAGGAGTATCTGGTACTCTAAATTTACAGCATAATATTGACAGATAACTTACCACCCTTTTAAAATATTTTTATAGCAAGCATATAGTATATTGACATTGACAGCACAATATTGTAAATACAGTACGTCGCTGAAAGTATTTGATATCTACAGCAATACTGTAATTTTTATCATATGATGTGTCGCCTCCTACAAATATTTGTCTTCTTCAGAGGCAATCTGTGCATACTTGAATGACTTATTTCGACATAATGATGGAAAACTAGTTTTTTAGTGACATGATCAAATGAGTAACAGGTAATGTGAAACAGATTACCAGTTTAGTGTAGATTTACAGCTTTTCTTTAAAAATGTGTAGTATTTTACTGTCATGAAAAATAAAATAACTGTACATTTACGGCAGCTGGCTATATTGCATAAGAGCAACATTGGTTGTAACTGTGTCGAGTAACAGCTCTTAATTTACGTAAGCAGCAGCGTGTTTTGTCAGTAAACTACTAAACACTCTGGCATGTTGCTCTGAATACGATCAGTCAAATGCCAAAATGCAAATGTATTCCCATTTGGATAAAACAGGCAGTTAGCTACTTTTTCACCAGAGCAGATATTTTATCTCTCTAATTTTGTCCAACACATCTCAAGGTTTATTTGACCTTTTCATACTTTAATTATTGAAACGATTGCGTTCATGCACTACCCTTAACCCACTATTGAGTTTCGGTCTTAGGGGGTCGGCACCTGTAGCCTCTCCACAAAATCAAGACACTGTCGCAGCACACATCACATTTATAACATTTGCAGTGAACTCCTCAAAACCTTCCGCACTATAATGATGAGATGTTAGCTGCCATGCTGTCTAGGGCACATTTGCTCAGCATGGCTAAATTATTGTTGGATTCCTCCTTCCTGGCGAGCGCTCTCTCTTGCTTGATTTCACACCCCCATAACAGAACTGCAGGGTCAACACTGACATTCCACTGATCTGAGCCATTTAGACAGCACCAGGAAAACTGAAGCATAATGTTCTTTACGTTAGGCTGATGGAATGAAAGAAGAAAAAAGTTATTTTTGTGTACAGAGATATATATGGAAACTGTAAATGAAACCATCATCTCATCATAAATTAAAGACACAAATATGTAATGTTTAACATTTTAATGGTTGATTTTTTTTTCCTTTTAATAATTTTTGTTCATGTTTTATGACAACATTCCATTAACAAAACTAAAACAACAAATATTGTGTTTGGTACATAGAAAGTAAAGTTAATAATTATACATTCTGCTGCAGATGTGAATAATTCATCTTATCATATATTTATGCATTATACACACATGGTGTGCAATTTAAAGTCATATCTGAAAAATATTAGTATTACTATTTTATATCACTTTTTATGTTTTATATTAATACCCACTCCCTCTAATTTAGAGCAACAAGTACAAAAACAATAAAACAACAACAATAAAAATGAGTGTCCAAATTTCCATATTCCCATCTGCTGGCTCTCAACTGTATATCTACACTTGGCAGCGCAGGCTGGAATCATCTTCGTGGCTGCTTTGACTTTCAATTAGACATTTTTTGAAAGTGTGCGTAAAAGAATTGGCCGATTTGAGCTAATTTGATTACCTGGCATTTGTTTTTCATCTTAGATTTGCCATGAGAATGAACATTGAGCTCACTTGTCATGTTTGCCAGATGGGTTTCATGTTCAGCCTCTTTTGCCAGATATTGTTAGATATTGCCTGCTGCCCAATGTTGAAGGTGCTGAGAAGACTAGGGATGAAAAATGAATTGTTAACAGCTGCTTCTATCTTTTCACAGGAGCAAAGATTATTCTTAAAAATGGAGAAAATGCACTCTTTAAGATTGTTCTTGATGTGGATCTTCTTCTCATTGAGAGTAACGAAAAAATATGATGAGAAGAAAAGTGTTTTTGCTCTGTGAAATATAAAGAATCTGCCAAGATAACTCAAGTACTGCAGCAAACGTCATAAGAGTTAGTAAAGAGGCAGGATTTAGTCCCTTTATCAGGCACACACTTAATTTGACACAGTGCTGATGCTGCTTAAGCCTCCGTGGCTGACCTTCCGTGTTCACTCCCATTACTTTGTTGCTGCAGTGCCTTCAGTCTCTGGGTCTCATTCATGCAGAGTTTCAATTCAGAACAATGGATAAAGCAGAAACAAGCATCACTGGGTATATGTGTTTAACACTATATAGATAATTATGGTCAGAAGTTAACATTCACTGTTATGAATGTCATGGTAATTTGGGGCTTGTAATGATTTCTTTGAACTGCTCCATTTTTACAACATACATCTTTTATAATATTATATCTTTTATAATATTTTGGTTTTGTAACTGGTGCTGGAAGTCAAAGTATGAAAAGAAAAAAATTATCCGCACAGTTTTTTTTTAGCTCCAACAAAGTTTCAACCAGTATGGTCTTCTTCACATGCATAACTCAGACTTACAGACTTCCATTTATGCATATACCTTTTAATAAGTGGTGGAGAAGTTTCTACAATGTCTTTAAACTTGACAAGACCAATGTCTATCATGATTTACTACAACTAGTAGTTTCTCTTTACTGGCATAAAAATAATTTGTTTGGCAGCACTTATTGGATTGACCAATACCAAGAACAATGGGAAATTTAAGAAGGAACATTGTAGATTTACACAACTTGGGAAGGTCTCCTGCAGCCATTTCTAAACAACTGCAGGTTTCAAGATCATCAGTTCAAATAATTGTACATAAGTACAGTATATGCCACAGACATGCTACCACTGTGGTCTGGAAGACGAATCAAACTGTCACCCTCAGATGAAAAGAAATTGGTTATGCTGCTCCAGAACAACCCAAGAACCACCAAGAAACTTGGTTTCAAATGGATAAAGCCACCTAACGTTAAGCACAATGAAATGTGACCTCTGCATTTGATCCATCTGTGAAGGAGCAGTGGGCAGTAACAGTGCTTGGGGATGGTACCTTGCACATGAGTACCTCAGTGGTACCGTTACCTGTCCTAGGGTTCAAACTGACTACCTTCAGTGCTTGAGGCAAACGCCATAACTGTTATGCTGTCAACAGCCAATAAGAGTGATCAAATATTTTGCAAGAATTATGCCAGAAGTTTGTTGGTGGCTACCAAAAGCGTCTAGTTGAGGTCCAACTAGACATTTAACCAGATATTTGAGTCTGTATGTATGATTTTTATCCTGTGTGGTTGACAGAAAATCCTATATAAATTTAAACGTTAAAAAAAAAACCATTAAAGACATTTGCTGTAAAGTTATTCCACTCTGGAAAAAGAACAGCTCAAAGAAATATTTAAAACCCCCAAATTATATTAATTAAATTATATACATGTGTATGAGCGTGTGCATGTGTGTCAAGTGCAATGTTCAGCTAGTCAGATCTCATCTTAGTTTCTCCATCTTAAGATGTGACGTTCCTTGCTAACCCCTAACAAGTCTTACTTACAGCATCCCAATAACAGCCACCATGTTTTTTCCTCCATTGACAGAAAGTGGCGTGATGAATAAACATTGAGACAATCTGGTTTTAAACAAAAAAGAGGAGAGCAACTTTGCAGCAGTCTCCAAGCAACAAGAGTCATTGGAAATTAATACTCTACCCAACACTCTGAAATTGACAGTGTACTGCGAGCTCCCCTGAATGTAATTACCAGCCTGAAGCTATTAAATTAAGCAGTTTGATGCTTGAACTGAGCTGTCGGAATAATAACTTCATTTTCATTATTTCCTTCCTCCATGTATGTAAGTGGTCAGATTACAGCCAAGATACACCATGGATATACTTTACATCTTGTGTAGACTGTTTATAATTGGATGGTAAATCAAATTTTTGGTGACTTTGCTTCTCAATACATTGGATTTGCTGTAAAAGAATGTATGTTAAGGTGTTAAGTGAACTGTTTATGTCATAAAATCTCTTTTGCTATTCCGTTGTATTATGGTATGGCAAGGCAAGCTATTCATAGGAATTTGTCTTAAGCTCCAAGCCACTGCCTCATTCAATATAATTGACAATGTCATCACAGTAAGAATAACAATAACATTATAAAATATATACTTTTAAATTTACACACTTATCATGAGTTCTCATACATAACTCACTTAAAATAAATGTACATATTCTCTGAGAGGGGCTGGAAAGAACCTAGGTGACTTAGCTGACTAGCAGCAGCTCAGCAGTATGCTGAACATGTTTTTGATCAGAATTAAGCTGATGATGTCAATGCTGAAAATGCGCCAAAATTAATATTTTAAACTGATGATTCATTTTTTAATGAGTAACATTTTGATTTCTCAAACACTTCAAATAATTATAATAAATATTATTAAATAATACCGCTTGAGCAAATGTCAGCCCTTTTTGGCTCTGGTCATAATCTGCTCCAGTCAATACGGCATGTCTCAAAAATTTTATCAGCAGTTCAGGGTAAGTTTCCAAAGACCCATGGCTTCATACGTATGGGAGTACTTCAGATAAACAAAAAATTAAAGTTGTTTTGTAGCCACAGCAGCTAAAGTGCTATACACAAGGTCCTGAAGAGAAAACACCTAGTCACTATTCTCGAGAATGGACAACCAGCAAGCCAATGTTACACCAAATAATGTTTGGTGGAGTGATTTTTTAAAATATTGCCATGTTACTGCTAAATGTGATCATTATTATCATTATTTATATACTACCGTTAATTAATATTTTTAACACCTTGAACATTTCTATTAGAAAACGTGTTATGAGATGATATAGTGAGGATGTGTCCTTGTGCATTTGGCCTAATGTGATATGTTTACTAATAAATTATTATAAAACAACATTCTCAACAATCCACATTAATGCAAAAATGGTTGCATTTCATATATCAAGTCCCACTAATTTTCACATTTTTCAGACCAGTAAAGGTACCACTGAGGTACTCATGAGGAAGGTTCTGTCTCCTAGTACTGCTTCCCGGGCGCTGCCGATGTCAGCTTAACTACAGTTTGATTAAAGTGAGTGATTATTTGTCATTATAAACACACCAGAGCACAGCACATAGTGCACCACAGTGCTTTGTTTGGCAGCCCCCATGGAGCAATGTCTGGGGATGGTAACTTGCTCATGAGTATCTCACTAGTACCTTTACCAGTTCGGGACTTGAACTAGTCACCTTCCGATAACTGACCCAACTCCCTAACTGTTACACTAACAACAGACTTGTATAGTATATTCTCAAATTAGGTAAAGGGTGAGTATGGCTCTGTTTAAGAGCCAATTTAATGCCAATTTCAAGCATTTGAACAATTAGACTCTGTGTATAGAAAACACTTCCAATTCATTATGCTGATTGACACATAATCGAGTAGTTTTGCTGTGTATTGTCTTTTATCTTTAATCTCAGGACTTCGTTATGCCTTTCAACTATTGTTTAGAATTTACTTATGGAAAGACTTTTGAGTCCTCACAATGAAACCAATAAATATGGTTAAATTACTACTGTTTTATTTGCATTTTCATGTTGCTCTTAATTCTTTAAATTTTAAAATTGCTGTTCAGTAAAAATCGAATCCAGAACAAAAACACAGAACTATACTAGGTGCAGTTATTATGAGACCATCATTTTGTAATGGAAGGTGCCTTTACTTCATTTTTTTAGAATAAATCAAGCTCCAGAGAACAGATTTAGCGATTCAGTAATGTTATCCGAGTTTTTCTTATCCAAGTCTCTAACTAAAATGCCTCCCTCTCTTATGGTACTGAAAATAACACCTGTACCTCATAATTCTTGCAGTGGCTGACTACTTTTTACTTGAAAAGTGCTCTCTGGAACTTCTGACGATTTAACAGTTTCTGCAGCTTGAACTGGTGTGTGTGTGTGTGTGTGAGACAGACAGAGAGAGAGGAGAAAAAAAGAGAGAGAGAGCGAGAGAGAGAAAGAGAGAGCGAGAGAGAGAGAGAGAAAGAGAGAGAGAGAGAGAATGTGTCCCATAGCTGACCCAATTTTGGTCAGAGGTAATTTTGTCTCCCAAACATAGTGCCACTTTTTACTAACCTATTGTTCTATCAAACATTTTCTATTTGCTACTGGTATTTGTAGATATTATGAGGATTTTTCTTGCTCTTTCGCCTGGATGTAGGTGACCTTCTGTCCAGCAAGTGCTCAGCTTTTATTACACAATAAGATGGTTAGACATTAGATGGTGTAGTTACTATGGCTAATGTAGCTGAGGTCAAACTATTGGCCTTAATTTCCTGCTCATGGATGACTCGAGGTTATCAGTTAACTCTCACAGCACGCAAGACTTCTCCAGTATTATGAGTCTGGGACTTCTAAACGCAAGAGCTTGACGTAAACTGGAATATGTGCACACTTAAGTAATCAGACTTTAATCTTTCCAATATTTCCACTAATAATTTAGCTTCTTTTGCTTTGCTTTGCTTGCACTTTTTTCTGATTTTGTGCATATAAAAATTTCATTTTATTTGAAGTTTAATTATTTTCATTTTATTCTTATTATGTTCAAGAGCATACTGAACTAAACTAAAATTAGCGTCACTACTAAGAATTTTCCTGTAGCTTATCAGTACTGAAGCAAAATAGGCAGAAGTTACACATTCGAGAAAATTAAACACAGAAACACAGAAATTAAAACACTTCTACCTCCAAAGAGACTTTTTTGAATCCTTATTGTGATTTGACATTACATTGTAGATTACGGCACAGCACAAATATTATGTATTTCTGGATAAAATAGCTACAGAGAAAGGTAGATAGCAACACTGAAGCTGTTTCATCCAGAAATACTTAATATGTGTGCTGTGCAATACTCTGTACAATGAAGCTACTTACACATAAGTAGCTTCAAGCTACTTTTGTTCAAGGGTAGCTATGGTCACTAGTAGCTAACCGCTAAATTAAAACAGCTTGGATGACAGTAGATATCCTTAAACATACTGTAAGTAGCTTGTAGTCTAAAAGCTATCATTTAAAAGTAGACCTTGTGTATGAAAATGTGCTACAGAAATAAACATGCCCTGTCTGGCCAAACCTGCACAAACAAGCCAGTCTTAAAGGGATTGTCTCTATGTTAGGCTTGTTGTATACAGTAGGTCTTTTTGTGCTTTGTGTTATGTTCTTGCAAACGTTCAAGACTTTTAAACTGTCTGGCAGTGCTATTAACCATTTTATAGTTAGTTAGAAAAGGATGAGACAATTTATTTTACATAAGCAAGCTTACAGAGGAGTGCTACTGACAGGATTAAAATTGAGAGCTGGAGGTACTGTGCTTGAATACTTTTACAAACATCTTGATTAGGTTTATAAAGGTGATCCCAAGATGAAAAGTGTGATTTTAAATATAAAGTGGGATTTAAATGTATCACTTCATTCATATCTGTAAATAAGCTTTGGGTTATGACTTAAAAAAAAATCTGCCTGTGTTAGAAAACATATCAAACAGTTTAGATGTAAATGTTTATTTTCCTCATATTCCCTACGTTCTATTGTGTGATTATCCACATTGTAATGCCTCTTCAATTTCAATGTCATAGAGTCATTGTGGTTTACTCACATGGTTTATTTCGGAAATTCCACATGCATTATGATTCTGCATACCTTATTTTGGTTGCCAATGCTTAGATGTGTCTCTCAAATGAAACCTTTGCAGCTTTAACATATATTGTTGTAAGTCATTTTACCATTAAGCTCAAAACTCATCTTTTTTTGCTGCAATGATGTGTGGATATGCAGTGGGGATACATTCAGGAAAATGTAGAATATGTCTAAAAAGAATTCAGTAGCTTTCTGTCAATAAATTGAATAAACAGATATTTGATGTGTGGCATGTCTAATTCCTCTTGATTGTTTATGTTTGCAAGAAATCAGCTGTGCTGATTTTAATGCGGATGCAGATATGAATACAAATTTTACCGCAAGCTTATTTCTAATCACTTCTGTGCCTTTTTTGCTCAGCAGTAAGTTGTGATCTAGATAAAAAGACATTTTAGGCATGTGAGTTAGCACATAAAATCTTCCTGTGTGCTACAGTGTGTTTTGGGACTAAGTCAATCTGTCTTATGCACTCTGTTACACAGACTATATTAAAAAGACATCAAGAAAACCTTTATTCATGCCTCTCACTGCACATCACATTTTAACTATACATGTATAAAAATTGGGATAAAAAACATGTTGGACATTAACAGTACCCTAACACATCCTTGCATAATATCCAGCTGCTAGGTTTCATCTGACTTGCTAAGCTCCAGTAAGGAGATTAAGGAATTTTGTCCTTAAATTTCACCAGAGCAATAATTAGCTTCATTGCGGCAACTTGATTAGAGCGGACGGTGTGGGCCGCCCTCCCGTACTTATCCCTCTCATCTCGCAAATGTTGCCAGGCAACTGCAGCGGAACATCATGACAAATGTTTACTGCAACAAAACTTACTGGGTGACTCACTTCTCCCTTTCATCAAATAGCAGGTGAAAGCCCGTGTGCTCAGACAATTTAGCCTTCAGCTGGAGCTCTCACAAGCGATCTCTCTATAAAAAAAACCTCAACGCCGTGTGTGACAAATTTGGTCCAAAGAGGGGGAGGCGTTTGTGCTACTGACAATGGCAGGATTGCATTATTGGCTTTTTAAGAGAAAAAGAGACTGGCTTTCTTGGTTAGTTCTGCCCCTTCTGTCACTACTGATGGTAGAATTGACTGAGAAAGGCAAGTTTGCTTGTTGTATTTGATGAATTTATTTCATTGATCATACAGAGGATCGTTCAGGTGTTAGGAGACTGCTTCTATTATATGTGTAATGTAATGTAAATTGCAGGATGAGATTAATTCTATAAATGTCAATGTTTGGCAAAATATGTTGTCATACAAAGGCATTGTTCAACTGCTGCATTCATGTTTACATACCAACAAGGTGTTCTGGTCCGAACCAACCTTGTAGTGGCTTGTTATGTTTTTATATTTCATATTTTTCCTGGAAAGTGCAAAGTATACCTCTAGCCTTCTATACCTACTTGCTATTCAAGGATCTAGTGTTTTATATGAGCCAAAAACGAGATATCAGAAGCTTATCAGTTTGGGCCCAAGGTGTGATACTGTACAGTTCTGGTGTGCAAGCAGGGAAGCTGTGAAAAACAAATAATCATGTTCTGCTTCATACACACTCCCAGTAGAGAAGCCTTTGTAAGAAGATCTAATATTGTAAAGGAGGTATGATGCATAGAGGGTAAAGATATCTGACTAGTGTACCACCTTCTTCAATACACAACATTACAGCCACACCATCCATCACCAGTTAGTGAGTTCTAGACATGATTGTGTTGTTCACTTACATCACCTTGAGATTCCAGCAGAATTGAAGAAAAATGGGGCCACATCTTGAATGCCAAGAACATGGCCTACAATGTTTGTGCAGCTAGGAAAGGGAATCCAGAAGTGTGAAGGCTAGAAAGTTCTCCACATGTGCCTCATTGGTAACCATCAAATTGTCCCAGTAATCAGTGACCAAAGATCAGACCAGTTTGTGCAACAGCTACTCAAAAGACTTTTTGATGTGAGTTGAGTACAGACTGGGTTTCTCTTTTTGTCAAAAAAAGAAAAGAAAAAGGAAGTACTTTAGTGACCTGAAATTGATTTCCAAAGGTCATCCAGCCCTCTATTTATCCAGACTACACAGAACATCACTCTAGAAAGTGGGTAGGGGTAAAAAATGCAGAGATCAGGTCTTGACTGGAGTTTGACCTAAGTTTGCCTAAGACGTGAACTGGGCACATGTATTGTTATAGTTAGGACTTGGTCCATGGATTAAAAATGTGAATTTTCAAATGTTGTATCTTTAGCAAAAGACAAATCAAATGAAAATCTAAAAGCCAGGTTTAAGAGCTATATGTGAAACAATGGAGCAGGCTAGACTGGCTATCTGAACCTTGCACAATGTTTGAAAGTGACCCATCCATGAAGGAACAGTAGGCAGATGACATGGGCAGCGCCCAGGGAGCAGTGCTTGGTGACGGTACCTTTCTCATGAGTACCTCAGTGGTAACTTTACCAGTCTGGGATTTGAACTGGCGACCTTCTGATCACAGGGTGAAAACCCTAACCATTACGCCCCCATCTTTTGTGCAGTTTGTACAGATCCATTCACTTGTGCAGATAGTAATTCCTAAAACATGTCCTGCAGTATGGCAACCACACCACTATGTACTATATTAGGCACTGAACTTTTGCCTTTCCTGTTTGGGCATATTCAAAGACTCTGTGTTTTGCCGTTACCATGTGCAGTACTGTCAATCTTGCATACCAAGCCTTTACATGCCTGTCACTTTGGTTCTCAATTTCTCTTCTCAGCCTTCTTGACAATGATTTCTTGCTCCCATATACTGGATTCTGGATGATTCTGGGTTGCACGAGTTCTATCTGTTTGGTTAGTACACATTTATGTTTACATTTATACCCTTTACCAGACACTGTTTAGCTACAGCAATGTCTCCTAATTTCCAGCATAGCCTTCCTGGAGAAGCTTGTTGTTAAGGTCATTGTTTATGGGTCCAACAGCAGTTGCTGTTATTCAACCCCCAATCTTTATCCAAAATATAATCCCAAACACAGAGTTTGAGTCCCCTAGACCACCACTGTTCACTTCACTTCTGACTAACCCTTACATATTCATTAAAACTCCTTCAACACTGGTAAAACATCAGAATTCAAACACACACATGTAGTCTTGAACATTTGATATAAAAGCACATTCTACTTCAGGTTAGAAGCCTTTTTGAGTCTACCAAGGAAAATATGATGTTGCTTTGGAAGCTGTAGTGTAGGACTGAACTGACAATGGTAAAACTGATGGGCTTTATTCCACTTTATTCCACATGTTCCATTCTTCACATTTTCCTGCTACAGATTTTGTAACAGGTCCTCCTGCACACATCTGATGTTCATCTTATCTCCACACTGTAATGATCTATTTTTCTCATGCAGTAGAGCTTACAGGTTCTGGGTGAGCAAGTTTTTTTTTTTTTTTTACAGGAGAAGAAAGCACTGTCAGGACTGTCAGGGCTGTGTTATCCACACTATTGATGTAGTCAATAATACAGTGGCTAAGTCCCTCATTGTCCTCCCTGTGTGGCTCACAAAGCATGTCCCAGTCTGTCTCCTCCAAACAATTCTGCTGAGCCATCTAAGCCTCCTTTATCATTTTCCTCACTGTCCTAGTGGTATAGGCAGCTGTTGGACTATGTGTCTGTATGTGGGGTTGAAAGAAAGTACTCACAGTAAATCTGACCACAGCTGATAGAGTAGCTCAGGCTGTCCTTGGATGCTTTCTATGACCTATGAACAAGAAATAGCAAGTCCATTTATGAATGAATTGCAATTCACAGGTTTAAAAAAAATCTTATTTCTTGTTTGAGAAAAATAGAAGACATCTGAATAGTTTGGGATTTTTCGTTACGGCAAATGGTGCAACCTTGATCAGATTTATAAATGTTCAAAAAAACCCTCAAGAGACCACTTGTATTTCCAAGCTGACGATCAATGCCTTCAACAAATACTTGAATAACAACGAATATTTCAGTAGATCAAGGTCTTTCATAACACAAAAACAGCTTCTAAGCTCTTTACTGGTAACAAGATCAACAATCAAATGAGCTTGCTAGGAATTCCTTCAAGCCAGTGTCAGAGTTTGAGTTGAGGGGCTCAAGACCTTCTGAGCAAGGTCAACAAAGCAAAACAAGCCTTAATCAGTCTTTAAGTCGGGGTTGCCCCATGCATGAAGAAAGGGCTTTATTCATTTCAGGGGAACAAGCTCCTTCTCTGGCTGCCAGATTCCTGCCTGACATTCTCTCAATCTTCTAGCTCCAACAAGCCTGAAAAGGAACCATTTTTGTTCTGGTCTTGTTGAGTTTGCCCTGTGGGCATGCTGTCTCTGTCCATGTTTGGAGGTGTGTGTATGTGTGTGTGGCTAAGAGCTTCTCCACCCCCTTCTTTTTAGTCTCTGGCCTAAGCTGGCAAGAGATGCTGTGCCTTTAAAAAAAAAAGGCACTCGACCAGCTGTCTGGCTCCAGAGTGCGGAGGAGGGGTGAGAAGGGATGGAGGGATGGAGTGAGGGTGGTAGGGAAGGAAGGAGGGGGTCAAACTGAGTGCTGCTGCTGCTGACTTTGTTTTTCTCCTTCTCTTCAATGTCCAGCCAGAACTACCCTTGGTGACAACCACACAAGTATCCATAGCAGTTGCAGACCTTGCTCACAATTTCTCACAGGAACCAGCACCACTTTCAACGAATTCAACATTGGCCAAGTGTTTCTGAATCACTCCTAGGCAAAAAATGAAGATGTCATTCTTGGCTTTCCAGTAGCAAGCGAAGCAAATATATGGTCATTAATGGAAACTACAAAATCCTCATGTTATTCACATTTTCAACATGGCATAGTTTATATTACAATACCTATTACTCAAATGATAACTACTCCCATTACTGTAATTAAAGCACTTTTAATATTAAATAGTGGTTAAAAGTTACTTAAAGACTTTAGGTCAAGTATTTCTTTTGTACTTGATCTTTTAAAGGCATCCTTGGTTTGGTAATATGTGAAATGTGCCAGGAAAGTGTGAAAAGATGCAGAAAACCCCTGAATTAAGTTTACGACATTGTGAACTTACGCAGTTTTTTCAAGACTTTTCATGGTAGGTTTTTTAGGCCGGGGCTAAAACTCAGCCTGCTTGCGTGAAGAGGTTATGTTTAGCATAGCCCTGCCCAGATCTATTGCTCTAGCCTAGCCCACCTGCATAGCGTCAGTAGCCTACCTGGTCTTGGCAAGTTCGCTAAGAGACTTATGCTAAGTCCAAAGCGGTTCTTAATATCGCCATTCCTTCAAGGCCGGCGGCTGTCGCTGAACCAAGTATAAGTTTATCTACTTTGTGTTGTCATAAACTGTAAAATATGACATGCATGTTTAACCTGTTGTAAAGAACTGCGTGAACACACAGCTAATCTGCGTGAACACACAGCTAATCTGTATGAGCTAGCTCAGATGTGAATTATAGCGGTGTCATGCATGGTAAAATGTAAGTTAGGAAACTATCTGCTCTAATCTATCAACTCTCATTTTTTCAGCATTCCTCTGTCATTTTAGCCTTTCCCTCGCTCTCCTCCAGCTTAAAAATTTCCCCACCACTATCCTGTGTTGTATTCCGTATTAGCCCAGACTGTGCTTGTCTTTATCCCTTTCAGTGAAATGTATATTGCCGAGGCACAACAAAGGAAAATTTTTACATAGTTTTACTTACACAACTTCAGAGTCCATGTCCATGCATGTGTTTTACAGTTGATGGGTAGGGGCTCTGTAGTAGTGAGCGGTGCTTCAGCGCTTTGGGCCGACACGGCTCCAGCATCCGAGCATAGAAAGTACTGCCTGTATTTTCAAGCCTTTGAGACTTTGAGATTTTATTTTGACCTTAGTGGGTCTTTAATATTTAAGTGCTGATCCTTTTGCACTTTCACTCAAGTAGTATTCCATTGGTAAATTCTTCTTTTACTGCAATTATTTTGTTGTAAGCAACATTTGGTTTGACATAATGATGAGTTTCAGGTGGTGGTGGTAAGGGCTAAGGTGTGTTTTTGTACATTAATAATAAAATGTATTTAACCAAGAATCTCAAAATGTTGGATCTGTTAAAGCTCCATAACAGTTGTCATTTTGGACATAAGTTGCATGTCAGTAGACTTGCAACATAAGTAGAACATAATAAGTAGCAATGCATTTTAACTGTAATACTAGTAAAAGTCAAAGTAAACTTTATTGTCATCTCTTCTATATATTGTACAGATATACAGAGAGACGAGAAGACGTGGCTCCAGTTTACACAGTGCAACAAGAAATAGAGAACAAAGAACAGATAAGGCACATGGAATAAACAATATATGAATAAATAGGGCACAAAATATACATATTAGGCTAAATATTGGGGTAAATATACATTTTAGGCTAAAAGTGGAAACTGACTGACAATTTTCAATATGAAAGATTACGATATCCAGTCTGTTAATAGGAGTGTAAAGCAATTCTTAAAAAGTCTGACTGAAATTTAAGTTTGTACAGATATAGCAGCATTGAAGAACCATTCTGTGCAATAATTTTCAATAATTTGTGCAGTTAGTTGAAAAAAGTGATCAGTGAAATATACGTTTCATGGTTGTGCAAATAGTACAGGCAGTGCAAAAATTGTGCAATATTATGGCAATGTTGTAGCATATAGTAATAATGTACAGTTTGTAAATATAGACATTTTTCTTATTTTTACACATCTTTTCAGAGAGAGTTTCAGTGTGACATGAGAGAGATAGTCCATATAGCAGCATGTGCATCACAGCAATGGTGAAGTATAAAGTGCAGAGGTGCAACAGAGTTAGTTTACAGTCCAGGTGTGTGTGGGGGGGAGTGTGAGCGCAGGTAGTGTGTTCAAGAGTCTGATGGCTTGTGGGAAAAAGCTATCACGCATTCTGGTCGAACGAGTCCTGATGCTGCGGATGGGAGGAGTGTAAAGAGTCCATGTGAAGGATGCGAGGGGTCGAGCATGATGCAGAAGGCCCTCTTGATGCAGCGTTTGTGAAAGATGTCCTGCAGCGACGGGAGAGACACTCCAAAGATGTTGCCAGCTGCTTTGACAGTCTGTTGTAGCCACCTGATATCGGCAACAGTGCTGTTACCAAACCAGACGGAGATGCAACTGGTCAGGATGCTCTCTATGGTGCCCCTGTAGAACACGGTGAGGGTGGGAGGAGGGAAGTTGGCTCGCTTCAGCCATCTCAGGAAGTGGAGACGCTGCTGGGCCTTTTTGGTGATGGAGGTGGTGTTGGTGGTCCAGGTGAGGTCGTCTGAGATGTGAACTCCCAGGAACTTGGTGTTTTTTACAGTCTCAACCGTGGAACCGAGGATGCTGAGTGGTGTGTGGATGGAGCGAGTTCTCCTGAAGTCGACAATCACGAAGTTGTTCTCACTGCACCAGGCAGTCAGCCGCTGAACCTCATCTCTGTATGCCGACTCATCGTTGTTGCTGATGAGCCCCACCACGGTCGTGTCGTCGGCGAATTTGATGATGTGGTTTGTGCTGTGCAGGGCAGTGCAGTCGTGGGTCAGGAGTGTGAACAGAAGTGGACTGAGAACGCAGCCCTGAGGAGCTCCTGTGCATTGTCACTTGTATATGCTGTATTTCAGTTAGAGATTCTTAATGCACTTATCTATTTATATTGTATTAATGCATAAATATTATCATAAAATAAGGCATTTTAAGTAGACCTATTTGAGAAAAAAAAATCAAACCTGAACATATAGCTAATTTATGTTGAAATACTGTACATGCCAAAAACATTCAATGCTAATTTGAGTGCTTTGCTAAAGTTGTATTGTTATGCAATGTATTGATATATGGTAAATGTTTCATAAAACAGCCTTTTGCACAATATGCTTTTTGATATCAAATGAGTCATACAGCAATTAAAAAGAATGTTCAAAGCATTCAGCACCTCAGCTGGCTCTTGAGAGTCATTTACTGGTTATGTCTGCTCAAAGGTTCAAAACACAGTTCAAGCTATTCAGTGAAAGTTATCTGTGAGTTTTTTCACTAATAAAAGGCTGAAACTGGGTAGGGTGAACTGTCAGCCTGCTTTTTACCCTACCTGGTACTGTATGCACTGAACCTGTCTAAGCTATTAAATGAGAAACTATCTTGCCTCGCTATGCCTGTGTAAATGTTGTTCTGCAGTCTCCAGCAAACTAAACACTGTGGAAACACCAGATGCCAAGTTGGACTCAGCTACCTTCTCATTTTCATCTAAACGTTTCAAAACATAAACACAGCTACATAAGTATACAAAATCACTCCTAGCTACCTAAAGTGCTGTTCTTTTGCAGCCTCTTCCAGAAGACGGACGTTAAGCTGAAAGGCTTGCAAACATTTGTTTTACAACCCAGCAGAGAACAACCATCAAGGGAATATCAGAGTTATTTACCCTAAGCCTTTTCAGACTAAATTGCTTCATATGTACTTCTTGTCCACACCCAGAAATTCTCCCTTGTATGTCAGTTTTCTTAATAGTTAGCAAAGCCTGGTTGGGACTGGAAGTTGATTCCAAAAAGAATCAAAAAAGTTGATTCCATGTAACTTGGATTAAAAATGGACCCTAGAGTCAACTTTAAATACCCCATTAGTAGCTTTACGAGTGAAATTATTAAACATCCTTGTAGTTTAACTTTAATGCTCAAATGAACTTAACGACTAAAGACAGTTATGTATGTTTTGTTATGTTATGTATGCATTTCTTTAAAAAAATCCTTAGTCAAATTTCTTTTCATCATTTAATACTTAAATATTATTAATGTCATATACTTAAATATATTCTAATAACTATTCTAATTATCGAAGGGTCACCAGTTCAAGTCCCGGACTGGTAAAGGTACCTCTGAGGTATGCATGAGCAAAGCACTGTCCACAAGCACTGCTCAGCGGGTGCTGCACAGCCACTGGGTGCTCCGGTTTCCTTCCACAGTCCAAAGGCATGCACTATAGGTTAATTGGTCATTCTTAATTGGCCCCGTAAGGTGTGATTGTGTGAGTGTGTGTGGCCTGTGGTGTGTTGGCGTCTACCCAGGCTTGGTCCCCGCCTTGCGCTCGTAGTTCCTGCAATAGGCTCCGGTCCGCCCCACACCCCCGTTCGGGATTAAGCAGTTTGGAAAATTAATGAATGAATGAATGAATGAATGTTAAGTGATCCAGCTGTAGACCCTGAAACAGATATAGTGGGGTTCCATGGTGTGTTTGACTAAACCTTTTTAAGTGTAAAATATAAAAATAAACTTTTTTATTAATCCCAATCTAAGGTATCCTTAACTTGATCTCATTGCCTTACAGCAAATTTGATATACACTAAGTGTAAAGTATGACACAAAAGCTGAAGTGAAGTAAAAGTGAGGGACCATTACTGGAACAACTGATGCGACTAATTTTCTCCTACTAATGTTACATAGGGATATTGAGTTGACAATTTACTGATCATTCCATAATTATGTGATCGGAGCAATTTACGCTTAAAAGCAGTGGACATTATTCGTATTGGCGGCTTGTCACGCAGAGCTCCAGGGTGTCAGATGGAGCCTCGGGTGTGGATCTAGTTCTGGCTGAATTGTAATAAGTCAATGTTATGAGGAAAAGGAATTAACTATTTATAGAGCTCTTCAGCATGCAAGGAGCCTTAATGAAACTTAATAAAGCATATTCTCATGCCCAAATGGTTTTGAATCTATTATGCCCTCTTAACTTTACATTCTCTCCTTCTCTTTCTCTCTCTGGGTTATAAAGGCAGAAATAAAGATTAAGAACACATATTATTAACTTTGCCTTGCTATGAGGGATTGTTTCTTTTCTTTTTCTACTAATTTCTGTATTGCATGTCTACGCAGATTGATGTTAAGCAGCACTACCGCAGATACTAGTTAGAATAAAATTATAATGTCGAGTCCAAATTTGCAAATGAACTCTCTAATAATGAAAAGGCAAACAGTGGGATGGAGGGTGTTAGTCAGCTCCTTTGGATGGGTTTAAATATTGTACCTCAACGTGTTTAAATACTGTAGTCAAATCTAATCCTGACCTTTGTTCAAATGAAGAGCTCAAACAGTGCTGCAGCTCTGCTGGCAGTCTCGTCTCGCTGGCCAGCTTGGGGAATTGGCTCTAAGCTGGCAAATAGAGCCACGCACATCCAGCTTACTACAACTGCACAGCTCTAAAATAACTCTGGATAACACTGTGGCTATGTAGATATTTCATTAAAATTGCAATTCTTAAAAACATGAATACTGCAAAATGATTCTGCATGTTCCAGCCATACTTACAAGTCGCATGATTTTAACGCTCGAATCGGCCATTTTTTGTCTCTGCCAAAATTTATATTGACTAGCCAGCTTAGAAAATCAACAAAAACTCATCATGTCGCTATATACTGCCACCGCAAAACTGTCAGTCTTTCTTGCTCCCACGCTGAGCGCAATGGCAGCAGTTTTTTTAAACCTCCTCCTCCTCCTCCTGCCCCCGAATGCATTTTTAATGCACTCACGCTGGATACTGATTCCTGCCCTGCGCTGATTAGCATTTCCAGTGTGGTGCACAGACACACAAATCAATACTCGGCAGACCGTGGACCGGTAGCGGGGCTGCGACTGCGTGAGGAAGGGAGGAATACCCAGGGCATGAGGCTAGTCGACCTGGCCAACATGAAGGGAGGGGACAGAGAAGAGACCTTTAACCCCTACCATGAGAGGCTACCAGGGTTCTTGGTGTGGAGGTCCAAGGGTGATTAACATCACATGGTCAACCTGGTGTTTAAATCAGTAAGTTTCTTCTTGAAGAGATAAGGGTTAGAAGTCTTGGCACTGAAAGAGTCATTGTTTTCCAGAGTAAAAAAATCTTAGTCTCATTTCAGTGTTTGGTCTTCATTTGACAGAGATGGGAAGTAATGAAGTACAAATACTTTGTTACTTCACTTAAGCTGATTTTTCGGGGATCTGTATTATACTTTACTATTTTTGTGCGAAATTTTAACTTTTATTACGTACATTTTTAGCATGAATATCTGTACTTTCTACACATTTCTACATTTTCAAATTAGCCTCAGCCAAATCTGTTAAATTTACATGAGGTTTATTAGGATTTTGCCTATTCTGTATCAATAATGTGCACCATCCAGATGACTTGACCAGTTGATTGAGGCTTAAAAATGTAGTAAATATGCACAGAAAAGACAATCCTATTGGTGTACTGATCTTTGCACATGATGCACAACATGATAGACACAATAAAGCACACGCGAGAGAAAAAGAAACTAAAGCCAGGCGGCAGCTCGGTGGGAAATGATATTGTGATTGTATTGGCAGAAAGAAGCTTAGCTCGACAAAATTCAGTTCAGATCAGTTCAGTGTATTTTTAAAGCGCCCTTTACATCACTATAATATTTTTTGTATGATGTGTTTAGGATAAAGGCACGTTATTTTTCTCTGCTTGTTTTCTACATAATCCTTGGACATGGAGTCCAGTCAGCTTTAACCTAAAATGGTGGTTTTGTTGTTAAAAGGTACTTTATACTTTTATACTTTAAGTATGTTTTAGAGCCTGTACTTTACACTTTAACTTGAGTGAAGAGTCAATACTTCAACTTTTACTAGCGTCTTTTATAAACACGTGTATCTATACTTCTGCTTGAGTGAAGAATGCGTGTACTTTGGACACCTCTGTCATTTGATGTGTATTTTTGATCAAATTAAAGCTTATTTGTGTCATGTGTACGGTAGGAGGGCTGTGTTCACATATTTGGTTTTTAAGAGAAAAATGCTTGATGTGGGGACCTTTACTATTAAACTACAGCTTTTCTAATTCAAGCTACTTATGATTAAAGGTAGCTGAGCTTCAGATAAACTACAGTTGTTATATAAAACTGAGCTTACACTACAAGCTACAGGTAAAACGTGCTTACTACCTCCAAGCTAGTTCATCCAGTAATACCTAATATTTGTGCTGTAGGATAACAAGTCAAAAAAAGTGAAACATTATGCTAAAGCAATATAAAAATCTAATTCTCACAGTAAGATTTCAATGACGTTTGAATGAGTGTTTCTTTCAAGATCATAAATTGTAATAAACATGAGCACAGATTCTTGCTTCCATCATCATCAAAGTGGGCTTCCTCCTCCGATTCTATCTCACAGCTGCTAAGCTGCACTGTGATGCAATGAACGTGCCACGTGGCCCAACATCTGATGCTCCTTCTGCAAGTTCAACACCAATTAGAAACTCTTGCTAGTTGCTAATACCCACACTGAAAATGCTACCAGGCAACTCGCATTGCATAAATATATGTATGACCTGCTGTTGTGGAAGAATTTACACCAACCACTGCAGCAAGCTGAGTCATAAAAGATACAGATCATGCACTTTGTGAATATTGATTTGTGACAATCTTGTTTCTGACAGTCCAATCAACAGTTTCAAATCACAGACCATGAGATTCCATTTACTGACTTGTTGATTAGATAAAAGCTCCAACAATTTAGAGTCTTATTTCACATTGCTTGAGAGTCTCTTCAGGTAACAGTTTTCAGTTCAACTTTTTATTTACAGAGCTAAGACACTGATTATTAAAAATAGCACTTAACTCCACTAATGTGAGTGCCTCATGTCTGCTAATGGAAGGTAATTATTGATCTTTAAATCATTCTGAACGTGATTTCAGTTGTTGGAGGTAGATGGAGTCTATTCCAAGAGTCAATTCCAGACAGCCATTTTCAAGATTCTTGATTCCAAGAATAAAATACATGGTAAAAGCAGACTTTACTAAGATTTAGAATCAAAGATAATTGCCTTTTCACTGTATTAGCTACTTTTTAACTCTTGATATGCTGTGTTGTGTTTACAATGATATATATCAGCTTTAATGATGCATGTTTTCACTTGACTTCCAAAAATGACAAGGACCAAACTGAGGTCAAAGTTGGTCAAAATACAAACGATCAGTTGTAAATTGATTGTTACCTTTTACCTAGGAAGATATCTAAAGATAAGAGGTTTTGATATATTAGATAGATAAACGGTTTGGATACATTTCAATTGTAGCCTGGTAACCAGATGAATCTGTCGCTCAGTTTACATTTGTTCAGGTAGATGTGATTTGGCCAGAAGATTTAAGTGATTATTTGTCATTGTAAATACAACACAACACAGCACAGCACACAACACAACAAAATCTGCATTTGACCCAACTGTGAAGGAGCAGTGGGCAACTGACAAGGGCAGCACCCAGGGAGCAGTGCTTGAGGATGGTACCTTGCTCATGAGTACTATCACGGTACCGAACACCTTAACTGTTACACTACCAACTGCCCCATGATCTTAAAAGTGATTAAGTAGATTTTAATATAAAGCATGCTAATTTAGTCTTTTCCTGCATAGCATCCCCTTGAGTAGCAAACAATCCAGTTTTTGCATGCATGAAAGGGTCAATTAGGATCTCAAACCATCATTTGCAGAAAAATCACCTATCATAGTAGTTAGTAATATCACCCATCCACTATCCTTTACCATGAAAGTGTCTTTTACTGTCAATTTCAAAATCTAGAAATTTTGCAATATGACAGCTGTATTCTACTATTATAAATGTGTAAGATGAGATTTATTTTTTGTGAGCACTGATTAAATGTGATTAAATGTTTTATATAATTTCATGGATGCTTTATAATTTCAGTCTTAAATACACAAATTCTGTATGCGATGATAATGAGTGCTATAGTATACTATATGTTTGGCGTTTTTGTGTGGACATTACTAAAGAGAAGAAATAGCTACATTCAACATAAATGTTCTCCATGCTAAATCCAGAATTGACGCTTGCCCTTTACACACGTAGTGCTGAATTTCTCAGTTCAAGTACAAGTTCTGAAAGCACAATGACAGAGAACAGTCACTCGAGTATGTGCATCACTGGTTCCACTGACACCCAAGATGGTACAAACAACTGGCATTCATTCTTCAAAATGCATTTTTACCTCACCGCTTATCTTTTAGAGCACTCTGTCCTCTTCTGTCAGAATCAGATTTGGTGACAGACGAATGTAAAAGAAGGCATATTGTGTTAAACTCGGTTCTTTAATATTTGTAATAAAGCTTTTTGTATTAGTTGCATTTTTCTTTACTTTTACATTTACATTTTTAGTTACTTTTATCAGTGATGTCTCTTACTATTGGACAGTTTGATATATGATTGTACAGTACTACACCGCCAAAGCTGTGCATTGTGTTTTACTGTTGTATATGATTTTATGCAAATGCAGTTTTTACCTCATTTCTTTTCCTTTACAGCCAAATGACTGTCCTCTTCTGTCAGAAACAAATTCAGTGACGGCACAGTTCAGCAAAAAGAGCACCAACCATTTGAATGCAGTTGAGAATAAACTCGCTCCAGATAAACGAGCTATGCTGAGCGGGCCAGGCGAGTCTCAATTGTCGCTGTGTGCATAAGGCTGCCTGAATGACTATGACATGACATTATGAAGTAATGCTTTACCTTCTTCTCATCATTAACTGCAATCTCAGGTAATAGGGAGCAGCAAATATCATCAATCAAAGTGCTTTTTTACATGTAAATGAGCGGGATGAAAAAAAATAACTGGTGGCAAGGGGGCAGGTCATAAATGTGTTCTCTAATTTGTGGGGTAACGGAGGGAGAGCGTAGCTGTATATTAGTCCCTGCAGACCGTCCCCATCTCTTCTGTCCTCACTCTCTCAGCATGCACGACCGACGCTGTTGTTGACTTGACGAGGCGGCCCGAGACGTGTTCATTGATCATGTTCTCCAAAAGCGGCCGCGTGAGAATTACAGCACCGGCGCCGTCCCGCTCCTTTGAGTAATTACGGGCGTCGTGCATTTCAAATTAACTGTCCATACTTGTCGGCCCCTTACAAAGCTCTGCATGGTTTGATGAATAATCACATAATGGGAACATTGGGAGGCATCATATATGGGAGGTTATGATGTATGGCATAATAAGTCACTGAGTAAAAGGCAACTCCAATGATAAAAGCAAGTTATGCATTCTGGCAGCAACATTTATTTGGCATTTTAGCTGAGCAACGTCTAACAATCTCCCTTTCGACAGACAGACACACAAAACAGGGTTCCAGTTTGCCGTGGAAGACAGTCACGCAACTATAGGACTGCCAGTTTGAATAACATGGTAGTAAGTAGTTGGTTATTGAGCCGAAAACTATGGGTTGTTAGTATTGCAAGAAAACTAAGTTGTTGAAATTCAGTGAAGTGTTGGTTCTCATTGACAGACAGGCAACAGCTAAAGAGCTCATTATTAGAAGCTGTGTGTTAGATAGACAGACAGACAGACAGACAGACACTTCATATTCATTGGACACAAACACAGTACGTGCCTGGGATGTCAACTGCAAAGCATTAATACAAAGTGTAGGTGAGGACACGACAGGGAGGCCACTAGTATGATGGGTGAATTGTGACAGATAATGTTAAGATGAATAAGAAAGTTTGTATTTACTTGTTCTACCATGATTTTTTGGCTAATCTCATTTATCTTGTTGTTGTACAGGAACCCTTACAAAAACAAAAGGTTTGCACCAGATCTGCGGCAAACTCATGGTAAATTTGTGGCAAACTGTCAGTCTCTAGTGGCAAACTTGCAGCAATGTTCTGGCAACAACGACAAATTGCCACTACTGGCAAATGTATTTGCCAGTGATTAGCCTAAACAATTTGCCAGTAATGGCAGACATAGTGAACTTTTGGTGGCACAAAGTTTTCCACAATATTTGCTAGAAGTTCACCACAAGTTTGCCACAAGCCTGATTTGCATGTGAAAATATGGCTTCGTTGCAAATTTGCGGCAACATTGCCAAAGGTTAATGGCAACTGTTTGCCCGAAGCCTAAAATTTTTGTAAGGGTAGAGTTCAAGATGATAAACCATGATAAGTTGTTATTTATGAAGGTTGCTACAGTTATTCTGATAGGATGAAAAATACACCATGTTGATGATGCTGATTTGATCCTCGTACATTCAAAATATGCATTTTTTCAGTTTTAGTCACTTTCTTTTATGAGTGATATCTGTCAGTACATGGACAGCTTGACACATAAATACATATTATTATACTGCGAAATGCGGTGCATTGTGTTTACACAATTTTTATAAGGTATAGTTGTGATATAGACAGTGTTAAGCAGCCAACTTTAAATTACGTCAAATTTTTATTTGAAAACTATCAAACTTAAATATGGCAGTTAATATGAATATATGAGAACATCCACTCAAACAGGAGTTGGCACAAGTACACACTGCACAGTTGGTAACGTATTGATTAGACAGTTGGCTCTGTGTTCAGAGGGTTGCCTGTTCAAGTCCTGGACCGGTAAAGGTCCCATTGAGGTACTAACGAGTAAGATACCGTCCCCAAGCACTGCTCCCCACTGATTCTTCATGGCTGGGTCAAATGGAGACGTCACATTTCATTGTAATGCACTGTGTGCTGTGGTGTGTTCACAATGACAAATAATGGCTCAATAAAACTAAAATTTACTTGACAAAATGTATTACTGGATGAGCAGCAGTTCTGGAAAGAAAGCACAACTGCAAATCCCCTCCTGTTCCATAGTTCACTATAACAAGACTGTGATACAGCTTGACAAAATATACTTTCTTTGTCCTTGTGGGACAGAATTGAAGTGTCTCTTGTGAATTGCAGTGATAAAGACAAATTTTCCAAAGAGTTGGAAAAATCTGACTGGCAGCATCTTCCTCTCCTTCATGTGAATGTCAGCGGATGACACCTGCGGGGAAGCGGACGACGGCATGCAAACTAATGACATTCTCCGTGTGCGCCCAGCCGAGCTTGAAGTGAGCAAATTCCTCGCTCCTGTCGGAAAATGCCACGCGAGGTTGTGGCTTTGTGCCTCTGGGTGCTGGCTGGTGTGCAAACAAACCCAAAGTGTGTGTATGTGTGTGTGTGTACGTGTGTGTGTCTGCCTGTCTGTTTGTCTGGATTATTATTGAGGGATGGCAAAGCAATCAATTACCAATCTTTTGGTAAAATGGGATAAACAGGGATTGGGAGAGAGAAAGAGAGAGAGAGCGAGTAAGAGAGAGAGAGAGCTTAAAGGAGAAAGCAGGCAATAACGGCAATGAAGGCTGATTTCATTTTCAGATCACTGCTTCACTGCGGCTGCCTGTCTGTTTACTGTATCTATAGGGTTAGTGCCTCTAGTGAAGACTTTGTCTGTGGCGTGTAACATTTCTACCCCCTTAAGCCTGCAGCACCTTCAGCAGTTGTGTGCTGTTATTTCAGGGTTTTAGTGGCTTATTCCTGGGGTTTTCTTTTCTTACTGATAAAAATAAAAATTTCGAGACAGCAGTCAAAATTTGTGGAACATAGATTGTACACACATAGAAACACAGGTAAACAGAATTTGTCTATCTGTCTATCTATCTATCTATCTATCTATCTATCTATCTATCTATCTATCTATCTATCTATCTATCTATCTATCTATCTATCTATCTATCTGTGCAGCCATCCATCAGTCATCAGACATACAGTACTTCAATTCTGTTCTAAAAACTCAAAATAAGCTCAAAAGTTCAAACAACTGTTCTGTCTAACTGAATCACAGCTACATATACAGTATAACTAAATAGGTAGATGGACAGATAGATAAAGAACACAGAGAGTGAGAGACAGACAGGTAGCTAAAAAAAGCTTTGTCAAGCTGAATTACAGGTAGCAATATAGTAAGCAAGCTAGTTTGAGAGCTCTCTAGATCCATCGCTATCCATCACTCTATCAGTGTATCTATTCATCCATCCATCCATCCATTTATGTGAAGTTTCATAAGGGACACTTCAATTCTTTCCCAAATTAACTAGAACAAAAAACTGTTATGTCAAGCTGAATCTCAGCTAGCTATATAGCATGGGTAGCTTTGCAGCGTTCATGTTGCATTTTTCATGTGTCTTTTGCATTTGTGTTGTGGAGCTTTTGCATTCTTGCTGTTCATTTTGCATTTGTGGTGTCCCTTACAAAACAAATTAGGCTTCTGGCAAACAGTGGCCATTAACCTTTGGCAAATTTGCAGCGAGGTTATATTTTCACATGCAAATTGCATTGGTGCACTTTTAGCAAACTTTGTGGAAAACTTATGCACCTGGCAAATTTGTCACCAAATGTTCACTACAAATTTGCCATTACTGGAAAATTGTTTTGGCAAAACACTGGCAAATGCATTTGCCACTAGTGGCAATTTGTCACTGTTGCCAGAACATTGCCGCAAGTTTGCTAATAGTAGCTGACAATGGCAAACTTGTGGCAGGATATTCTGGCAAACTCCACTGCTTGCCACAAATTAACCACAAGTTTGCTGCAAACCGGGGTAGCATTTGCCTACATATTGTGGCTTTTGCAACTGTGTTGAAGCTTTTGCAACTGCTGTAACTTTTGCATTTGTGTTGTAACTTTTGCATTTGTGTTGTGGTTTTGCATTCTTGTTGTGGCTTTTGCAACTGTGTTGTAGCTTTTGCATTCACATTGTTGCTTTTGCATTGGTTTGTGCTGTGGTGTTTGCATTTGAACTTTGTATTTGTCTTGTGGCAGATTATTTTAATGTCAATCATCCATGTATGGAATACCAGTATTCAAAATAGTGCAATAAAAATGATTAGAATTCATATTCATCAATATGAGCCAAAATGTAAAATGACTGTTGTAATGAACAAGGTAGCAATAAAAGTCCCATGGAAACCCATGGCCAATAATACAGACATTTGTATTGGGGCATTTGCATTCTTGCTGTTCACTTTGCATTCGTGTTGTAGCTTTTGTGTTCATCTTGCAGCTTTTGCATGCATGTTGTAGGGCTTTTACATTCCTGTTGTGGTTTCTGTTGTAGCTTTTGCATTCATTTTGTGGTTTTTGCATTTGTGTTGTGGCTTTTTCATTCCGTTGAACCCTTTGAGAAGCTGTACATACACAGACAAAAAAGTTTGTTTTGTCAAGTCGATCACAACTGGATATATTGCTAGCTACTAGCTAGCCAGACAGGAAGAAAGACAGATAGACAGGCCACAGACAGAGAACAGAGAGAGTGTGCGTGAGAGAACCTGAAGTGCCTGAAGCATCTTAATGCTTTTGAAAGTGAGCACATAGGGAACGATGGGGGGATGGGAGAGAGGAAGCTGGTGCAACATTTACCTCCCTGGAGCGAGAGAGACTGGGTTGTGTAAAGTGGGAGAGACAATTGAAAGGGGCTTAGGGGAATATGGCTGCTGTACTAAAACATATGGTGGTGAAGAGAAAAAATGCAAACTCATAAAATGTAAAGCACACGGATCAAGCACAGCTTTGCTGTAAGTGAATGAGAGAGTAGAAGGGGGAAATCCAACCCTCAGCCATCCTTGTGCATGAAGGCACACACTTACACTTACAAACGGCTCGGCGTCTTGTGAGCCGGAGGCCCATGCATGCTGCTAAATGGACTGCATATGATGACTCAGGAACTTATTGGCGTCACTGTGCTTACTCACAGGGACCAAAACAATTTATAGAAACCTACGTTAATGTTTAAACACAGTTACACATTGTGGTCACAGGGCGCTCGAGACATGTGATGAGATGAGGCGGGGAAAGACTGCTAAATGCGTGCCAGTAGTCACTCTGAGCTCCATACGTCTAGCAGAACCATGTGGGAAAATCATACTCCACACAACCACTCAACTGTAGTGTATACTTGAGTACTTGTGGCTAGAATAGGGACTTTTTTAACCTGAAGAAACTGGCAAAAAGAGGATTGCAGTTGGGCTATTGACAATACCCTGGTCTCCTCAATGAGCTGAAAGCCTATTGTTCTCTTCATTATCTGTTCTTCTTCCCACTAACTTAAAGCTCATTTAGGAAATGCAAACTTTTCTCGTGTTAATAGCATAACTGCAACCCTATTTCCCCCCCTTTTGAGGTAAAGGAACTGTAGTTCCATATTCTAGGGCAGAGGTCACTAACAGACGGACTGCGGTCCAGGTCTGGACAAAGAAGCTGTTGCATATGGACCTGGACCTATAGCCAAAACAGGAGGCTATGATTTTAACTAGCACAGTGTTTGTAGTCTTTTTCGTAGTGGTTTAGTTGATGAGGAAACGCCCAGACCAATTGCATGCAAGTTAAGTCATCCCACCTAATACCACTCAGCCAATGGATACTCCTGTTCTAGTGGGTATCACTATTAAGACTGTCATTCCCTGTTTTGACCACCAGGGGCGTGTCTCTGTTAAGGAGAATATTACTATTATTGCTACTGCTATTACTTTTGATGTGGTTAGCCCGTTCCTGGTTTATTCTGAACAATTTTTCAAGAGCTCATAGTTTTAACGGATGGGTCAACTATCAACTATATAGAAACATCTATAAACAGCACTTATCATTACAATCTTATCCTTTTTCTTTCTCATTTTTTTAGCACACAGTAATCACAATTTCTTCAGGAATTGCCTGTTTAGCTGTTCTTGGTTACTGTATTTGTGCATATTTTTAGTTTGACCTAATTGTAGTTGAATTTTATACATTAGTACATTTCCATTGTCAACACATCACTAGTTACAATTTGCATTCAAATCTATTTTTAAGTACTTTCTACATTGGGTATTATCTGTCATTAGCAACTTCTACTTTCTTTTCTTTTGGAATCTGATACTGAAGAGGTGACTTTTTTCAGTGCCAGTGTAAATGGTATTATCTGCCATAGTCAGCTCTTCATCTATTTTTGTAAATATCATTTTTTTTGTCATTCTGTAATCAAGTAATTTGGTTATTTTAATGATTTTAAAAAGCAAATCAATGCAGTTAAATTTAAAACTTTGAGGGGATGTAATGAATTGCAACCACGGACAGATAATTAAGCTGTTAATTTTAAAATGCTTAGCCAAGAATTTCTTGTAAAGGACATTCATCACTATTACTAGCAAAATAATTGCAGATACAAAGGAATATTGTAATTTAGGTTTGTTACCCAAGTAGTATTGTGATCAGTGACCAGATATTTTTTTACAGGAGTCAGTTTTCATGACAAGGAATTTTTCACTTTTACTTAAGTATGGGCTTCAGTTACTCTACATGCCACCGGTGGTGTGTGAACACTTATAACTGTCTGCGGGACTAATGAATGTGTTTAGTTAGAGTGCCATGCACATTAGCCTTTAGCCTGGAGCAAACTCTATTAGGTTTGAAGTCCGAAAGGGGCTTTGACCAACACAATAAGAGTTGCAATTTTAATGCCTGGCATTTAGCTGTGCTGGCAGGAAGAAGCGATCTCAGGTTACAACCTTTGAAATGCAAGAAAGGCAAAACACACACACAGACACACACACACATTTCCCCTCCTCCCATCTGGAGGCAGGGGTGCTATTTGTAGCAGGAGCTTCCGAGCAATGTCAGCTCAATCGCGCCACGTGTCAAAAGGGACTGATGAATTTCATGCCTGCTCAGATTCGGTTTGTTTCGATCTGATCCCGTTCCATTGTTTTGCTGTTATTCTCAAAGTCCATGTCATCTCTGCCTTCAAAGGATTGCTTTAAGCACTTCTGCCTTGGAGTTTCCATTTTTACAAAAACTGGTTTACATGGTTTACAAACAAAATGCTCCACCCTTTCTTAGTTGCCTGGATGGTTGTGAATGGAGCTCTAGTGCAACTTGAAGGTAAATAGCCAGACATCTGGCTTTGAAATTTTAGAAGCAGTCATTGTGGTGGCCTAGTGCTGGGATACTTGCCTATGGACCAAAAGGTTATAAGTTCAAATCTAGCTCTGTCCTACTGCCAGCATTTCCAACATTGGGCCCTTGAGCAAGGTTCTTAACCCCAAGCTGCTCCAGAGGGACGTCCTCATAATTATGTGTATTAAGTACATGTCACTTTGATTCGGGTAAATAGTAATAATGTTTGTATCTTTATATCTTTTTGTACATCTAAGGTGTGACAACTCTATGAGGACTAACCATGAAACCATGATAAGAGTTGACTTTTCCTAGCCAAAATATGATAAATATACAATAAGACATTGAATTTAATGGCAGTATGAATGCATTTTAGGGCTGAAGTTCTATTGACTAGTTGACTAACACTTTCTTTTGCAGGGTCCTTACCTATTACCGTATTTGTGACTTTTTGTTCCCCAAGTCTGGTTTATAATGTTGTTTCACACAAATGCAATCCCAAAAGTACATGGTAAAAAGGCTACTTTATCTGTGTAATAAATGTGTCAAGTGTAAACCAGGTTCATTTTCAATGTTTTTCATTTACCTTGCTGTACCTGCCTGCGGTACTTCCAAAACCTCCATAGCAGCACTTTAACCAGTTTGGAAACCACTGCTCTATTTAAAGCTTATTTTTGCTGACTATTGCTAACTTGTACTAGTGCACCTATGTAAATTGTACTGTGTTAAATAATGAGAAACTAGGTTTAGACAGCTGAATTGAGTGTTATTCAATCAGTGATGGAGGTTTGCATCTGTTCCAGATGTCATCAAAAAAATCTAATGTGAAGTCGCCACAATAAATGCCATTAAATACAATATCTTTTTTCATATTCATTACATTTTGATGTAAAGCTGAGTGGAAAAAGGCACACTGCATTTTACATATATAGTTTTACCATAAAATACACATACTACTCTAGTATAAATCTCTAAAAAAAATCTATATACACTGTTTTATAAAGATGTAATGTAAGCTTTATGTAAGTTCTATTCCCATTTGTACAGTCATAAGAAAGGTCAGGGCACATTTCACTATCATGTTTAACTATCAATGTGATGAATAAAGAATCTTCAATCTTGAAAAAGTTAACAGGTTTGATTTGTTCTAAAAATCTTCTTTAAAAAAAAAACAGTGACATTTAATAGACCTGGGTAAAAGAGGCAGTCATCTAGTTTCAGAATTTAAGAAGCCAACGTTTTCCTTGGCTACAGAGAAGAGGTAGGTGCTTCTGTCCCTAAATTTGAGGGCTGACGAGGCACCAGCTTCCCCACCAAACTTCCCTCGGCAATTAACAGCCACACTAAATATTTGCTCAGTGAACACAAAAGGTCTGTTGGGAATGGTGGCTGAGACACTGGACGGATGTGGGAACTTCACACAGATAGGAAAAAACTGAGGAGCCTCGTGAGAGCTGGGAAAGTGGCACTGTTTTTTATCACATTCAGTCTTCTGTAGGCACAGACACTTTTCGGGGGGAGGGGTGGGCGCGGTGGGGGGGAAGGGGCAGCGTGTGAAAGACCATGCTCATCGTGCCGCTGAAGAATTCACCTCCGAATGCCGGCGCCAGACCCTCCAGATGTTTTTGTTCAGCAGGCAGCTGCTCTATCAGTGCAAAGGGGAAGGGCTTTTAGTGCAATAAAACCTTCACGTTAAGCTGACTGATATCTCAAGTATTTCTTTGCTCATATGACCTAATTTTTGTACAGAGTAGGTTTTCAGTTTCTTTCAGAAAGGCTCATGTTTCATGCCTACTTTAAACCTGCTCTACCAGCGTTGTTTTTAAACAGATCTTAGGTTGTACTAATGTCTGCAAGCTAATGCTAATTTCCACTAACTAAATCCTATTTCCACTAGTGCACTTATGGAAGTTGTGGTAACTAATTTCTACTGGCTGTTGGTAACTACTACTAGGGCACCTAGGGTAATTGTGATGTGTCATGATAGCACCTGGCACTAGTGAACATGAGCATTAGCTAGTTGAAATTGACACATGCTAATGAACTGATGATGCAGGTTTGCACTTATTCTATTTAATAGACATAAAAACATGCATAATTGCATAGCAAAACACCTATGAAAACTGCAATGTGTCATAATAGCATCAAACAGTAGGAGACATTTTTAGTAGTAGCATCAGAGGGACAGCTCATGTTAGATGTTTTGGAGATAAAGTCAGAGAGGCCAGACTGAGATGGTTTGGACATGTCCAGAGGAGAGACAATGAGTACATAGGTAGAAGGATGCTGAGGTTGGACCCACCAGGCAGGAGACTGAGAGGAACACCAAAAAGGAGATTTATGGATGTGGTGAAAGAGGACATGAAGTTAGTTGGTGTGAGGGTAGAGGATGCATAGGATAGGACCAAATGGAGATAAATGATTCGCTGTGGCGACCCCTGAAGGGAAAAGCCGAAAGAGGAAGATTAGCTAGTGGAAATTTGCATTAGCTAGCCAGAATAACATTAGCCAAATGAAAGTTGATGGGGCTATAGACATTTTCTTAAGAAAACATATGTTGTATTTTATAGACGTTGTTAAAACACGCACAGTCGCACGTTCACAGAAATGTATATAATTTCTTTTTTTGCCAGCATTCTCTTAACCCTTCTTAATTTAAACTAATTGCAGATTTTTGTTTTATTTCAAATTCTTGCACATTCTGAGGAGTACATCAAGTTTACATTTTGTACCATGTTATACTTGCATAACTGTGTATGTGACAAATAATGTATCTTAAATCTTGAGTTGACATGCTATTCCATCCGGCACTATTAGCTGCTTTACATTGAGAGTGAATAGTGCATTTATTAGTGGCATTTGACATTTTGATAATTCATTAATTTATTTATTAATTATCTGAACCGCTCCATCCCAACTGGGGTCGCAGGGGAACTGGAGCCTCTCCCGGGAACTTCTGGGCGCAAGGTGGGGACCAACCCTGGGCAGGCGCTAACACACCGCAGGGCACACACACTCATACAATCAGACTCACATTCCTTACGGGGCCAATTTAGAGTAGCCTAATTACCTATATTGCATGCTTTTGGACTGTGCGAGGAAACCAGAGAAACCCATGCGAACACTGGAAAAGCATGCAAACGTCACACAGAAAGGCCCCATAGCTGACCTGGGGCTCGAACCCAGGACCTTCTTGCTATGAGGCGGCAGCACTAACCACTGTGCCACCGTGCTGCCCTCACGTTGATAATGTTTTACAAAATTCTTAAATAACAAACTAAAGGGAAAAAAGATATGTTACATTTCCTATCTGTGTAATACACAACATGAGGCATGAAAACAGAGCTTATAGGCATAGAAACGTTGTCTAAAAATACTGACAATTTCTAACTTTTGGCTGTCTGCCTTAGTCATTATTAATGTAGGAGTATACACCAAAAAGTTGTATTATGTTGTGCACAAACTCCACATCCTCAGTATGCTGCCTACATTACATCGGCAGCAGCAAAAGTCATCTAAAGAGTCTGACAAAGCTCTCTCTTGTAATGTCACTGAACAGTTTCTTCGCTGTCTGCATTCGTGACTCACTGTTGAATAGGCTGATGTTCATTTTGTTTTGCCAACAATCATCAACAGAAGGGTGCACTGGAATAATGACTGCACTCGTACATGAGATGTCATGAAAAGAAATACTGATTGTCCCTGACAAAAAAAAATGGCACAGAAGAAATGGCAAATTTAGGTCAAACAACATCATTACCAATAACGGCCGCAGTATTTGAGTCAAGTCCTATTTTACTTTTGGAAACTGTAAACCCAACATCATCAATAAAAGTTTTAGAAGATTTAGTCTCTTAACATGTCAATGCATCATATATTTCATTATTATATACTGCAATAAAAGTACTATAGAAATATATTGCTTTGTTAAATTACTACACAATATTACTGTTTTCATTTCTCAATGGAACTATGCAATTATTCTGGCATATTTTAACTATGCAGTATATTGAGATCTGTGCACATGGTGTAACATCATTTGCATAAATGCTTATTTGCTTGACAGAAATGTTCATTTAAAGGTCATTTATGGTGAAATAGGAGTTCAGATCACCCAACCACACTAAATGTCAATCAAATATCAGATCAAGTATGTGTTAAAACTTTCAGATAAACCAATTATGTATCTTTATCTCTTAAAGTCTCGTTGAGTAAAATAAAAATAGAAGCAAGCCAAAAACATTTTCCCTCTATGGATTGCAAGGTATATATAGATAAATACTGTATATATATAGAAAATTTGAGACCAGACCAGCAGGAGTGAGAGGGGAATCTATGATGTTGAAATATTTACATCTTCTTCTTCTTCATTCCAACATAACTACCTAAAATACTATCTACATTTTTACATTTTTAATGTATCTTTCTAAGAGCCTTCGGATTTGTATTTGGTTCTATGTGCCACACCGCAATCCCTGTTGTTCTACATCCACCTTATAAATGGCATTGTATTCCTGTATTGAAGAAAATACCAGTGTGGTAGAACCATTTATTAGCCTCTAGAAGACAAATACATGTGATCTGGTGTACTAACAAAGTCAGTCGACTATAATCATTTAGATTCTTATTTAAATACTTCGATTACATATATTCATGTTGACAACATGACTAAATATGATGGCTGGTATGTTTTGAGAAATCAGATCTGTTGTAAGAACATAAAGACTGTTTACAGAAATTGTCCAAGACAACACAGAAAATACTTTTCACAGAACTCATTTTAGAAACATTCTCTGGAACATTACAACAGTTCAAGGACTCTGTTGTCTCTCTCATCTGAAGTATCTTTTCAAAATGTGAGGTCTTGGATCTGTGCTATGCTGAAGAACAGAAATTCAGTAAGAGGTCTTTCTCAGAATGCTTCACAGGCACCAAAAGACCAGACTAAAGTTAGCACAGCTCAGCACGAGATGGCACTCCGCTTTGGAATTCATTAACACTTGGACTTTACACTTCACACACGCAGAGTAGCCAGATTTTTTTTCCCCCTTTTAAAAAAACTCCTTAAGCAAGGACTTGGAAAGCGCATCTTATTAAATGTCACCACTTCACTGTTATTCATGAAAACATTCAACACCTTTGGAGCCTTCTGCAACTTGCTCTTTCCATTAAAACACAGTTGGCCAGAATGAGATATCCAGGCACCCGCCTAGTCGCTGGACCTAATGAGAAGGGTATCGTTAATGTGGTATTTAAAGAGGGGCAATAAAATCTTTATATGAGACAGTGTTTGAGTGTGTTTACACATTGCATGGCGTATTGCGCTCCCAAGCCCAGTGCTTGCAGAAGCATGACCACGAACCAAGACCAACCTTGAACTGGGCAGCTGGTTGTTCCTTAGTTATTAGCGGTCCAAGCACGAAGTGCTATGGAATGCTCTTATAATTCTTTATTATTATTATTATTATTATTATTATTATTATTATTATTTCCGACAAAACAGATTGTGCAACTTAAACCATAAGTCCTAGAAAGCTGAGGGTAAGTAGGAATAATGGGCATGTCGGGATATTCTGAAAATCGTAGTGATCGCTCTATAATTGGCACTACAGAGCAGGCAAACATATTTTTTTTGTGATGTTTTTACTAACTCTCAAGCGATGTGGCCTACAGTGAAAATTTCTGCTTTAGCTGATTCTTTAGCGTAAGCCAAACAACTTTCTTATTGGGACTATGGACATCCCATTTTGAGATTTTGAGCTAATTTGCATAATATGAAAGAATTAAACATAATACTGCAATGTCATAATAGAGCTTTTTTGTGACCTTTTTTGACTGACTTTTCTTCAACACTTACTGCATCGGCTGCTTTTTGTGGCTTTTGCTTGGACACTGCTATATTTTTAAGTTATATTTATGTTAAGGACCAAGGTTATTTTGTTCGTCATCAAAGTTTTTTGCATATTTTTTGTTGATGAGTAATAATGTTAGGCCATTCGATTTCAGGTAGTCTGCCAGACTTGCATGGCCATGTACTGCATGCTACTGAATTGTTGATAACTATCAGGGCTCTTTGTCTTTCCAAAGAGCCCCTCTGTCACCCCACCAGAAAACCCAACGTTGCACATTATAATGGTTACATGGACAGCCAGTAAAATAATGGTGATTCAATCATGAATTTGTGAAAACAGTTTATTTATTTCACTCCTTTGCACAAAAATGAGTTCAAACATTTGTGGAAAATACAGCACAAATCTAATGAGCATTTGAAGAAGGCACTGCCAGGAAAAGTTAGACTGCTATTAAAATCTGTTTGTTCACAGCTATATCTTCTTGATAAAATCACTGTCATCATTGTAACAGATGCTAACTGACTAAAATGTGACAAATGTTTTTGAGTAAAATTTGACTAAAGCATGCAGGCTTGGTCGGCTAAATCTAGACTTGGACTAACAATGACCAAATACTGTAAAATATTACTAATATTGTATAATATAATGTCATTATATATACATTGAGCAATTAAGACCATACCATATCATACCATGTAGAGGTGGTGGTCTAGTGACAGGATTGACTATAAACCGAGAGTCTGCATGTTCAGTTCTGTCTGCCAGAACAACTGGCAATTGGACAACTGGGCCCCTGAGCAAGACTCTTAACACCAAATTGCATCTGAGAGACCCTGTAATTAAGAAGTGGAAGTTGCTCTGCATAAGCGTGTCTGCTAAATGCAGTAAATGTGTATATAAAATCACATGCATAAAACCAACCTTTGTGCTTTGGCATTTTCAAACAAAGACTACAAAATATATAATATAATAAAATATAAATGTTTTCAATAAATAAACAATATAAATGAATCTCCAGCCTCACCCGAGCACTATGTTTGCCAAATAAGATCAATAATGAAGCAAACAATGGATGCTGCAGCAACTATACACATTTTGGTAAATATGAAATACAGCATTGCCTTTTGAGCTGCTGAAAATCATTGATATCTGAACAGCTGCCTAGCATGGGTGTTCTACTGTAATGCTCTCTAAACTTACACACATATTTTCCTTTCTAAACCAAACTGTAAAGTTTAAAATCCAATTTCAAAGTCTTATTTACACATATCCACAGAATCCAGCATTTTGAAAAATCTTCCCTTTGGAGGGTGTTTTTAAAAATATGTGTTTGAGGTGGCTAAAACAGTTTACGTGTGAAACGAAAGGCCCAAACATAAAAAAATAAGCTTATGAAATATCCTCATATTTGTAAACAGACCCTTGGAGAAAATAAAACAGCTTAGTAAAAATACTCACCAGTTAATAAATTAACCACAAACTAGAACAACTCAAAAGTCAACATTCTAAAAGTAGCTTACATCCGGCGTTATTGACATTTTTTTAAATGATTTTTGTCTGTACGAGCCCCATTTTTTGTGTTGCACAGAGATTTGACTAAACTGTAACTCGGTTGCATCATTTGCACACTGTCCTCTGCATTAAACTTGGTGTGGTGTGAACTGACTGTAAGGTGACACAATATCTGTTTCTTCAAGTCTTTTTTCCCCTTAAAACACCTTAACCTTCCTCCCTGTTATCTCCCTAATCAAATCAAAAGGCAACATGTGATTTCCGAGACTTTCCAGCCAAAGAAGCGTCAGCTTAAATGTTTTCGGCAGAGCTGCTAGGTAATCCTGGGGCATTTAAGGAGCTTCCGTCATGCCTTTGTTCCCAGGCTTGTTGCTTGTCAGTCGACTGCCCCTGTACCCAGCCAGAATAAGAACAGAGATTTTTTCCTTTGTAGGAGGTGGCAAAGGTTAGGGGCTGCTAACGAGCTGCTTACCCTCTCAGCACTTGACGAGTAAACAGAAAGGTGCCAGGAAAAGGGAAGAGGGAGAAAGGAAAAATGCAATTAACACTTTCATGCACAACATCCACATGAATAAATGACCATCCGGAGGTTCTAGCTTGTCATCTCAAAATGCATGCATTAATAGGGTATAGACTGATTTCAGAGATTAATCTGGGAACTAAACAGTTAACTAAGATCCAGAACTGAACAGGGATAGTTTTTGCTTCTCACTTTCCTTATTTGCAAACCTGATTATTCACTCTAATTTGAACAAGTTGTGTGTAAATTTATCAGACTGCAGAGTATGAAAGATTTAGTGGCAGAAGATGGACAAGCAAATGGTTGTACACAGGGAATCAGAATGCAAATCGTTCATCAAATGCATGGGCATGAATGCAAAACAAATAGGTTGCTGGGGAAAACAGACAAAATCCAAGCCAAAATTGGCAGGTAAAAAGGGTGATCAAAAGCAAGAAGTTCTTTATTTATTTTGTTCTTTAAAAGATTAAAAGATTTAAATTGTGTTCTTTTAAATAGTGTATTATTATATAACTGTATAATTGAAGGAAACCCCAATAACCTTGTGTTTTGCAAGCTATGCATGCAATAAAACTTGCTCTTCAAAGAGTGTTTTTCAGCAGGTGTAGATACTGTTCTTATCTAGGGGCAAATCTTGAATGAAAATACATTGGTAAATGTCAGACCCTTTGTGAAAACGGCTAGTTTAAAGAATAATTCAGAACAAGAACAAATTTCTTCCTGAGAACGGCTAGTGAATGAGACCCAGTGAAAACAAGGTGCTATTTAGGGGCAGTTGGTATTACAAACGTTGGGGAGTTTGTCACGTTTCCACTCACACTGGGGAGTCGGACGCAAACGCAGGAGTAATTAATGAAGTGCTTTATTTACAAAACATTATCCAAAGACACACGACAAGAGACGAAGAACACACAGCACAGCCGAGCCAAACTGAGTCAAGCCTGGATGTGTTAGCCTAGCGGCTAGCCCGGTTAGCGGGTAGCCTTGGTCGGCATTGGCTGGATTCTTGAACTGAACACACAAAGAGTGGTGAGTGTGAGGGAGAACCAACAAAACATGAAAAGAAAACCAGACTTCTATATACAAGCAAAGACAAGGGGCAGGACTAAAACACAGGTGAACCTAATAAACTCATAACACAAACACAGGAAGTGGGGCCAAGACGAGACAGACATGAAAACTAAATGAAACCAAATGGGACATAGCACCACCTCCTGTCTGCTCCGCTAAGGGGCAGATCAGCTCCTTACAGTACCCCCCCAAGCACGCCTCCAGGTGTTCCACACAAGGTTTCTCGAGGAGGAGGGAGGACCCAGGCACCTCATGAATAATTACCTCAGTGGAGTTCCAAGACAGTGGGTGTGACGCAAACAGTGACGTGACATGAACATTGACGTGACGTGAACATAGACGGTGACTTGGACAGTGACGCGTACCTAGACAGCAACTCAGACAGTGAAATGGACATAAATTCAGATTGTGACTCGGACATAAATTCGGACATAACTTTGGACTGTGACTCAGCCATACATTCGGACTGTGACTCGGACATAAATTCAGGCATGGGCTGCGAAACCTCTATAGGCGTGGGCTGCAAGACCTTCACGGGTGCGAGCGTGGGCTGCAAGACCTTCATGGGTGTGGTTGCGGGGCATGTGAACTGCACGACAACTGTAATGAGCCGGGTCAGCTACTCCAATGACTCTAGGTGGGGAGCAAGGTGCTGGAGGAGCGACGCGCTTGCCTCACTTGTCCTGGCAACTCCTGCGGCATCCATGTTGTTATGGTTGGTTCTTCTGTCACATTCTACTCACACAGGGTAGTCGGACGTAAATGCAGGAGTTAAACTTAAAGTGGTTTATTCACAAAAAACACAACGTCCAACGTAAACACATGGAGCATGCACACAGAGAGTGGTGAGTGTGAGGGTGAACTGACAAGACATGAATGGCAACAGCAACCTTATATACACACATAACAAGGGGCAGGACTAAACCATAGGTGAGACTCATAAACTCCAAACACAAATACAGGAAGCTGGAGCCAAGACAAAACAGACAAGAAAATAAATGAAACTCAACCAGACGAAGCGCCACCTACTGTCTGCTCAGCTAAAGTGCAGACCGGCTCCTGACAGAGTTGGCCTCGTGATCGGAAGGTCACCAGTCCAAGCTGCAAACCAGTAAAGGTAACACTGAGGTACTTATGAGCCATGCACCATCCCCAACCACTGCTCCCTGGGCACTGCTTAAAAGTTGTCCACTGCTACTTCACAGATGGATCATATGCAAAGGTCACATTTCATTGTGGCACATTTCAATAAGAAATAATCACACACTTAAATTTACACCATGTAATAGATAAGCATCTGATGAGTTGCATTCACAATTGTCATATTTTTAAATTTAAAAAGTCAGATTTCAGAAATCCTGAAATAAACTGTGTTTCAGGTCTGGCTTAGCTGAACGGTAAACAGAGAGGGGCAATATAAAGTGTTCAGGCCTTGAGTTTCGCTTCTATAATCAGTGCAATAACGCTGGTAAATAAGGTCATTCTGGGCAAAAATAACGTGACAGAAAGGAGATGTCAAGCTACAGGCCCTCAGCAATATCTCCTGTCACTCAGCAGCACACCCCCACCACAAATGACTACTCTACCCAGCAGTCTTCATCCGTCCACGGCCAATCACCTTTCAGCATCCCGCCAAGAAGGGCAAGGTGAAGAATATTAGAGAAACAAAGGTGGAGAAAGGAGGACATGTATGGAACAAAGACATGTAATGGCATCTCACCGTCAAGAGAAACGAGAGGATTGGTTCCTCGCCTTGGCTGGCAATGGCGTGGCAATTAGCGAGGGCAGCGCCGGGATGTGTGGATGACTAATGACTAATTATCACCTATGGCTGCAAGCGCAGATGGCTCACCGAGCGTTAGATAAGACGACAGGACAGGCATGAAGCATCCCCCTGATTGTTCTGACTTGAATTCACTTCCCCGATTGTGCTGAACCTGAGCTGTCTTTTTCCCTGGATTTTGCGCTGATAGATGGGTGGACTGAAGATGGGATGACAGTGAGTCAGACAGAAGTGCTGAGGGAAGAGAGAGGAGTGGCCCAGCAGAAGATGCCTGTGAGGATGCGACTGGCATCAGTCAGACGAGTGCAATTATGCTGCTGCAAAGTGGCTCCCTGCTTGCTATTCTTAGTCCTGCCCCTCTTCACCGCTGATTTGACTGATTGCAGCATAAGCATCATCATCTGAATAATCTTTCACATTGAAATGTACATTATGGAGAGCCAAGAGTTATTTTGGTTGAGGGAGCTACAGTGTAACTACATGCCACATTTTGGATATGGGGGTGGGTGTGGGATGTTATGGACAGAAAAGCTATGATTTTTAAAAAAAATCAAACTTTCCATAATGGGCACCATGAAAGCTCAGTATATTGCTCACAGACATCTAAATGATTCTTATTTAACCATGTCACCACTAAATAATCTTTTCTTAATGTATCTGTCGGCCTATGTTAAATACATCATAGTGTAAATAAATACTGGTAGTTTTAAAGTAATTTGAAATTGGGAATTGCATGGAGCACACCATGACATGACAATTCCAGACATCTTAGGTCACATTGCCATTGATAACAAGCTTCAGGTTAAACAATTCAAATAAACCTGGTTGTACAGTTGATCTAAAACCTGATTAATCTGCCTAGGCTAGCATCTTCCATTGCTTCCATTGGTCAAGGTCTGATGCTCACATGCCCTTTCTATTTGTTGTCAAGAGGTCAGCCTGGGAAATCTTACCGTTCCATGGCCCTGCAGCCCAATATCCAATAAACTGTGATGCCTTGTGTGTTTTGACATATTAGCTCTTCTGTTGGGCCTAGACGGACTAGCGTACACTCTACACACACATCAATGGACTTGGCAGCCCATGATCCCTGTGTTCGGTTCACTGGTTTCCCTTTATTGGACCACTTTTGGTAGGTATTACCACTGCTTACTGGGAACAATCCACAAGACATGCCATGTAGGACATGCTTAAAAAGCTATCAGAACATTTCCATTTTGTCATCCCAGTTTAGAATTTTCTGCCTAATTTTTCCTGTTTCTAAAATATAAATTTAAAAAGTATAATATACTGTATGGGCCAATTTCCCAGTCGCGGATTAAGCCTAGTCCTAGACTAGTTTTGAGTTTGAATGGTAAATCTCCATTGGTACTACAACTTAGTCCAAGACTAGGCTTAATACATTAGCAAGAAACCAGGCCAAAATGTTTTACATCCTCTATATATCCCCATCCTCTGTTATTCCCGTCACCTGCCTGTGTTTGTAATGTTCTAATGTTGTGGATGACAGTTGTATATGCATTTTTAACACATTTTTCTATTGTGAAATACAGTTTTTCAATTCTGCTTTTCCTTATTCATCATTGGCAATGTACAGCAAGAACATCATTTTTGAAATCCAATGTCAGATTATAAGTAGTATTTGCTAAAACTGAAGGTCCGGAGTTCTGCAGTGCTTCACACATATCCCTAAAGTTTATACTCTGTTTATTATTATTATGATGTATCTTGCATGCCAATGCCTAATGGTGAAAGGGTGGAATTTTCAGTGAGGAAAGTGCTATGTCAGCAACCCTACAAATGTCATTTTTTCCCCCCAGTTGTCATCTGAGCCTGGTTCCCTGGAGATGAAGACAAACTCTGACACTTGAATGGTGATTCTGGGCCATAATGAGAAATCTGGCCCAGATTCAGGGCTATAAAAGCTTCCCGGAGTTAACCACGTTCACAGAGACAGACTTTACACTTTTTTCAAGTGTAAGAGCAATTTTGCTGCAGTCTGGAAAATAGGTGTTTTTAATTCCTGCCGCAAACATTTTAAAGTAGAGAAGGGTTTTTTTAGAATTGTTGCCTTCAGTGTCGGACATATTTGCTTGGTGATTCATATACTGTAGGTGACTCCCCCCACCTCTCTCACTTTCTCTCTCTCCTTCTCACACACACATACAGTACATCTACACACACCCAGAGCACAGTGCTCTATGTCTTATCTAAGCTTTAGAACTGGGTCATTGTGTAGCAGCTTAGACTGCTTTGCACTGAATGTCCCAGACATTCTTTTGTTTAACATCTAATGAATATGGAAAATGTATTTTACTGAAACAGCTTTACGTGCCACCAATGCCATTTAAGCATTACACTCATGGAAGCCAGATTTAAGGTACAAAGGTTAGAGAGTAAGAGAATGTAAGCAGTTATTAAGACAACTGTGATATTTAAATTTTGCTCAATTTTTTGAACACCCTCCAAGCACAGGTCAGTCACTTTGTAAATTTGATTTGATATTTTTTGAAGGAAATAACATCTGATAGAAAGCATATTCCTCACTTTTTCTTATTGTCAGTAGTTGCATGCAGGGTAGCCTGCAAGTAGGACAGCTAGTTATAGCTAGTTTTTGTTTCTTTTGCCAGACACAGAAGAATTGTCAAATCCAGCTATTAGGGAGAATGTGAGAGAGCCTCACATAATGACATGTTTCACCAATTATTTTGTCTCTGGTCTATGGTACACACACACACACACACACACACACACAATAGGGCCCCTTTTTAATGATCTAAGCACACGGTGCATACACACTTAAGGTGCGTCCAAATGGATTGTTGCAATTGTGGAATTTTGGATGAGGTGCATGGTGTAAAAGAGTTGCACCTTTTCTTCATTAAAAAAACAGCAAAACAGGCTATAAAACGATCAGAGTGTCATCTCCCATTCTCTGTAGAAGCCAGGTGTGCTTGCACCTTAGTGGACTGCTATAATAATGGCGCATTTACTAGGTAAAAGCGAACACTTTTCTCAGGAGGAAACAGATCTGTTCGTGTGTGAAGTGAAAGTGTGCGAACAGACCATCTCCAGTGTAAACAGGGTTCCACCGAAGCCTAATCTTTCACACCTGCCGTAATCTCTCTTTAAAAAAAACTGCTTTTGAAGTTTGAGTGCTGCCAGTGTACGTAACAAGCAGAGTGTAGGCAGGTTGTGCGGCTGCTCATGTAGAGGGCATATTAATATCTTGACAATGTGACCTTAAAATACCAGTGAAATGCTGCGACTGACTTTAGACCAGGTTTTTGCTTGTACTCTGCAATGGTTTTACACTGCCTTCAAATAGCAATACAGCAGCAATTTACTTTGTACAGAAGATGATAGAGGACACATATAAACATATTTGTTTGTCTGGTTATCTCACCATCTCGACATAGCAAATGGTTTTTTTTTTTAGACATTTTTCTTGAAAATAAAAGTTGTTAACTTGAGATCGCAAGTTATTTGTGAGATCATAAATAACTTGTGATGTCAACATCATGCAAGTTGTCTTCTTGAGATTAGTGTTGTTGTACTTGAGATCGGTCTCGGTCTCGAGACCGGTTTTTGAAGGTTTTGGTCCTGTCTCGGACTCGGCCGCATTTGTACTCGGTCTTGTCATGGACTCGGACAAAGAGGACTCAGAATTTTATTTCGAGACCAGCCGTGACCACGGCTCAGAGAATACTATTATTAATGAGCTGTTTAATGTCGGATTGGATAACTTCTTACTTCAAGTGCAACCAATGATGTTAGTGCCAACCGCAGTTACCTGACCCGCCCCTTCACACATGCACTGTAAACTTTGCACTTTATTGTTTCTGACCATAATTACTATATTACTTCTACTTGTTGATGGAGTCGATAAGCTTCAGTATATCTTGGATATGCTGGGTTTTTGGATTTTACAATTCAAATGTTGAATGTTTGACATTCTTTGATCTGTTTTCTGATTATTGCATTGTAAGACAATAGTCAAGAAAGAAGTAATGAATAAACATTTTTAATGTTGCATAGTGTATGTTTGCTTCATTCAGCTCTTTTTGAGGGATGCTTAGGCTTTGCATGTTCCAGCTATTTGTCATGTGGTGTAAACCGCCCATTGGTCTGGTCTCGACTCAGTCTCGGCCAGCCCTGGTCTCGGTCTTGACTTGGTCTCGGCTCCTCAGAGTCTTGGTCTTGTCTCTGTCTCGACCCCCTCTCGTCTTGGTCAGGTCTTGGTCTCGGATAAGGTGGTCTTGACTACAACACAACTTGAGATCATGACTTATTTTCGCCCAGGTTAAGAATTATATCATTATCCTCATGGATGACTGTGTCCAGTTTTACTTTGACTATGGACTGTTGCAAATGGAAATAGCAGTATGTTTTTTAGTACTGGACAATTATATCAGCGGGCATCAATTTGGCCATTTGTAGCTTTACTGTTGAAAAAGAAATTGGTATATTATACATATCGTGAAAAATAACACATCTTTAGACAATGAATAAAAAAAACAAAAACAAGAATAAACAAGAATAGAATATCTTGACTGTCAGTGGAATACACATATGTACAGTGCAACAAAATGAGTTTTGCATGGTGAGGTGCTTTCCAGTTAATATATATGTGAAACAACAAGGTAATTCAGGTGAAGAACTGTGTAAACCTTTTAAATAACAGCATGTATCTTAATAATAAAAACAATTATGATATGGTCAAAATATTAAGATGAATATGAATTCATGATATGAATATGAATTAAAACTAACCAAAAATGTTATGTACTGTATGATATAAACAGCATGGGTGCAACAATATAAAAACTTGTCTGGCCTCAAATTAGCAAAAACATTCTGTGGCATTGTGTGTAAGCTAGACTGCTAGAAGACGAGGTGAAAGGAATTTTATCAGGGGTGACATTTGGTGAGCTGATTAGGTAATGCCCTCATGCTTTTGTTTTGTGGTCACTGCTCATAGGCAATTTCTTATTATGTCAATATCTCATTAATAAAACATATTAAACATATTGACATATCTTTGTCTCAAACAAACTTTATTCTATTATATTTTTTAAATTTTATGAAGAAAGTATAAGTACTTAATACTTGAGTAACTGTATCAATACTTTGTTACTTCACTTTGTCACTTATTTTAGTCAAAGTCAAAGGAAACTTTATTGTCAGGTATATAGAGACGAGACGAGATATATATATATATATATATATATATATATATATATATATATAGAGAGAGAGAGAGAGAGAGAGGGAGGAGAGAGAGAGAGATAGAGATATATAGATATATAGATATATAGATATATATTTATAGATATATATATATATAAAACAAGTAATATATATAGCACATGTCAATACAAATAAGGCACATATAGTAAGCAATAATTTAGCCGCACAAATATTCACACAATTAAATATAAAATATTAATTAAATTATACTTTGTATTTGGACTGAGTATTATCTCTCTCTCTCTCTCTCTCTCAAGTTTTACTTAAGTCAATTTCCGTTCACAACTGTTATTACTCGACACATTTTGCCCCATAATTTTGTCTGGAGTAGCTAAAAAATATTGAATGCACCATGTTTTACTATGTTCCAAAGTTATTTTAAAAAACAAGAAAATTAATGCACTAACCTTTTGTCTCTGGATTGAGTCATGTATTTCTAACTATCACTAATAGCAGTGATAGTTTTCATACTTAAATTCTATTATCATGAACCTTGTTACACTTTTTAATACTTTGTATACTTTATCTACTCAAGTAGTTTTCTAACTAGAGTGATTTGCAAAAAATAAATGTTTATATATGCACTACAGTCTTAACATTTGCAATTCCATTTATATTTTTACCATATGAAATTAAAACACTTGCACTAAACTGATTTAATATAATGACTAATTTGATTCAACAGACTCATCTATACCACTAAGCACACACACAAGCGGAATAAAACTGCATGTGTAAATTGCAAAAATACTGACTATAAATGTGTTTCATCCAGATAATAATTGCTAATGCTTCAGAGGAAAGAAGAGGAGTGACATGAGGCAGTTTATCACTTACAAAAGACATGAGTCCTCTTATCTGTGTGCAGCTCATTGTGCCTGTGGAGTGGGACCTATTGCACTGAAGTGCAGCAGCATCAATAATGTTTGTGCCACATGCCATGGTTGTCTGTGCTTGTGAGAGGGAGATGAGTGATGCCTGTCACAGAATGGAGCTAACCTGCTGTAGATTGGATCATCAGTCTCCTTAATCTGTTACACACAGGGACATGCTAAGAAGCACCTTGCTGCAGACTCAAATTAAAAATAGCAGGTATTTTTGATTGGTGCCAAATTGGAAGAAGTGGCATCTGATTGGCTACGGTGCCTGCATGGAGCATGCTCATTGCATCACGCTGCACTCTTGACAGCTGCAAGAAGGAGTCAGAGAAGGGGTCCACCTTGGCAAAGCAAGAATTCATTTTTATCAGAATTTATAGCTTGAAATCAGAACTTATACACAAGTGTAATTTGTGCAAGACAGAATTTAAAACACTGTGTATAAGAGGTTCCTACAACACAAATATGATGTATTATTGAACTAAATAGCTTCAATGTTATTAACTACTTCTCTGTGGCTTAGCAACTTTTAATTCAAGTAGTGTGCAGCCTGAAAAGCTAGTATTTAAATTTGACTGTGTGATTGTCATTGTGAATACACCACAACACAGCACACAGTGCACCCCAACGAAATGTGACCTTTGACCCACCCGTGAAGAAGCAGTGCAGAGCTTTTTGGTAGCATCTGGCAGCAGTGCTTAGGGAAAGTACCTCGCTCATGGGTACCTCAGTAGTACCTTTACCAGTCCGGAACTTGAACTGGCAACCTTCCAATCACAGGGCCAATTCCCTAAATGTTACACTACCAACTGCCCCAATACTGCTAGCTATACTGCTCACATTCCAGCCAACTGCAGATGGAAATATTACCAGAGAATGGGCATCACTAGAGTATTAATTCACACAAAATACAATTTGGAACCACCTGCTGGACCCACCTACACCCCTTCAAGCAGAGCTCAAGCCTTCCTTCTTGGTCTCCCATCTAACTTGAAATTAAAGAGGTTGGGTCCAAAGCTGCTTCATTTCAACAGGATTAACAATTCTGAACTGCAGGTTAGATGGCTGCTAAATATACTGTGTCTGATGTATACATAAGCCTAAGATAATAATAACACCACACTTCCATGCTTTCAGTCCAGACCCATTAAATTGCAGACCTCAGCATAATAATTTCACCATTAGCCAAGTATTTGAGCCTACCAATCTTTGCTGCTATACATGCTAATAATATACTTACGCCTCAAAGGCACAAATCCTTCCTCTATTGGTGTAAACATACACAATTTTCCTTTCATACCATTTAAGCATTGCCAATAAACTGTAACCTCAATGTCCCATGTAGTTTCAAAAAAAAGTTTAAAAAGCAAATGCTGATAATGTCACAATCTCGCCAAGTGCTGACTAATTGCTTCTTGTGGCCAAAAAACAGCCAACAAACTTCTGGCAACGTTAGAAAAGTTCTGACCTAAATTTTGCAGTGAGACCTCTAGTATATGTCAATATAAAAAGAGAGAAATGCTATGAAATGTAAGATGCACAGTGTACAACCAAAGGATGACATGGCAGTTGGTAGCAACTGGGGCAGTTGGTAAGGCAACATTTAGGGATTTAGTCAAGGTCCAGACCAGTAAAGGTACCACTGAGCTACTCATGAACATGGTACCATGCCCAATCACTCCTCTCCGGGTGCTGCCAAAAACCATAGTTTGCTGAAGAATTAAGTGAAAGCAGCATAGTTTTTTTCTCATCCAGTGGTATGATACTTGATTATTAATGAATTGTTTAAATCTGTACTATCATACTATCTGGCACTACTGATTTAAGATTCAAGATTCTTTATTTGTCACATGTGTAGTTATATGGGTACATCACACAGTAAAATGTATCCTATGAGCCTCTGGGCAAGACCTTTAATTTGTTGCTGCAATTAGGAAATGTAAGTCTCTAAAGATAAGAGCATCAGAAAAATCCCAAAAATGTCAAAGCAATTCCGTTGAAGACTGCTTTATGAAATTGTATTACAGGTAGTCATTCTGGATTAGTGCTTATATTAAATGCTATTAGTTTAATAGGTACAGGTAAAGTCTGAAGATCAGTAACTTGGATAAAGTAGAAAAAAAGTCTTTTATTCAGCTGTTTTTGCAATGTTCCAGTACATCTGTGCATGCTGGAAGATTAAACAGCCATTAAAAGCCATAAAGTTTGACCGTCTGATCAAAAAAAGGCATCTCCAAGGATTGATTCCAAAAGTTTTTTTTTCTATTTTTCTAAAAATAAAAGACTTAATATTTATATTTTGAAAAAGTATCAAACCTTATTTTTTCTAGTTTTACTTTTGCTCATTTAACACACCAATTATTTGGCTTCCAACTGTTTCCACCAAGCAACCCTGATGATACCTCGTAATTTCTCAGCATGAGAAGCTGCAGAAGGGAAGGCATTGGAACAAAATGCAAGCATGAGGGCCCCACCTACATTTTAATAAGTAACAGAAACAAAACCCACACTGAACCAAATCAAACCAAATTCAAAACAAATTCAGAAAACACAACAGATGCAAGACGAAGACAAAGGCAAGAATTAGGCTCAAACACAGAGACACAGGTATTAGAAGAGGGAACAGGAGACTAGGGACTTGGGGAACTGGGAACGGGACCTCAGCAACCATTATGCTATCAACTGACCCAAATTTTAACATCAGATTTTCAAGAAAAATATATGTTGAAATGTGAGCAGTACAGTGATTCAGCACTTGTCATTGATGTTTGGGTTGCACTTGGATTCCAGGGCCATCAGATTTATGAAAATGATTTACTGCCTGACTCCACTAAGACTTTCCTGATACATTCATGTCAGCAGAGATTTAAACAGCACATATCGTATTTCTACACTTTTACTACCCTCATGACTGTATATTCTTACTTTGTTCATACTAATGCATACAACATCAAAAGAAGCAGTATGTCATCTTTCTTATTTGCAATATGCTGGCACAAGCTGAAAAGAAGTGGTCTTCCAGACAGTTATATGTGATTATGTCTGCCACGTTTGCTATTGTGAAGCATAACACATTCACAAAAGTGACAAAAGTGACAGCCTTACATATACGTAAGTGCATGCACCTGGACTGTGAGCCAGAAGAGTGATGGACCTGCTTTGCAATAGCACTACATAAATACAATTGGTTTATTGTTCACCTGGATTGTTAGAAACATCTCAATGCACATTCTAGTTCTTGACATCTTTTTTGACGTGGTTTTGTTCCTTGACCTACTTTTCAAGTTAAACTCAGACAGAATATTAGGATGACTTTAAAAACACTTTTATAACTGTTCAGACTTAAACCATGCTGGCTGTTTGGACACAAGTATTTACACATCATGTGTTGTCATAAATCCTGTTTAATTAGAGTTTCATCATTGGAAGACACAATGTTCTTCAAAGTTTAACTGAATAGGCAAAACATATGACCCCACAGTAAAGAAATAATATATATCATTCAACAGAGACAGACCTTATTTTGGAACAGTTGTAATGTAACACACCTAAGTATTCTGATTTGACAGAAAAAAATTTAATAAAAGGGTTCTCCATGACCCTCACCTACTCTGAAAATCTCAAACTATGTGACTAAATGTTAAGGTTTAGATATGCCAGTGTGGTATCCTTTGGTTTTTGGCCTCGGAGAAACATATTGTAAAAGAATAATACCCTTACGGGGCCAATTCAGATACGCCAATCAACCTAAAGTGCATGCTTTTGGACTGAGGGAGGAAACCAGAGCACCTGGAGACACTCCATACAGAAAGGTCCTATGACTCCAAGACCTTCTCGCCTGTAAGATGCCAGCTCTAACTACTGCGCCATCGTGCCGGCCTTGATAATAAATAAAATTTGTTTTGATTATTCAAAATGGTCAACACCTAATACTAAGAATAGGTATAATACTAAGACTGAAACGTTCTATCAACTACTGTCAATTCTGTTGTTGAGGCTTTTGCATATTAATTTCTCACATGAATCTGGGTGTCATCAGTTCATCTTTAGCTCAAAATCATCTTGAATTTTCTAACTGAGAAACTTACAGCCTTGAGAACACATACAGCCTCTTCTAACACTTTCTTCGATTACACAGCTCTTCACAGTCTGTCCTTGTGATTGTAACCCTATGACTCTTTCTCCTCCCAGTTTCTTTTAACAGACCTTGGAATCTTGGACTTGGACTACCCAGATAACAAAACATGTTCTTGCGCTGTTTTCAAAAATAATGTCCTAAATGTACCATTTTTTTTTACTATATAGGAGCTGTCTGTAACATTCAAGATACAATATTGATTATTTGCCACATACACAGTTATATTTACATTACTAAAGTTTTCACGGTGCTATAAGGTATAAGACGAAATGGATTAAAGTTGATGCTGCTATGAACTTCAAATAAAAGAAACCTTAACCATCTGTCGAGACTCTCTCTTTGGGATCCAAGGGCTGTTACATAAGTAAAACATGTTGTGAAAAAAAACTGATTTAGGCCAAAAAATGTGCACCTAACATTCTGCATGAAACATTAACAATAGACCAAAATCCAAGGCCTGCATGTTGTAGGAACATCACTTGATTGGTGGTGTAATTGACATTTGCTGACTGCTTCCCATTAGGTTTCATTTATTTTTCATCATTAGCCATCAGCTATATTAGTATTATTTCTGAAGTATCTTTTTAAACATGCCATTTAAGATAAATGGGAACTTAAAAGATAGGTTTCCATTTCCCAAGCGATTGCAACCACGCATAATTTCTCTGCAGTCAGGAACTGTTCCATCTCCTTGGAAAACCTGTCACAGATCAACTTTCTTGACGATCCCTGAAGTAAACATTGTGGCAGATCTTTTCATATTTAATAACACAATTCTTGGGTCTCCCCCTTCCAGTGCAAAACTGCCACTGAGGTTTTAATGGATGCGCTCCCTTCAACGTAAGCTCAATATCTCTCCGCTGAGACATCTCTCCAGCTCCGCTCATATGTTATGCATGAAGCACTTCATGTTCTATTTACACTCAGATGGCTCCACATATGGTCTCTGTATGTGCAACAACTGCAAATGGGTCTCTGAAACTGAGATTTACGGCTCCCCCAGTGGGATGCCTTCCTGTTTGGGACTTGTCGTCTTTGAAAAGAAAAGACTGTTGCTTTTCTTTCCTCGATTAATCACACTTAGTTTACTACAAGCTCAAATAATAAGGTCTATTTATAGGGCACTTCAGCAAAGTAAGATCTTACATAATTTCAAAATTCCAATAAAATGTGCTTTACAAGAATGATCAAACACGTTATCCTGTTTATGGCTCAGTCAATTATTTCTGCATTACTTGAGTGCTGACTGCTGCTGCACTTTCCCAGTATGATACCCGAAGCCTTAGAGGATTCAGTCCGCTACCTGCCAGAAATCAATACGCGCAGTTACTCTGCGCCGGAACAATAAGCCAAGACAAAGTCCTGGTGCTTGACTCTGGGATTTTTCTGTCACGGGAAGCCATTTGAAAAGGATGGTGCCCAGGGTGCACTTCAATTTACCCAAAGGTGTTCAAGCGTACAGTGTAGGCGGATAGGCCTATGTCTTTTATCTGCTGGTGGCGGACATTGACATATTGATTTAATGGGAGCGGGAACATCCAAGTCCACACATTATTATGGTACACTGGATTCGCCTTATTTTTCTTTGGTGAGTTCTCACTTCATCAGGCTTCTCATTTTATATGGGTCTTGGCCAAACGTAATGTAAGTGGGGAGCAATTTTTGCCATATATGAAGTCACTAAGAGGTAACACTGTATTTGGAGGGTACACGACAAAGGAAACACCTTCAGAGTTCAAACCTCAGTTAATGAGCATCACAGATGTTTTTCGAGCACTCATGAATATTAAGATTGACATGCAAGGTGACTGCAGAAAGCCTATGCTAATGTGTATGAACGTGTCAAATTATGCCAACTGCTCCATGTAAATGTTTGCTTTTCAAACAAGTTTTTACTGTTGACTAAGTGATCTAACCAATCCTTTAGGCTGACCTTCAAAAACAGCAAAAGATTTTTTAAATGAGATTGAGTCAGGGGGGGTGATTTGAGGTCTCTCATTGCCAAAACTGTCTCAGAATTTAGCCCTTGTGCATACTGGGTCTGATTTTAGTCTAGAACAGCAAATCTGGAAGCTTAATTAGTAACAACCTCATAAGCAGTTGTGTTTTATAGTTATTATGGTCACTCAGCGAAAAAGAAGTAGCAAGGGATTCTAGGACATGCTTGGCACAGGTTTTATTTTAGTGGATAAAAAGTTCTGGACTTTCTGCATGAGCTGCTTCATTGCATAAGATAAAAGGAAAACATCTCAAAGGATAATTGTTAAGGTCATAATGAACATTATTAGTTCATTAAACGTTATCATTAGTTAACAGTGTTTAACTTGCAATAAGGCAAACTTAAATTGGTGTTTGTATGCTGGCTGACTACTGTTTAGTCACAATCCTTATAATGCATCACAGTACATATACTACACTTCATTTGGGTACCACCTAAGAATAAAACATTGGGTGAATAATAAACACAATTAATGCAACATTTTACATTACATTTTTGCAGAAAAAGACTGGAGTTTGATTTCTTAATATAGCATTTAATGCAGTTCTGTTTTGATCAGTTTCAAAGTTAGTTGTTCTTTCATTCCCTCTATATGCTCCCAATAAGCCAAATAATTAACTGGTAGTCTTATTCTCCTATTTCTGGGTAGGTTTTATTAGACACAAAGTATTTCATGTTTGTCTGGATACCAGATTGTGTGCACATCATCGTTCACAACAAATGACGCTTTAGTTGTAGTTAAAGTTGTTAATTTTGGGGTTGGTCATTATAGTATGATGAAAGAAACAGTATAATTTGTGTGTAATCAGAAATCAAGAAAACAACTATTAAAAAGCATATATTAGCTCAAGTTTCCCAGAATTGGTTTGTATCAGTGTATCAGTGTTGGTTTAGAGAGTTCTGTTGATAGCAGCCTGTTATACATGGTGTTTAAAATGGGATTGGAGAACACTGCAGTCATTCATTAGAGGGCTTGGATGGGAAGGACTAGAGTTGATTTGTTATGGGTCTGTGGCTGTGAGCCTGTTCTAATGGGATTGGAGATCTGGAATGCTTCCCCATTCAAAGCACTCACTGGAAAATAGGGATGAAATCTTCAGCACATCAAACCCCTGTGTTCCACAGGCACAAACTGATCTGCCTCTGACAGTAGATATAACCCTAAAAATCTACACTGCATCCAGGGAAGAGCTTAATAGGCTTTTAGAGGTTTGAGATTGTTTCTTTTTCACATCTTTTCACCTGCCAGTGATCACTGATGTGAAGAACATTTAAACAAATCCATTCATAAATACAACGATCTGTGGAACGGCAGAAAAGCTGCACCCATTTGGCTCGGGAATGGAGTACACAGGTGTAAAATGGAGATCTAAAGCAAACAATTAAACCCCAGAAGAGTGCTAGCAGTCTCTGTGTTTATAGCAGCAATGAAATGCAGTGAGTAAAATGGCAGAAAAGGAGCCTATATCATTACCTCTGAAAGCTGTAATGTCTGTGTCTCTAGCTCGAATGTCTTAAGCGAATATATTTCAGAGTAGGTGAAGACTAATTCCTCCTCAGCATGGTTAATGATGGGGTTAGATTTAATTTACTGTTGAGTATCATTGAAAAGATTATTCGTTATCCATTCAAGTTTGTTATTTAAGGCTAGCAATATAGATAGCAAGCCATGAATACACAAATTTAATGTGACAACAATTAGTGTATTTTTGGTGAATTCTTGTGATTTGGATTTTGTTGGCTGACCAGTAAGGTCATTCAATGAAAACATAGAATGTGTCAGTATTTCTTGGTACCATGCAAAAACTATGTAGAGCAAGAACTATTTGCAATATACTACTTGACAATTCTAAGAAATTCAGTATAAATGTTAGTCATAATGGCATGGCAGTTCGTTCTTAGAGGGAAAAATGAAATGTTATTTTTATAGAAAACAAGAAAAATACCCAAGCTCTTAGGCAGCAAGGCAAAGATAAAATGTCCAGGTTTCAGTTAATGACAACTGAATTCAATGTACAGTAGGCAATTTGGAGAGAGAAATACTTCCTAATGTTATTTTAAAGAGTTTTCTGTCCAGGTCTTCAAAATGAATGACAGAAGCACCCACTGTGCAGAATAGCACTATTTTTTTTTTTTTTTACTGATCCAAGTACATACACCTACTCCCACATTTTGACTAGCCATGCGAGCATGCCGACACTCAGCAGGTCGGTATGGTGCATTAGCTAGAAAAACACAAGGCATGCTGCCAAAATGCCCTATAATTATTCCCACTGCCAGAAGCCCAAGTCACAATAGTTTTGGAATCTGTCCTTTTCTATAATGCTTTGCTGAGATCCTAATGTGTACCAGACCCCTCTGCTATGACCCTTAAGCAGAGAGATGCAGCCGTGCCCAGGCACAAACTGCTCATCGGTGTGACCTTCCAGAAGTGGTTAGTATAGAAGAGTCCATAGAGTTTGGCCCCTGCCACCAATAATATAAATTTCTGAAAGTGAGGGAAATGACTTTTAGAGAACAGGAGCACTGGGTCCAGGCAACTACTCCCTGACATTCAAAGGGCACTAGCATCCTGCAATGCTGCTTTAAAAAAGCACACAGATCAAAGGGACTTTGAAACAGCAGGGTCACCAAGAGAGACAGATTAGGTAAGAGACATCTGAAACCACTTCTGCATACACCTATTGAAATGATGGCATTTAGGCAGAACACCCTTTAATGTTACCCTCTCTCTATTTCAAAAGAACCACATATAAAAGTATAATATTCCTGCTCTTTATGAATTGACTAAAATGTGCATGAAGCATTGCTTAACCAATTACACATCTGCTATGCAGCACATAAAATTTTGTTTATTAAACATGGATGTAACCTGCTATAAAGACAAGGGACGTGCAGATCCTATGCTGATAGTGGTCCAACACTAAGTCAAATAGCGGGGTCAGGTATCGGTAACAATGGGTCATTCTCTGGGGATGATCTGTCTAAATAAATGTATTGCTTGTGGTACTTGTGTTAATTGTGGCTTCATTCATAGGTTGATTGCACAGGTTTTTGAGTTGTAATTTAATGTTTACATTTTGTTCTCCTGACCAATTTGCTGGATTAAAAAGTTTAGAATGAATTGTAATTCCTATTAAAGCTCCTATTCGTGAAGACTTTTTAAACACTGTTTGCCAGCAGGCACAGCAAACAAACAACTGATTGGGGGTGCAGGCCAGCCCCCAAGGCCAGTACCTGACATCCCCTAGGGGCCGCACCTGACTCCACTGATTTCATTGCATGTGGGGCGCATGAATCTATGTAAACAAACCTAATGACAACGTTATTTTGTAGCATAATTGTGATCAGTGCTGGTTGGAGGGACCCGGTGATTTTTTTCCTGGCGCCCCAAAAGATTCCAGCATCACCACACACTTCAAAGTACTAACAGAGAAGCCCATTATACAAACAAGATAAAAACATTAAACACTATAATTGATAATCTGTTTATTGAAGGAAATTATCCAACATTACACAACTGTGGGTGGCTCTTAGTGAGTGAAGGTGCAGGTAAGGATGAAATAGGATGCAGGCATGAAGGTTAATATAAACTTTAATTACAAGTAAAGAGAAACCAAACTAAACCAAAGATGCAAAATAGAAACGACTTACATTTTCGATCAAAATTTGGCTGGGCGATTGTCTTACCATAAAGGCTATTGGCGAGATACCTTCTTAAAATTTGGTTGGTGGGCTAGGTATGATAAGCCTACTGTAACAACGCCCAGTTGTGCTCAAAAGTGTACTCCATAATAAATGGGATTAAATTAGTTTTTATAATTGTCTACAGGAACCACAACTATTGCACCTTTATTTTAATATGTGACCCGATCTGCCGTAATGAGTCGGAAGCCAGCGTTCTATTTATTTAGATACGGGCCGATTATGTTGAAAAACATAACAAAAATATCAATTTTTCTTTTTTGGCGACCAGATTAATTTTGAAGACCTTTTCTTTCATATACGACCAAAAAAGAAAAATCGATATTTTTGATGTTTGTCAACATAATCGGCCCATATCTAAATAAACAGAACGCCAACTTCCGACTCATTACGGCAGATTGGGTCACATATGTTCCTTTCATTAATTCTTACTCCATTAGCCATACCTTTACATTTCGCTGTTGGGAACGGTGACACAGAGACGCACTGTTTAACGTCTGCAGTACCTTCAAATGCCCATTTGAATTAAAACAATGAGGGAATCATGGACAAGTCAACCAATCAGATAAGGATCTGAATCGTTCAAGGTTTTTACTGGTCCATTTGGGCCATCTTCATTTATTCCATCTCTAAAAGCAATTTTGACAAATCTAAGGTTTGAGAACTGGCTAAAATCTTAATTATTTTTCAGGGGGTGCTGAAGCAAACACAAGCAAACACAGATGCTACTCATTATAATAGACAAACCTAAATGATGACGAGGTATAGACAAGTCAGGCTCAGATGGTTGATTGTAGGATAGACATAGGCAGTCTTGGTGATGCCAAAAGTATGTGAATAATTGGATCATAAACATTAAGGAATTAACCTTAATACTCAATACCCAAAGCCTAGGTACTTGCATTTGATAGGTTACAGACCGTGCATTCAATATTGTCAGGTAAAACCAACAGTAGTTAATCGCAACACATTTAGGAAAGAGAATCTTATTTTTAACCTTCAGTTTCAATTCTCCCTCATCTCTAATTGATTTAGACTTCACTGCCAGAGTGCTATATCCAAATCTCTTCATTGATCTCCCGCTTTCTACAGATCAATTAAATTAATCAACAAAATACCATGTGATTAAGTTACGATGCAAATAAAGCATTGAAATTAACTGCTTGCCAATATGGTCTTTGTTTTCCTGTCATGTATTCAGGCCAAGCATTGTTATATTGTTGACTGACTGAGCATTTTCAGACACAAAACCTAAAACAAAAAAGGGAGAAAAGGGACATGGAATCCAATGGCTATGATCATGACCTGCATCAATAGCTGGAGCAGTATCCTTATTTTCCTTGTCTTTCTTCCTTTCTCAAGTTCTTGCCCCTTTTATTCAACTAAGAGTAATGTGATTCCATGGGGTTTGTGTCATAATGCACTAGAATGGCAATTCCCATGGTTCCATATCCTGCTGTAAATTGAATCATTTTATGGTTGTCATGGGTTTTTTAGTCTCTAAGACTGGATTTAGGAAAAATAACAGAGAAACAGTCCTAGTAACAAATGCAGTGAGGCACTGATAATGGCAGGGAACACAGGAGATCAAGTCTGTCAAGAGGATAATACCTCCAGAGCATAATACCACTATCGGGAATGGGCAGATCTGATGTTCAAATGCAGACATTTAGTGTTGTAAATTAAAATGTATGGTAAAAAACTTCTAAGTTGTTGATAATGGTAAGCAAATCTGAATGGTATCATTACATTTCTCATTTTAATATCTGCATTGGGATCAAACTAGAAAAAATTATATAATGTAATTTCTAAATTTGACTGTGCAGTTAATTTTTTTTCAATAAAGGCTAATTCTATTTATATTCATTTCCTAATCTGTGAAATCATATAGGTTGCAGATTACCAATGTTGAGGAGTAGCTAATTAAAATTAACTATGCCAATAAATTTTTTCTTTGGTATAACAGTAGCAAAGCTGAAAGTCCAGTTGTTGGTTTTTTTTTTTTTTTACAAATGGTTAAGTACATTCCTGAACACACTACAGCACACAGTGCACCGCAATGAAATGTTACCTCTGCATTTGACCCATCCGTGAAGGAGCAGTGGGCAGCTGACATGGGCAGCTCCTGCTGAGCAGTGCTTGAAGACAGTGCCTTGCTAGAGAGTACCTCAGTGGTACCTGTTCACAGGGCCAAATCTCTTGTCACTACACCACCACCACCTGTAATTGAGAACTTATTGTGATTTGACATTTTGACTTCTAGAGTATTCAAACATTATTACCTTTGTAAATATATATTAAAACAGTAAATTTACATTTGCAGCACTTAACAGACGCTCTTATCCAGAGCAAATTCCATTTTCCTAATTTTAGGGACAGTTTCCCTGGAGCTATTTGGGGTTAAGGATCTTGCTCAGGAATTCAGGATCAACCCCATGACCTCTTGGTCGAGTGGCAAGTGTCCTAACCACTAGACCACCACCACCCCAGTAGCTTCATAACAGTAGTAACTTTAAATCATAAGTAGCTTGTAGTATGAAGAATTAGTATTTTAAATGAGCTTCCCCAACATAATTGCTGAATAATATAGAAAAATAAAAATTTACATTTACAGCATTTAGCAGATGCTCTTATCCAGAGTGATGAACAACAGTGCTTTGTAGTCCACGACTGTTCTGTAAAGCTAGACTTAAATCAACAACTGTCATTGAGACCAACGACTTGTTATTGTCATGATAAGTTTCGTCATTAAATACTAGAAACATCACAGGTATGGTGATATCACAAGTAAAATAACTTGTGACCTTGAGATAACGATAATAAAAATAATGTTGACTCATGTCCTCGACTGACTTCCATATAGTTTGTGTTACGGCTCATTTTTTACTCGCCCTAATGCTTCTAGTTTTGCTTAGACACAACAACAGTCTCTGCCATGAGCTGCGGACCTCCAACGGTAATGAATCTGGTTGTTTTGCAAATACGCAATTCTCTTCTCCCTTAATTGCTCCTTATGCCGTGTACAATTCAAAACAGATCTCGCCTCCTGACCCACAGTAATGGGGACTGTGACAGAATTCACATGGCCACTAGCGTCGCCTTAGCTAGCGTGTAACCATTGATAGAGCGGTCTGTTGCCGCTGCCAGCCCGCATTAGTATGGCTGGCAGACGTGGAGGGAGATGACATCCGGGCTGCGAGGTAACGACTCCTCAGAGGAGCTGTCAGTCTTGGGCCCTACCAGGTGTCGGCGGCTTGACGGACGGCAGGATACGGAGGAGACGTCGTGACTCTTCTCCTCCGTCACGCTGAGCCGAGTGTCATATAATTACGTGCGCTCTCTGACTGACACTAATTATCCTGCTATTTATCCACACTGAGAAACAGCCTGAAATGCTCCGTTTCGCCCTAAACGTTGCCTGACTTTCCCTTCTTTCACTGCCTCCATTTTTTTTTCTCCAGACATTTAATAATATAATCTGAAGCTTATTTTTTCTTGTCCCATTTTTAATGAGGGTCAGGGAAAGTAAGTTATCAGTGGCGCTGATAGAGAAAGGGGGACAAGTTTGCACAGCATTGCATCACTGTGTTTATCTCGATCTTCGCCGGAACTCAAGCTCAGAGCTAATTGTGTTAGTGGAGAGCTTTCTACAGCGCTGATACGGTAGTGACTTTATAATGATAGAATCATTATGATGAATAATAAGAGCCAGAGTGGGTTTGTTGAGCACTGCAGGGCAATATCTTTACAAAGATCTACTTTTACTTTGCTTTTTTGCTTGCTACGTACAATCCTCAAAAGAGCACCAACAATAGACAAACAAATAAAGAAAGAAAAACAATAAAGGTCAAAACCTAATATTAGTCATTCCAGAACATGCTTTAGATGAAAATGAAGAAAATTAGGTACTTAAAGGACCCATATTATACATCTTTGCAACAAGTTGAAATAGGTATATGAGCTCCACTAAACATATCTCTGAAGTAGTTTGCTGAAAATACCTCTTAGATTAGGCATTTTCACTTGCTTTTTACCCCTCTATTTCAGTCCCTTTCGGAAGAGTGTCTCATTAGTATTCCTAAATGCACTGTTCACAGTCACTGTTTACAGTCACTGTTGCCCACGCCCCACTCTGGGAACTTGAAAGTAATCGACATTTCTATAGCTAACAGACTATCCATACAGTCATACATGTTCAACACAACACTCCGCCGGTAGACTTCTTCATTGCGATATCCTATGCTAGCGCTTGCGAGAAAATAGCGAATCAAGAAGCACTAGCTGTTCTACCTGGTGGGCGGAGCTTCTCAGATAGAAGGGTGGAGTTAATCAAATGTCCCCTACTGTGACGTAGAAGTACGTTTAAGCAGAAGATTTCTGACATTTGTAAAATTAATACTAAAACAATTGACCATTTTTAAAAATCAAACATACAGTGTGTGTAGAGGCAGTACAGACCCAAGTATGGGACCTTTAATTCTTGAGGTTCAGAAAAAAGAGTCAATAAATACACAAAACCCACACATTAACTAAGGTTATGAAGGGACAGGAGAGAATTAGTCAGGGATGATATAAATATCAGATTTAAAGAGGACACAAGGATAAGGACAGGGATCATTTTAATGTCATTTAGTCCTACATAAAAAGAATCAGTTATTAGTTCAGATTTTTTTAAAAAAATGTGAAGTTATATATATAAGAACAGATAAATCTAAAGTGTCCAATATCATTTAAACGACAATAATGGCAGTGTTGGCAGTCAGAAGGATGTAATAAAAATCACAGAATTTCAATAATAAGGTGCAGAACTTATCACCAAATTGTCACTGGTATTTAGCAACAACCTCAGCTCTTCATGATTTACAATACTTCATTGATGCATAATGAATACCCATACATATATATCAGCATACATGTGTAAAAATCTCCTGTTCATAATGTCAAAGAATTGATCTCACGGACACACCAGAAACAGTCTTAAAAATCACTACACATCTGATTCCATTTTTAAAATAAAAACGCCCAAATGTTCCAGTAAGCCAGTCATTTCTGGCTGAGAATGATTCCTTTCCATTTTGTTTTAAAATACAGTATTACACAGCCAGTAAGACATTAGTGTGACTTCATCTGGTGTTGTAAACGAACATGAGGCACACAGACAGACTGATTCCATAGCTCATGCCTTGTATATGCAAACAGTAAACTCCCGTTGGTGATTCATCGTTGCCACACTTCAGGGGGTCTGTTTAAAGCCTTCTATAAGCTTCGCAAAAGCGGGTCCTCCTACACTGGCGCTGCTAATTACCAGGACAGGTTGCAAACAGTGCAATAATCTGCGCTTCAATTGCGGGCCAAGTTGTCGGCTGCCAGATGAGAAGGCTGCAAATGGAACCTGCGGATTATTAAGGAGGAGGAATGAAAAGATAATAAGGGCACTCGCGGAATGGAATTGCAGCAGGCTGCTGCGGACTGCGCTCTCTGCCCACACAGTACTCCAGACTATCATTATAGGCCTAATGAAGTGATAAAGCAAAGTATCCAGCTATACGAAAAAAATCCCACACACCAGAACAATGCCACAGCTCTGAAAGCAAGCCTGGTTTACAATTAACACAGTGCTACTGCCATAGTACTGAGGTGTAAAAGGCAGTATTTTATGCAAGTTTAGTAAAAGAGTAAATTCTCTTCACGTTCTAGTTAGTTATTGTTGGGTTAACTTTTAACAAAATATATTTTACAAAAAGAATTGAAATGTGGAAATTGTGTTGGTCTTATTTAGAAACAAGGAGTGAACCACTTTATGGGTTTTCTTCCACCATTGGGGAAAAAAATCCAAAGCATGGTGATAATTTACAGATTATTGTTTGCTTGATGACGGTCATATGATAAGGATTTCAAAACAAAACTGATTTACCAAATTACAACTGTAAATGAAGTACACGATTGAGTAGGAAAATCACCACTGAGGAGTAAAGTCTTGAAGAGTCCCTGTAGAATCTCTGAGGAGATTTGGACAAGGGAGTAGAATAATGTGGGAATGATTAATGCATCACACAGATCATCTCCTATAAGTAGATTGAGAGCCTCTGGCTCTCTGTAAAGCTTCATGGGGTGACACATTCATAAACACTAAGCATCATGTCACTATTAATGCCTTCGCATCTGTCTAGTTGACTTGGTAGATGGTCAAGAACCTTCAAACATATAAATATATTTACTCTATGCTCATATATGATAACTTACTTTTCTCTGACCATTAAAAATGGGACAAATAATGACTGAATAATTGAGTGTGAGTTTGAGTAAACCTTCTCTAGACAGTCAAACTGCTTGGCAGAGTCAAGGTGGAACTACTACAACCTCAACCAATGTGCTCCTCCTGGATGATGGATGGACAGCCATTCAATACCAGTACGCTCTCCACACATGAGCAGGGGTGGTGAAGGAACAGCAGGAAATTACCCAATGAGAAACTGGGATGATAAGGAGCTACTGTATATATAAGAAAAGTATGGCATGCAATCATAAAATGAACCTAATATGTCACCTGAGATCAAGGAATCATATTAATTTGAAATACTGATCTCACTAACAAAATTAGAACAGCCAGAATATTCACATTTTAAATTTAATTTACAGCACACAAATTATGTTTATGTTTTGATTTTGTGTTTTGGCCTGTAGCGTCACCCGACACTATCGGCCAGTCGTGAAGTCAGTAGCATTTTGGCATTCAGGTTGCCAGTTACCACTGAGTTGCAGCTACAAGCGTTCTGGATTACAACTGTCTGATGTTACTAAAACTAAAAGGCCTCGCTATGACTCTGAAAAACGTCTTGACAAAAGCAGAAACGAAATGAGGATCAGCACTGGAGATGCGTTTGAAAGATGGAGAGGCTGAAAGCAGAGAAGAAACTGAATACAGATGCCGAAGTTGCTAATTTTCTACTAGACAGGTAAGATTTAGCCAACGTTAGCTAACTTGTATCACCACTAGACATAGGGATGAATATTTCAAATATTTGCAACAGTTGAAAAACATTATTCATGTAATCCATGTGCAGGTGAGTCATCGTACCGACTTCATTGTTTTAGAAACAAAAACGGTGACTCGTGATGGCGAATCAGCGATCAGCATTGTGTTACGCTGAGACAGTATGGTGACAGTGCAAACATTAGCACGCTAATTATGGCAATACGAAACATAACATTAGACGGTAGACTGGCCAAATATGAGTCCTCATTCGGTCTATCTGGCAACCTCGAGTCTGGGGAGGAGGGGGAGGGGAAACAACGCGCTACAATATTTTGAATTTGACTGCAGTACCAGTTTTGGCCACAATCTTTACACATAGCTCCTTTAAAAGCGCTGTTCTCCCCCTAGTCTTTTTGAAAGATGCCCAGGGATCTTTTATGACCTCAGAACTTCATTCAATGGACTACACATACAATATTTTACGGAATAGTGTCCCACACTGCATCACTGAGCCATTGGGATTCACATAGTTCACAGAGATTCACCTCCTTTTAGTCCAACCAATACCTGTTGGTCCAGTTGGACTCCCATCCAAGTACTGGCCCAAACCAACTTAGTTTCAGAAAGATTCCTTAGTCTGAACCACAAGAGGTATGCCTGCTGGCCATAAAACAAGATTAGCACTGAAATTGCAGGTATCAGTCTCAAATCAATCAATGCTCAGTACACCTCAGAACACAACGGGGGCACAAAGGAGCAGTTGGTAATGTAATGGTTAGGGAGTTGGCTGGGCAGTTGGAAGCGCAACAGTTACAGAGATGGCTCCATGATCGTAAGGTCACCGGTTCAATTCCCGGGTAAAGGCACCGCTGAGCTATTCATGAGCAAGATACCTTCTTCATGAATGGGTCAAATGCAGAGGTCACATTTCATTGTGGTGCACTCTGTGCTATCCTGCCTTTAAATGACAAAATAATCACTCACTCACTCATAATCATGGTGTTTAAATGTAGGAAAATGCTTAAAATGTTCAAATTTAATGTGGTGATTTGAGAGAAAGAAAACATCATTGTTATGAAATGTGCAGAGTGAACATGGGGTAGACGGTCATTCTTGTTGCTAGTTCTGTGCCTCTCCCAGTCTCAGCCAACTGGCACAGTGTTAAGATGGTAATGGGGAAGTCACCCATGAAGTCTGTTGGTTCAAGAGTTAAGGCAACCATAAAGATGGAGCAACAGCTTGGAACAGGCTCAAAACATTGTCAGGGAACAAGTTAAAATGCAAAAAAGGACAAAATTGCTATTTATATTGTATACCAATTCCAGATTAGAGTAACATTTAAGTTATGATAATGTGAACATTTTTCTAGATTAAAAACAGGAAAATCAACAAGTAGCTCTCTGTATAAATTATATTATGACACAAAATAAATAATTTATTTTTGTTTGTTTATTACAGGAGTTCCATCTGCAAATTCATTGCCCACGATGGAAATGAAAACCCTAAAATAAGCAGAATGACATCCAGATTATTACAAATAACAGAAGCTTGCATACTTAAAGCCAACAAAAATGTTACAGAGATATAAAATGAAATACCAGCCAGTTGTCATATGGCACAGAAATCTCTGTCAGTTTTGGTTGCACACATCATGTAGTCATGCTTTCAATAATAGGCAAGCGTTTGCAGTAAGCTGCTTGATGTAATGAAGTGTCATTAGTTTATCCCATCTGCCAGAGCATTTTCGCCACCCGAGTGTGAAAAAACCAAAATAGCAGGTACAAATTACTTCCTGTTGCTTTGGGCTATGTTTGTCTCATTTCCACTGAGCTGGAAGGGTTTGTTCTTCTTTGCTATGCCTCCTGGCCTCAAGAAGACGCATGCCGTAATCTTGTTGGCATGTCAACAGCAATCTAGATCTAGCAGTATGTCTTAAATTTTAACAGGATCTGCGTGTTCTACCATCGAGGGGAAGTTTTTCGAACTGGCCTCCCTGAGAATGAGTTTATGTTGTGTTATTTACTTAAATGTAAGGGAATCAAAGCAATTACAGAGAGTCTACCAATTGACCTTTCACTAAATATTTTTTTTATAGATGTTGACATGGAGTTCCAACTCCTGTTTAAGCAAATGTTAACATCAAATGAGATCTCACACCTTTATGAGGAGCCTAGGGAGAAGCCGAAACATATTCCACCAACATTTAAGGTTTTTTGTTAATGGCTTTATTTTCATTCTCTCCTTTTAATAATCAAATATTTGCAAATATCTCAATAGGTGTTGAATTATGAAAGTTGTTACATTTATTATGAAATCTCTAATTTCAGAATAGCTGCTGCAATACATACACTGAGCACTACACTAATAATATTGAGAAGCCTTATGAGTGTTGTTAAATTATATGATGTTAAAGACTAGTGATTTATAAAGAACATGCAATCTCAGAATCAGATCTAAAAGTCATACTAAGACTCTCCTTAGAATTGAAATCTATCCTAATTCAGAATGAGATGTGAAAGTGAGTGATTGTCATTGTGAACACACCACAGCACAGCACACAGTGCACCACAACGAAATGTGGCCTCTGCATTTGACCCCATCTGTGAAGGAGCAGTGGGCAGCTAACATTAGCAGCAACCAGGGAGCAGTGCTACGGACAGTACCTTGCTCCAGAGTACGTCAGTGGTTCCTTTACCAGTTGGGGATTCGAATGGGCAACTTTCCAATCATGGGGCGAGCTAACCGTTACCCTACTAACTGGCCAAAAAATCCATCTATATCTTGCTGATCTTCAGAGCTCTGGAGTCCTCCTAAATCCTGTTCATCTTTGGGGTACTTTCCTAGGATAAAAAAAATAAAATTATTTTATTTTAAAATTAATTTACGAATGTCAGAAATCATGTGCTTGAATGAGCCGTCAGAAATTGAACGTGCTTGCCACAGTAGGATACATTTGAATAACTCCGCCCTCCTATCTGAGAACCTCCACCCACCAGGTAGGACTGCTAGCCCTTCCTCATCCACTATGTTTTCTTGCAAGCGCTAGCATAGGAACCGAAATGGGAAATCTACCGAAGAAGTCTACCGGTGGAGTGTTGTGTTAAATGTATGGCTGGTCTGTTAGCAGCAGCCATTTCGATTATTTTCACGTGAGATAAACTAACGAGACACAGCTTGTTTTGACAGGGCCTGGAATAGAGGGGTAAAAAGCAGGTGAAAATTCCTAATCTAAGAGATATTTTCAGCAAACTACTTCAGAGACATGTTTAGTGGAGCTCATAGATCTATTTCAACTTGTTGCAAAATGTATAATATGGGTCCTTTAAGTTTAAGTTTACCTCGCACCACTAGGAGACTTCTGGGTCAATTAGGGCTTTATTACTGACCCAACCAAGACAAAATCTTGTTTTCTCGAGTCTGGCTTAATATTCAATGAAGACTTGATACATGTTTGAAAATACATTTAAAAAATGACAAATTAAAATTACATAATGACCTTTTACAACTTATAACTAGCCAAAATAAGAAAAATGACACTAAGGAAACACCCATGACTTGGCATACTTACAGACGAACATCAAACATCTACAAGCAGCATGGGACTCTGGCCTGCCACATACTGGAATAACATTACATAAATTCCTCCACTAAACAAGCCAATATAAAGCCAAATCATTTATACTGGCCTCTGACCACTAGACAAGCCAATACCTGGTAATGAAATGAAACCTAGTTCAAGATCTTACTCATATTTCGACAAGATGGAAGTTGGGTGGTGATCATGTGCTGTGCTAGATTTTTTTGGTCCTACCTCCAGGTTCTGCGGTGAATGAATAATAGAAAACAAGGGCATGCTCGCTCAAGTGAATGCAACCCTGACTGTCGGAGTTGGAGATGTGAGCAGAATTGCACCCCCTTGTTTGCTCTAGGAAATGTCCTTGCATGTATGCATCTTAAATGGGAGTGGGGCGGGAGGGTGTTCGGGGGATGCAAAGAATTGGCTTGTGAAACAGGAATAACAAATGGCTCTTGCGGAACAAGGTTTTTTTCCTATGGTTGCAGTCGTGGCCACAACACAGTCAGGTGATCTCCTGTGGCGATTCCCCCTGGGGCAACTTGTTGCTGTCTCTTCTTTCAGTGAAATTTACTGAGGCAATAAATCTGGTGTGCTTGTGGGGAAAACTCAAAGCAGACCCCCCCACCAACCACCCCCCCACCCCACACCCCCCAGGAAGGGGAGGGTTGAAGGAAACGAGGGGCCTTAGTTCTCCCAAGATGAGACAAAAAAAACCTTCTCTGAGGAACAATGCCCACTCAACCTGGAGGCTGGAGGTTCACTGACCAATTCAGATTGGACAGGAAGTCCATCTCCAGTGTAGAAGTGGTTATACTGCTCTAGTCAGCTGATGTTCCAAAGGTTTCTACAGCATATATTGTTGAAATAATTTACTAAGCTATCCCAAGACAGGCATGGAGGATGAGAAACTCAAAACCAGTATATATGTTGTAAATCATTTTTATGATCTTGACATTGACCAAGAAATTCACATTGGGGCTCATGCATGAAAGAGTGAAAAATGATTTAAAAATGTCTTTTTCCTGATACTGAATCATGAAAGCCATACCCAGTTCCAGATTTTAGAGAAAACTGACATGCTAAAATACTAAATATTGCCATTCACGAGAACTTATAATTAACATAATAGACAACCCTAAGTTGCCATATAAGTCTTGGTGTCCTGTACCATTTGTTGTGAAGAATCACTAATGAAAAGGTCCATCACATCTAGAAAGAACTTCAAGAGCTTGAAAAGTAAGGTGTTATTTTGCAGATTAGTTAAAATGAATGTAATACAATGTGTACTATGAATGTAATCCTTATGTAATTATCTTCATTTTCAATAATGAGGATCATTGCAGAGAGATCAAGAAGCCACCACTGAATGCCATTGCAACAGCGGGTTACATATGGTCTGCAAAAATGTTTAGAAAGGTGGTATGTGTCGAAATAACATTCACATGGGATGCCTGAATGCATTAACCAGCAGAATATTGGCTAAAACATCACACAGCCTCTGTTGACTTGTCATTGTCTCATTGTACACCCTGTTGTAATCTCTTTTAAAAGGAAATGAAGCTTATCAACTAAGTTGTCAAGATGATCTCATGACAAAACACTCCTGTATGATCATGTCCTGTATGATGCCCATTGTTGGAGCTTTTGGTACTGTCTCAAGTTGTAACTTTTTCAAATGTTCTCTGCCATGTGACATTAAAAATCTCAAAATCATACCTTCCATAAACAGTTCAGTATTGATAAGATCAGTTCCATGCAAAGTAACATGTAGGTGAATATTTGCTTAAAATGGTCTTTTAATGATGAGCTTTCAAAAATATTAACTGTAGCTTTTCATTCTTTTGATTGAAGCTATGAGTCTATATAATAAAAAAATATGTGGGCAAAAGACATTTAAGGCTGAATCACCAATCCTATGGTCCTATGGTTGGTGTGGTTTTTTGTAACTGCTGAAGAGTGTTAGTTTGAATGGTGTGAACGAATCTTGAAGAGTATCCTCTTTCCCAAAGGGCGGAAAAGAGGATGCCAACTGCTTCTTCAAATTGTGTATTAAATGAGCAAGTTCTGTAGAACCGTATTGTTCGAGATTTTATACTACCTGCAAATGTACTGTATGTTTCAGGTGAAAACTCAATTTATATAGCAAACAATGTGTATCTGTGGCCTTAGCGTTTATGATGGTTTATGGAAGGGTGAATCTTTGGGAGCTGGTCCAGAGGATTGGCTCTTGATGAATATATTGTTGTGCCACAGGGGGACCCAGACCAGGATATGCACCTAAAGCTTCTCTTACCAGTAAGTCCTTCAAGGTTTTGCTTTTCTTATAGGCTGAAACTATCTTGAAAGATTGTAATGGTAGATGTAATAATTGAGTCTCATGAAAGTTATGTTTAATGTTATAATGAAATTTCAATTTTATTGTATTGTGATGTGAGTTAGTCAGATTGATGAAATCCTTAAATGAATTCTTTAAAAGACTCCAAAGATGTAGTCTAAATAACTAAAGTATAACATCAGGTCATGGATCAGCTTGGTTCATAAAGTCACTCTTGTCTACAAAATAAAATAAATTAAAATGCAGTTGATAGGTAAACATGGCCACAGTGCCATTGTAAATTCACAGTGGGTTTCACATTTGCAAAATCTAGCATTTTCTACCACAAATACTTTTAGACCCTTTTATACCCATAATATGGGTGGGATTGCCTCAATAAACCTAAACTTTAAAGGAGCATTAACAGTGACCATGACTTTATATGAGCCACATGAAAGTTTTGTAAGCATGTAATGATTCTGCAGGCTTTACATTTGCTTACATAAGAAAATCTACAGTGTATTAGTTTCTATTAGCAATTTTTTTATATTTCAAAAAATATCTTTAATGCAAAGTTAAACTTAAGGCATGTAGATCAGAATAAGCTGTTGTTGGACTAAAAACAATTTGCTTTTTCATCTGTGTAGCAGCCAATTTCAAATGCACTATCCTTATCAAACCCATTTTTTCATTCTGAAAAAAACTGGCAAATGCAGCAAATTCTCTTTAATTCCATTTGCACATGATCACATGTAAGAACAAATCCGCCTTCTTTTAAGAGCACAATTGTGAGCTATCGATTCTTCGGCCAAAATGTAATGGATTTAAATCAAGTCAACCAAAGGAATTCCAGGCTAAACCATTTAAAGAACGGCCCTGAGGTCCTGCTTGGGTTTGGCTTGAATCGGACTCGGATTGGACTCCGGCCTTGTTTGCAAAGCTCGCCGCCTGTTTGTTTTCGCACTCTTCTCAATGTGCTCATTGTGTTCCGGAGTTTGCCACAGTACCGTAGGGAGAGCCCAGAGGAGCGATGGGTAATAAGTGTTGGATGCACAGCCTGCTCTGCTCTCTCCCCAGGGCCTGCACATTCCAGGGATTACTCTTATTACCAGCCATTCTCTCAACAGGGGTACAGACGGCCTAATGAAATATTCAAATGGATGGAGGGATGAAGCTCTCCATTACTGAATTAAATTTTCAAAATGTTTGCGAGGCTCGTTTCTGTGTGTGTGCGTGTGTGTGTGCCTATGTGTGTGTGTGTGTTTAAGAGACATCAAGGACGAGTGCTACAATTACAGCCATTATAAGCTTACCACTCCTCTTTTGTTTTTCAGATGAATTGCTAAGCGATAGTGCTTATTAAACACGCAATTGATTTTAAGCCTCTGTTACTGTGCTCAGCTGTTATCTTTTCTTTTGGGAAAGATCACATGCTTTTGGATGGCCAAAAAGCAAAAACAAATGTACAGATAAAAGAGAGAGGAAGGAAGAGAAAGAGAGAGAGTGAGATGGGATCGTGTCTAGCTATTTTTGTGAAGTCCTATCATTGGTATTAAATAATATAGCTACACATAAGCCTAACTGAACCCTTAACCCCACTAACCGAATTGTTTGTCTCTTTCAGTTTTACAATACAAAATATAGGAATACAAAATGTCATGTATACAAAATTAATACAAAAAGACACAAAAATCTTACCAATAGGGATTAAGCAGTTCAGATAATGAATAAACGAATGAATGATTAATCAAAATTAAGAACCACGATCTTTAGAATATACGTAATATCTGAATATACTTTAAGCAATTGACAGCTTGGAGACAGAAAGGTTAGCGTAAAGATTCTGGATGATTTTAACATTGTTATGTATATGCTTTTAATTATGTTCATCAAATTATGTAAAATTAAAATTCAATTTGCAAGTTATAAACATTCTTTTCCACTTTCTTTTTGTGAACAATGTTATGAGTCTTGTGCCTCTTTTTTCATTTATTTTTCTGACCTTTGTTAATCTTAGAGGCAAACACTTTAAAAATCCACAGTTCCCATGTTGAATCTGCAGGTCATAGAACTTTAGCCATTAAGTAATACAAATACATATCTCATAGTATCATCACAATATCTAGCTGAATAGCTTTCGCAATTCCTAAAATCTGATAGCCAATCAATCATTGCTTAACATTTATTTAGATATTACAGCCTTATTTTCACTATATGGTCTAATTCAGTTCATTGTCACCCTATAATTTTATCATTCATTCATTCGTTCATTCATTATCTGAAATGCCCAATCCCTGTTGGAGTCATGGGGACCGGAGCTTACGCCGGGACTACACACACAAGTCGGGACCACCCCTGGATGGATGCCAACACACCACGGAGCACACACACTCACATCTTCAAATATATTTACTGGTAATATAGAAATTTCCAAGCTGACCATGCATGACAATGCATATACGGAGACGGTGATTGTGCAGTGGTCTAAATGGCTGAAACTCTGTGTTGGTGACCCTAAGAATTGGGGTTTGAATCCCATGAATGACCACTGGGCCTCTAAGCAAGGTCCTTAACTCTTAGCTGGTCTGGGGAGACTGCCCCTGTAATTAGGAAATGAAAGTTGCCCTGGATAGAAAAAAAATAAATGTGAGCATTGGGAATACCCATGATGTTGTACAGGCTTCCTTCCTCTAGATGCACTATGCCCATCACCACCATTATATACTATTTAATTATCTATTCCTACCTGTACTGTATATTAGGACAGTGGTTTTGTTGTGAAGTACTGACAGTCCTCTTGCATTTCAAGTGATATACTTAGAATCTTTGTTTATAAGTTAGTTGACCACACTCTCGTTTTCTTGCCTTTTGCAGTTCTGTTTGTCCCTCACTGCCTTTATTTGTTGACCATGAGATCTGGATTGCCCTTGTTATACTTCTTTTGATCTCACCTTGACCACTGCCTGTATTTTAGTACCACAATTTTTGTTTGTCTTTGTTATTTCTGTCTGCTGGCTCTAGATCACTGGCTGTTTATGACCTCAGTCGTCGCTAGCAATCGGCTGTAATAAATCACTCTGAGACCCAGAGTCCACCATCATTACACTTAGAGCAATGTCCATACAGTAAATATTTGGACATAGATGCAATTTATCTCATTTTTCTCTTCGTATACCACCACTCTTGATTTGAAGTTGAGCAATCAAGATGTGATGGAAGTATAGCGTTTAGTGTTAAGGGTATTAACAAATGTATTGCATTAAGGCTTTCACAAATGATACTCCATTTTCAGAGGTTCAAGTAATTGAACATGTGATTGACAAGTATTTTTATGGCTAGCTATGGCCCATTTCCTCATTATTTTATGACAAATTAAGTAGATAAAAGGTCTGGAGTTGGTTCAAAGCACTGAATTTACATTTGGTAGCTGTTCAATGCAATTCAACTTGCGATCTAGAGGAGTGTCAGTGAGAGTGATGGAGGTCAACATTCGGCTTAAGAAAACAAAACAAACTTGTCAGAATCTGCTACATTTCAGCCAAATGATGAGAAAAAGAAATGATTGAATGGTGTATAATAAGACAGACAGCATAATGGTTAGGGTGTTGGCTCCATGAATGGAGCATCATTATTTCAAATCACGGACCACTGAGATGAAGTACTGTTCCTTAAGTAGAGGTCACATTTTACTGTGGTACATTGTGTGCTGTGCTTTGTTATAATTTCTCTCGAACATTATAAAATGGAAAAGAAATATTTTCTGATCAATTGAAAATGAAGAAGTTGTGGCAAATTTTGAGCAATGGCCAATTTAATCACATGATCTCAAACAAGTGTAGCATGATTTTTAGTCACTGAAGGCAGAAAAAAACAATTGAAACACAGCAACTGAAGGCAGCACAGTATTATAGCAATACATACATTTTGTAGCCCTGCTTATCTTCCCCCGAACATTACTTTAACTACACATGCTTTGGTATTCTCATGTTTAGTTTTAGTTTTTACATAAGAAAAAAATAAGGTTTTCAATCATGTGATGCTCTTTTAATATATATTTCAACTCTCTTGCTTCAAGTAACAGGTGCTGGCAATTCAGAAATCAAACTTGCAAAGTGTTGAAAGTTGAATTAAACGTAAATAGTTGACTCAGTTTTTGTGTTTGTGTAACACAATCACCACTGAGAGAGGGAAGAGGCAATAAATGTCCAAGGATTTAATAAACAAAACTGTGGTAGAACATGGATAATCTGAAGGCTACAAAACCACCTCCAGAGATCTGCATGTTCTTGGCTCCACTGTGCTTGTTATAAACAAGTTTACAGCCCATGGCACTGTAGCTAACCTCTCTAGATGTGGGTGAAGGGAAATTGATGAAAGATTGCAACAAAACATTGTCAGAATGGTGGATAATGAATCTCAATCAACCAGAAACAAAATTAACCTGACCTGCTTACACAGGGTACAGCATTGTCATTTCAAGCTATCCCTTATCTTCTGAATGAAATGGGATGCTATAAAAGGAGAGCTAGGAAGACCCCAGTGCTGACACAGAGACAATAAAAAAATCAAAGCTCCCCCAACGGATGCACAAATCCTGCTGCAACAAAGTACTGTAGACATATGATGCCACAACAAGATTTCAATTGATGAACACAATTGTATCTGGTTGATATACCTGGTCATGTACCTAATGTACCTGGGGCAGTTGGTGGTTTAGTGGTTAAGGAGTTGTCCCTGTGATTGGAGTTCAAGTCCCTAGACTGGTAAAAGTTGCCACTGAGATATCCACGAGCAAGGTACTTTCTGCAAGTTAGCTGCCCATTGCTACTTCATGGATGGATCAATATGTTGGAGTATACAACAATTGATTCAAGATTAAAGATTCAAGATTCATAACATACATAATTAAACAAGTTCAATAAGCAAACAAAAAGAATGGTCTGCAACTGAGACCATGCAAGTTATTTTGAAAAACATAAAAAATGCTATGCAAATTGATTCATGTAACTGAAGAATTGCATAAATATATTAAAAAGTTAGAGAACATAAATCCCTAAAAATAAACACTAAGGGCTAGTTTACACATATGTAGATATTTTTTATAAATGCATATTTTTTATGTTTCTTTTTTAAAATGGCATTTATACAACATTTCATATAAAAACGACAATGATTTCAAACTTTATCACTTGTCTGCGTCGTGTTTTATTTCCGTCAGTGAATACTGGGCAATATATCTGACACACGTGCACAATAGAACTAAACAAGTCATAGTTTTAAGAAAACTGTTTTTTACCTGTTTACACGAATCTACAGAATACAGTGTTGTGAAAAATCTTCACTTTGGAGGGCTTTTAAAAATGATATTTTTAAGGTGGATAATACTCTGTTTATGTGTAAACGAAAGGCCCAAACTTATAAAAAATACGTTTATAAAAAATATCTACATACTGTGCATGTAAACAGGCCCGAAGATTCAAATTCTTCAGAAGTGCACTATGTCTTTTAATATGTCTACAGTTTCAAACATAATCCTTTAATGACTACTGCATACTATTAGATTCCAACATACCAATATCTTCAACTTTATGTCTACATTTAATGACAGCATCACATGCTTTACACATTTGATGGAAAACACGCACATTCTCTGGGTAATTTTGCAATGAGTTTCTGGATATTTTGCTCTGAGTAATCACATTCACAAGTGGGTCAAATGGGGCATTTTCACTGAGCCCTGTTTGTACTAAGAATAAGCTCTGCCCTTTCAAATTTACGATGTTAACATCAGCTTAGTGGACCAGCAATGAAAAATGTGCTTTATGGTTGTTAAAAAAAAAAAAAAAAAAAAAAACCTAAAAAAAAACCGCTAGACACCAGATTTTGCCACCCAGCAATAATATGAAATGCATTAACCTTCCACTGAGAGATCTTCTGCTGATGTTTTGTTCTGGGACTCTCACTTGGCCACAAGTCACCACCCATTAAATCTGGGCTCAAAGATGTTCTTAAGCTGCAGTAATGAGATCGCGCTATATCGCGAACGGGCTGCAAATGGGCTATCAGTGGAAAGTGACAGGGCATCGCTTAGCATGAAGCCCGGGCCTGAAATAGCCCATAATGTGGACCTGAGTTTAGCTCGGCACCACACCAGCAAATCGTAGTCTAATAGGATTGCTCCCGGAAATCTATTAACCTTGAGTCCACACGTGCATTTCATGCAGTAGTTAAACGATATCTACTATATATGGAGACGTAGCGGACGTATAGCCTGGCGTGATCACAGGATAACCTCGGTTCACAAAATATTGCACATTGAAGTGGTATGGAATAGATAATTAGGCACGGAAACAATGGCTGCCAAGGATGAAGCTGAAAACAGTCTGTGTCATTTACAATTTACAAAAGCATCTGTAAGAATTTGACTTTGCTACTCTTGGGATATATTATTTAAAATGTGTGATTTTAAGATACGAACAATGGCCTTATCATGCTGTCATGCGCTCCTGACATTTCTTCTAGTTAGGAATAAAATACCAATGAATGGCATTCATGTTTCTGTATTGAGAATACATTTGTGTTACTGCCTGTTGAAAACAACAACAACGATAAACCAATTAAACTGACAGTAGCAATTAGAGAGCAAGCATTCAAAAGAAAAAATAAATACATTTCTCTCTCTCACACACAGATATATTTGTTTAAACCTTTTTTAGTACATCAAAGATATATCTTCATGTTAATATCTATGATAAGCAACGCATTAATGTTTACTCCTCATAAGGTCTTGTAAACAAACAATTAAACACACAATGATACCCAATAATGCACACATAGGTATGTAAGTAAACAAACACAGGTATACACACAAATGCACACAAGCAGGTAAGAAAACACACACAAACACAATGATACAAATGCTCACAAGCAGGTAAGAAAACACACACAAACACAATGATACAAATGCTCACCAGCAGGTAAGAAAACACACAAACACAACGATATGCACAAATACACACAAGCAGCTAAGAAAACACACACACAAACACAATGATACAAATGTACACAAGCAGGTAGGAAAACACACACACACACAAAGACAACGATACAAATGCTCACAAGCAGGTAGGAAAACACACACACATAAACACAATGATACAAATGCACACAAGCAGCTAAGAAAACACTCACACAGAAACACAATGATACAAATGTACACAAGCAGCTAAGAAAACACTCACACACAAACACAATGATACAAATGTACACAAGCAGGTAAGAAAACAAACACACACAAACACAATGATACAAATGCACACAAACAGGTCAGAAAACAAACACACACAAACACAATGATATAAATGCACACAAGCAGGTAAGAAAACACACACAAACACAATGATTCAAATGCACACAAGCAGGTAAGAAAACACGCACACACAAAAACACAATGATACAAATGCTCACAAGCAGCTAAGAAAACACTCACACACAAACACAATGATACAAATGTACACAAGCAGCTAAGAAAACACTCACACACAAACACAATGATACAAATGCACACAAACAGGTGAGAAAACAAACACACACAAACACAATGATATAAATGCACACAAGCAGGTAAGAAAACACACACAAACACAAACACAAACACAATGATTCAAATGCACACAAGCAGGTAAGAAAACACGCGCACACACACAAACACAATGATACAAATGCACACAAGCAGGTAAGAAAACACTCACACACAAACACAATGATACAAATGTACACAAGCAGGTAAGAAAACACACACAAACACAATGATACAAATGCTCACAAGCAGGTAAGAAAACACTCACACACAAACACAATGATACAAATGCACACAAGCAGGTAAGAAAACACACACACAAACACAATGATACAAATGCACACAAGCAGGTAAGAAAACACACACACACAAACACAATGATACAAATGCACACAAGCAGGTAAGAAAACACACACACACACACAATGATACAAATGCACACACGCAGGTAAGAAAACACACACAAACACAATGATACAAATGCTCACAAGCAGGTAAGAAAACACTCACACACAAACACAATGATACAAATGCACACAAGCAGGTAAGAAAACACTCACACACAAACACAATGATACAAATGCACACAAGCAGGTAAGAAAACACACACACACACACAATGATACAAATGCACACACGCAGGTAAGAAAACACACACACACAAACACAATGATACAAATGCACACAAGCAGGTAAGAAAACACACACACACACACAATGATACAAATGCACACACGCAGGTAAGAAAACACACACAAACACAATGATACAAATGCTCACAAGCAGGTAAGAAAACACTCACACACAAACACAATGATACAAATGCACACAAGCAGGTAAGAAAACACTCACACACAAACACAATGATACAAATGCACACAAGCAGGTAAGAAAACACACACACACACACAATGATACAAATGCACACACGCAGGTAAGAAAACACACACAAACACAATGATACAAATGCTCACAAGCAGGTAAGAAAACACTCACACACAAACACAATGATACAAATGCACACAAGCAGGTAAGAAAACACTCACACACAAACACAATGATACAAATGCACACAAGCAGGTAAGAAAACACACACACACACAATGATACAAATGTACACAAGCAGGTAAGAAAACACTCACACACACACACAATGATACAAATGTACACAAGCAGGTAAGAAAACACACACACACACACACAAACACAATGATACAAATGCACACACGCAGGTAAGAAAACACACACAAACACAATGATACAAATGCTCACAAGCAGGTAAGAAAACACTCACACACAAACACAATGATACAAATGCACACAAGCAGGTAAGAAAACACTCACACACAAACACAATGATACAAATGCACACAAGCAGGTAAGAAAACACACACACACACAATGATACAAATGCTCACAAGCAGGTAAGAAAACACTCACACACAAACACAATGATACAAATGCACACAAGCAGGTAAGAAAACACTCACACACAAACACAATGATACAAATGCACACAAGCAGGTAAGAAAACACACACACACACAATGATACAAATGCTCACAAGCAGGTAAGAAAACACTCACACACAAACACAATGATACAAATGCACACAAGCAGGTAAGAAAACACTCACACACAAACACAATGATACAAATGCACACAAGCAGGTAAGAAAACACTCACACACAAACACAATGATACAAATGCACACAAGCAGGTAAGAAAACACTCACACACAAACACAATGATACAAATGCACACAAGCAGGTAAGAAAACACTCACACACAAACACAATGATACAAATGCACACAAGCAGGTAAGAAAACACTCACACACAAACACAATGATACAAATGCACACAAGCAGGTAAGAAAACACTCACACACAAACACAATGATACAAATGCACACAAGCAGGTAAGAAAACACTCACACACAAACACAATGATACAAATGCACACAAGCAGGTAAGAAAACACTCACACACAAACACAATGATACAAATGCACACAAGCAGGTAAGAAAACACTCACACACAAACACAATGATACAAATGCACACAAGCAGGTAAGAAAACACTCACACACAAACACAATGATACAAATGCACACAAGCAGGTAAGAAAACACTCACACACAAACACAATGATACAAATGCACACACGCAGGTAAGAAAACACACACAAACACAATGATACAAATGCTCACAAGCAGGTAAGAAAACACTCACACACAAACACAATGATACAAATGCACACAAGCAGGTAAGAAAACACTCACACACAAACACAATGATACAAATGCACACAAGCAGGTAAGAAAACACTCACACACAAACACAATGATACAAATGCACACAAGCAGGTAAGAAAACACTCACACACAAACACAATGATACAAATGCACACAAGCAGGTAAGAAAACACTCACACACAAACACAATGATACAAATGCACACAAGCAGGTAAGAAAACACTCACACACAAACACAATGATACAAATGCACACAAGCAGGTAAGAAAACACTCACACACAAACACAATGATACAAATGCACACAAGCAGGTAAGAAAACACTCACACACAAACACAATGATACAAATGCACACAAGCAGGTAAGAAAACACTCACACACAAACACAATGATACAAATGCACACAAGCAGGTAAGAAAACACTCACACACAAACACAATGATACAAATGCACACAAGCAGGTAAGAAAACACTCACACACAAACACAATGATACAAATGCACACAAGCAGGTAAGAAAACACTCACACACAAACACAATGATACAAATGCACACAAGCAGGTAAGAAAACACTCACACACAAACACAATGATACAAATGCACACAAGCAGGTAAGAAAACACTCACACACAAACACAATGATACAAATGTACACAAGCAGGTAAGAAAACACACACAAACACAATGATACAAATGCACACAAGCAGGTAAGAAAACACACACACACACACAATGATATAAATGTACACAAGCAGGTAAGAAAACACACACAAACACAAACACAATGATACAAATGCTCACAAGCAGGTAAGAAAACACTCACACTCAAACACAATGATACAATTGCACACAAGCAGGTAAGAAAACACACACACAAACACAATGATATAAATGCACACAAGCAGGTAAGAAAACACACACACAAACACAATGATTCAAATGCACACAAGCAGGTAAGAAAACACACACACACACACACAAACACAATGATTCAAATGCACACAAGCAGGTAAGAAAAAACACACACACACACAATGATACAAATGCACACAAGCAGGTAAGAAAACACTCACACACACACAAACACAATGATAAAAATGCACACAAGCAGGTAAGAAATGCATACAAACGAATACACAGACATGTTAGCATACACACACAAACACAATGATACACACAAACAGTTACGCAGAAATGTTGCTAATTTTGCACACAAAAACACAAACAATGATTCACACAAAAGCATACACTGAATTGTAAGCAAGCAAACTCACAAATTTTTGAACATCACAGACCATATTATCACGTTCTTAACTATCCAAAGTGACACTTCATGTTCATTTAAAATGCATTTTAGCCATAAAATAACCTACACACATAGGAATGAGCATACACACACGTATGCAATGCCTCCCCCCAAATACACATTTTTCTTGCATAAAATTCTCATCATAATGTTAAGTAACTATCGTTGTTCGTTATTGTTAATGCAATTTAATGTCTAAAATTATAGATAAAATTTCTATACACACTTATATGTGCACACAATTGCTGTTAAAATCACTTCATGATTATAGGAAACTTTATGAATCTTATTTTGTTGTGTGCACTAAATGTATACTCAACTAACAAGTAACATCTCTGCAACATCAGGTTTTGTTCCACTCAAATTGTGCATAAGGTTAGCAATACTGTTACAAGCATGTATTTTTAACCTTTTGATGCATGAACTCTGAGCAAGTTAAAATCTACAGTTGAAAATACTTAATGTGTTCTCGACATCCAGGACTTATACAGCAGATGTCTGATTTTGGCCCTCTCTACAACTATATAATGTTCATTTTTCATTTGTGTTACTTTTGAGAATGGTGAGGAGATGCTGTAAGGACATCATTTTGTGAGCTAGGCATGTACCTACCTGAGAAAACTGGAATGTCCCAAAGGAAATAAAAAGTGTTGCACACACAAAGTGAAGAAAATTGGGAGTGCAAGGAGTGGGAAATCTGTTTATCAAAAACACCACACATCACTGAGCATTGTTGTTCACCGATGCGTAGAATGTTGATTACTATCAAATCGTAATTTGACTCCATTTATGTAAAGCATTCAAACATAAATGAGGTATAGACATTAAAGGTAATTGTAGGCATAGAATGCATTACAATAAAGTGAATAAATGTTCATAAAGGGTTATTTAGCATAGTTATGAACATTAAGCTATATTCATGATGCAGTTCTCAAAAAACAGGTTCAAGTTCATCCAGTACAATTATTTATAATAGCTATTGTACATCAAGTCAATGAGGCCTTTAGAATCTCATACAAAACTAATTTAACCGAATGCAAAGCAATAAATGTGCATCTGCTTTGTAATGATAGCTTTTTAGAAAATAGTATTTTAAGTTCTGATTATGTAACAGGCAATTCAGAAATCTAGAAAGCTTAATGATGTTTGATTTAGGAGTGTAAAAAAAAACAAAATTATATTGATTCAATGGACAACAATTTTTCATGAACTATGCTACAATACAATTTCAATTTGATACAATATAGGAGCCAGTGATTCATATGAGACAATATTATAACACAATCACTTGCGTTCATATCAAATCACAAATACCAACTAAAATATTCCACATTTTGATTCCTGAGCTCAACCAGATATTTAAATGCAAAACAACCATTTTATAAAAATAACCCTGCTGTTTATAAAGTGACGTTACAATACTGTATGTATGATGCCCGATCAATGTCTTCATTTTGAATTGATGCTATGGGTTTGGTGATCATTGAATTGATGTATATTGTTATAATCCTAGTTTTATTGTCAAAAAAACAACAGCTTGAACCCTCTACAATTAATTGTTGTGACCTGCTGACACCTCTAATTAGAACATTTACACGGGGCTACTATTCCTCGCTGCATTTCTCATGATCTAGTGCTTCAGCTGAAACCATCGCTCACATCAGCTTATGCATTTAATGAGCCATGTATTAAAAGACCTTTAAAATAAAGAAACCGATTACTTTATCCATAAAACATGGTCAGGACTTTGATATTAAGCCCCGTCAGATAAAAGCATCCTTATTTGAAATGTGATCACGGCCTAGTGCTGCAGGGTCTGGATTAATTCCTCCGAAGGGTGCAATTGTTAATAAAAGCCAATATAAACATGCACTCAGCAGTCAGGAGCACTTCATCAATCAATTTCTCACTGTAAGCGAGCATTTCCAGCTTTGGCCAGCAATCCCGGTGGAAAGACAAGTCAATTCTGCTGTGCTCAACAGTCCTCGTGCAATGGTTAGCTGGATTTCTATCGATCAACAAGATTACCCAGTCATTTCACTGTCACTAAAGGGAAGGGGGCTGGGCGGATGACAGCAAATACGGGAAGAAAGGCTGCTTCCAGCACTGCACTCTTCTAAAAAAACTGGGGGAAATACAGGGGAAAAAAGTGCTTGCTTGGGTCAGATTCAAATGCACTCTTTGAGCACTGACTGCCTGAGGCAGAATACCTTTCGTGTGAGGTAAAGGTCAGCATTCTTTGTTTTACTTCATGTTGGTAGAACCACAGCTCTGGTCTTTTTCCAAGTAGTGACACATTATTTGGCATTAACCAAAATAAATCATAAATCCATTTTGACACTCATCTTTAGACATTGTTGCATTTCTCAAATAGTTTTTATATTAAGAAACAAAAGCATTGAAGATAAATGTGCGGTACATGTGAACAACGTCAGATGATTGCACAAGTCCACAAAAACATACAGTAAAAAGGGAAAAGCTCATACTCTAGCTCTGTAGGAGCTGTAGGAACAAAATATATATTACACAATGACAAGTACCTTTGTCATCTGTCTAAACTGAAGTTTGGTGCATGCTGCTGCATGATGAGCATAAACGTAATAGTAGTTTGTTCATTTGCCATGTTCTTTTGGAAGAGAAAATTTGACCAATAACCAAAAATTGTGTGCATTGACCATTGAGGGCTTGGTCTGCTTGTGTGAAATATTTATTGTCAGAGGTTTGTCCATGTACATAAACTGATGGGTGAAATAGAACCAAACCAATAAGTAAATGCAATTCCCCAACAATACTCTCCCTGATGCTGAATCAAGCTCCAATGCGATACTCACAAAACCAAGTCAAAGAGGAGAAGCAGACTTAAATAGAGACAAACACAGGCATAGCACATTAAGGGCAAACAAACCCCAGATTAATCATGGAAAACAAGACACGGAGGTCTCTAGTGACCTAGCAGGGGATCACAGTTCTTTCTAGATCTTTCTAGAAGAAGCAGATGTGAACCATAATGTTCTGCTAAAATTCTTCACCATGGCCCTTACAAATTTTGTCTCCCAATCAGCCCTTATTTCAACTTGCCGAATTCTCGTCTGCCCCTTCAGCACCTTAGCTAGTGTGTGATTGATGAGTGTATTGGTGCAGAACGTCTGTTGGAGCATCATCCAGGTGGAAGGTGAAGCTGCATATTGGTGCTGGTTGAAGTGGAGAAACATTGGGTCTCATTCACTAGCTGTTCTTAAGAAGGAATTTGTCCTAAATATTTCTGCTGGGACATTCTATAGCTTACAATAATGAAAATATATGCATTTTGCCAAACTGAAAGCTGATCTCTAGAATACAATTGCGAGCACTTGGAATACTTAAGTGCAAAATAAACTTTGATGACCGGGAACATTCTCCAGATTTCAGCAATGTGTGTCTCACGTATGAACGTTATTCCTTTACCACGCTATTGAAGAGTGCCAAAATTGATGCAGTTTACAGTCATTTCTCACAAGGCAAAAACCCACTTAGGCAGTTACACAAAGATTTGCTTCTTTCACCAAGGTATCTCTATTTTCTCTTTTTCTATGTGGATTTTGATTTTTCATAATAAATTTCACCTCACCAAAATATAAACTGATTAAACTAGAGAACTATCTATCAATCTCACCTGACTAACTAATGTTGACTGAACCAACCTCCGAAAGACAATAATGCAACTTGAAAATGTTAGCTTGTATCCGTAGATGAAACAATTAAATCAACAAAATGAAGGTTGTAATTTAGATTGAAGGTTGTATTTAAATGCCTTAGCTTAGGAACAAAATTTAGAAAAGACTTAAGAAAATATTGGTGAATCAGATCATTTAAGGGTCAGAACAAATGTAACATCAGTGTTGGGAAGGTTACTTTTAAAATGTATTCCATTATGGAATTCAGAACACATGCCCTAAAATGTAATTTGTAATGTATTCTGTTAGATTAGAATCTTTGCTTGCTTGTCCTGAAGGGTTTCCGGTGATGAATGGAATTTCTGTAATTTATCTGTAATGGAATAGTTACCCATAATTTGTAATCTGAATACGTAACAGTGGTATTTCATTTCACAAATCTAGAACTACAAGACAGTATTTAAAATCCATCACATAGTAGTCTAAGCAACTAAAATTCATTGCGGTTGGTGTTAGTGACCATTTATTTGTGAGTGCTGGAAGAGCGTAAATGCCACAGTTGAGACCATGAGCCAGAAAGTTAACCTGAAATTGCTCCAGGGAGATTGTTCCTGTAATTAGTAAATGGAAGTAGCTCTAGAGAAGTGAGTCTTCTAAATGTGTTTAGTGGTATAGATAAACAGTTGAAAACAGAAAGGAGGGTCAAAAACACAAAAATACAAAGTGACAAAACAAGAAAAGAGTCCTTCCCTGCCAGTACTTCGAAGAAAATAAGAGAAAACAGGGTAGCGTTTTTAATACCTACACTCAGGTGAACTCAGTCTCATCACCATTGGTCTTTTGAGGGTAAAGAATCTCACTGCAACCTGCCATGGCCTGAACAATCTTGGCTCTGAATTGATTCATGATTGTGTTCACTGCTAGGAAGGTATGTATCAGCGATGGCGAATAAAATATTGCTTTAATTTTAACACAAGAATGAAAGAAACCAAAGCAGAAGTACAGCTCCTAATTCAACAGCGACCTAGACAGAACAGACGGCTCAACGGTTCTGTTTCACACTCACTTCAATATTCCTCTTTTGCTAATCAGCTGCTACTGTGATGCCGGGCCCTGCACGACGTGAGTCATGCTGCATCTTGTTTACATACCCGACTGTCTTTAGTCCCCAAAGTGAAACAGTGCTATACGACACCCTTTTATTTTACACTAGCTTTACACTACTGTGGCTACATGTCATATAACAAATTGAAATATAAATTTGAAGAAGCATATTGAAGGACATATTTAGAAAGTGCAGCTTTTTACAAGTCTGGATGATATTTACACAAGCAGATACCCATCGGAGACCACTTTGGGACTCACAGCTCTTTTTCATGTTTTGCATGCCACTATTTCATTATCGGGCATGCTGAGAAGGGGCTAGGCATGCTGGGAAGGGAGTAGCTGCCTGTCCCCGTTCTCTAAAGCCTACCAGAATCTCTCGGCAGGTTTCAATATAAATAGTTTGACACGTATTAGTTTCTCTGCTGTTTGTGAGCACGGGCAGACAAAAAACAGTTTGGTTCTCCATAAAAGAGGGCGCACTATCCTCGGGGCGTTATACCACTAAAATGATATTTTGTGTGGCATACTCGTTGAAGCAAGAATGGATTTTGTGCTGATGTGATGTTAACAATAGTGGCAAAAGCTCCTCCAGGCTGTTGTCGATAACCACATCTTGGAGGATATTCATGTCAGAGGGCATTGGCGGGAAGATTAACGCCATAAATTTACTGCATTTGGACAGATAAATTCATTGTGGCCCACTGTCAAAATTGGAAATCCTGTTCCGCAGGTGATAGGGCTGTGTGAATCATGATGTCCTGTCAAGAGGAAAGCCAATGTTTAATGCTTTCTTCATCTCTAGAACAGAAGTGCCCATGGGGAGAAACGCTGAAGCACTTTTGTTGTGGAGAGAAATGAAGAAAAAACGAGGCATTTCGGTGCAAATCGTAAGACTATCATTTTTTCCATTGAAGCAACAAATCCTGAAGTCCTCCACAAAGATGCATTCTAAAATTCTGAAAAAACCTCTGCAATCAACAAGCAGCCTAAATGAATCCACTAATAAGTAAAAATCGTGTGGATGTTTAAGTGTAAAGACTTTCTAAAATATCACCTGAAATCCACAAGCATCCTGTTTACCCAGAGGATTACATGCTAGGGCTGGGTTCAAAAAATCGATTCACCGATCAATATCGATTCTCGGTCGAAAAATACGATATCGATTCAAAAATTCGCAGATCGATCTTTTCCTGCGGCTATGCACTACTTCTCGCGACTGCGCAAGGAGAGCTATAAAAACGTGAGACCGCCGAAACCGAAACCAAATAGAGCCATGGCTGAAGCTGCTCCGCTCAAATCACCGTCTGGCCTAAAGGCCGATGTTTGGCAACACTTTGGTTTTAAAACAAGTTATTTTATAACCAAGCAAAACTAGTATTGACGCAAAGAAATCTCTATATAAATCGATATCGAATCGAATCGAATCCAGAATTGAATCGGATCATGACCTTGTGAATCGGAATCGAATCGATTCAGGAAATCAGCAACGATACCCAGCCCTATTACATGCAAAAATTTGTATAATGAGTCAAATTGTTTCTCAGTGCAGCAGCACTTACAATTTCAAAAACAACCCTAACCCTAACTCTAACTCTATGTTTACCCATGGGGTGCAAAAGTATTACATTTTTTACATCTTCTCATGAAGATTTTGGTGCAAATAGCCACATACATTTTTACTTAAACCGAATGAATTTACTTTTTGTGTACCAACTGTTACAGTATAACATTTTTATTCAGAGCAGACGCTCTTCGAGAGGTTTAACATTCCATTCAAAAAGTTTTGAGATATCATCAAAAATTTGTAAGCAGTGTACCTTTACCAAAAAAATAAAGTACATAAAAACTAAGAACAGCATCTCACCCCTTTTTTTTTAAACTTAAGTCTGTTCAATCAGTTTCCCAGTGCAGCAACACTTTTACTCACTGGCAGTCCATTAAAAAAAAATCAGAAATTCATAAGCTACTGTAAAACCTCCACCTTGTATGAAGTTGTCTTAAGTTACAAACGTCCTTGCACATTAGATACATTTTAGGTATGCGAACATAAAACAATGAGTTTGATAGACTAATTATGTTCTAAGAATATAAAGTTGTAAGCAATAGCAAGCCAATTAACTCTTTTGTTTGCATTTTTAATTTAAATTAACTGACTCTTTAGACTCTAAAACTTGTGTTTCCTCTAAAAATTCGATAAAATTAGCTGCCTTGTTACTTTAACCTGCCTCAGTGTATCTTGCAGTGCATTTATCCCAACATGAGTAAAAAACTTTACATTTTCCTGTGACAAATCTAACACGTTCACCTGACACTTTATTTATGTTAATCTGTTGAGTGCGGTTAACACTTCAACAGACTTGACTGAACAAACCATTTAAACAGTTCTGAAATATCCTCTGAAATTCACAAGCTTGGTATTTGTCTTGAAAGTAAGTACAAATCTGCTTTCTGAACACCTCATGAGGTGGTTCATGCTCGAGATGGCTCACGAGTGTCGTGTGCTTCTTCAGCCACCAGAAGCACCATCTGTTTCATCTAACAAGCTCTGAGTAAGATGTTGGGACCTGATGCAGAGCTGTGATGCATGCAGCTCCTCATCATTGCAGGTCATGAGCTGTCAGTAAATGCACTCACAAGACCCAATCCGGTCCATATAACTGCATTCACAAGATTTTAACCTTTCAAAAGTTTCGATAATTTTGAGCGTTTTACTATCTCTTAATTTGTTTAAATAGTATGGTGTCCAAGAAAGTCCAATGTAATTCAAAACAAAAAAGCAAGAAAACCTTAATCAGGTTTATGACACACATGCAAACACACTACAAGATTCTACACAAATTCTGAAGGCACCTTCATCAAAATGACAACAAATGGGTCACATTGTACAAACACACTGCACATTCATAGACGTTGCAAATATGGAAAACACAAGCAACTTCGGAAATGCACTGCACCGCAAAGGAGGTTTCCAGGGATCTTTTTGTGGTGGTCATATTGTTATTGATTGTATGGCACCTAATAGGTGGAAATCAGTGAGTGAAAATTTTTATTGGATATATAAACAATTGCCACACTTCCGTTGTGTTGTGTCACACTTCTGTTGTATTGTGGCCGTTGCATGTGTGTATTTTTCTTATTTGCAGCACGCCTATGAATGTGCATTGTGTAAAATGTGGTGCAGGAGTCGTTTTAATAATTTGTGTATCATCTTTGTAATTGCAGTGTTTGACTGTGCATTATGAACTTGATCAATATGTTTTGCCTGCATTGCATCGTGTTTTTTAATTTTGCGTTGCACTGGGCTCTGGGGGGCACCACAGAATGGTCAATGATGGAATGTGAATGTGTTATATTGGTTTTTATTTCAATGTTAAGTAATGTTCAATGGTAAGTATCTCAATGTTGGGTGTAATTGACAGATACCCCAGAGCAAACTTGATAATATCTTTTAAAGAACAAATTTTCTTTCATTTATTGATTTTTTTTGTTGCCTTCATTTCATATAAACAGTTTTGTTTTCAGTAAAGATTTTCAGACATATGTATGGTACAATATCTGACTGCAAGCTGGAAAATTCTATAGCTTTTAATAATAATAATAATAATAATAATAAGAAGAAGAAGAAGAAGAAGAAGAAGAAGAAGAAGAAGAAATAGAAGAAGAAGAAGAAGACGAAAAAGAAGAGGAAGAGGAAGACGTAGAAGAATGCATTTTGCCAGATGGAAATTACAGTTAGATACACTTGGAATACCGTATTGCATTAAAACACAACTTAGATAACCGCATCGGATAAGCTCTCTAGGTTTCATCCATATGTGCCTCGTGTATGTTCGTTTTTATTATAAAAAGTTAATGAAAGGTGCAAAGATTTACATGTTTTGCTCTCAGACTGAGCTCTCATATGGTTGATTACTCCTAGATCAGTGCACTTAGTCAGATGAAAACCTTACGAGGGGAAGGGCCTCATATATCGCTCCGAACGAGGCAGGTTGCGCACAGCCGTCATCTTCGGTAGTTAACCGCTCCCTAAAACATCCTTATTGGAGTTTAATTGCTTAATGATAAAGCCGAGATGGAAAAGTGAAGTTAATGAAGGGGAAAATAAGCATCCAGTCTATGTCAGCATTTTTCTCGCCGCTCCCCCCAACACACCCGTAATCATTATTCATTGTATTAAAGTAATTATTCAAACACAAACGTACCCACACTGTGCCGGCTGAGATATTGTTGTATTACCAGATTGCTTGCAATTCCACAACAGCTAAATTGAAATTTCACTGAAAATCACGTTTTTTGCTCCCAGTATAATTTAAACACTGCCCTGTTAATGAGTTCCATGTATGAAAATGATGAACAATACAGCATCATTATATTTTACTCACAAATATTTCCAAACATGCAATACTTTTGATGGCAAACAGAGGTGCAGGATTAGGAAATAGGTTAACTAACACCTTAATGCTAAATAAGCACGGAGATTAGAATTACAACAATTATACCAAGAATTGGATGATTACAATTATTTACTAAAAAAAATTAATTACAAAGTCTGACAAATATAGTAAAAATTGGACAAGTTCTTGTGAAATGGCAAAAACATTTCTTCCAGAAAATTCACAAACAGTAAATGTTAATGAAAACACTGCTAGTGATAAAATATTGTTACGTGTTACACATATGCTTTAAATTTAAATTTCAACACTCCCAATCCATTTTTCAGTTTTTCAGTGTCGCTTCTAGAGGGTCTACAATCTGTACTTAAAACAGTATCCAATTTATTGCCAGACTGCATGCACTGTCACAACAGCTAAATTGAACTGCATTTATTTTCCTTTCTGTGACATAGAGTGAGGAAAATCATAGTATATTAGACCCTGGTTTCCTGTTTTAGTTTGATTGATCATTTAGTTTGTTCATTGGTTGGATGGTTTAGCTGGATTAGTCTATTTATTGTCTGTTAATGTCTTCTCTTGTCCCTTGTTTAGTTTTCATTATTTAAGCCCTACTTCCTCCCTTTGTCTTAATATGCTTGTGGAATCCCTGGTCCAGTTGTGTGTTTTTTATTTTTAAGGGTCACTGGTTTGTGTGTTTTATGCTTTTTTGTTACATTGTCGGATCACAGCGATGCCTGGTGGTTATGTTCCTTGTATTGTTTTAATGAACATCTTAATCTCAGGCAACTCCTGCATTTGTGGTCGGTCTCCTTCACATTCTACTGAAACTCCTCTTCTAATCATCTCTGAAAAACTCAGCTAAATCTGCCAACCTGTCTGTGGTTCTGATTCTTTTGGGTCTGTCTGCAGCAGCCTTCGACACTGTCAAACATCAGATCCTCTTGGATACTCTTTCCAACCTTGGGATTTCAGGTACAGCCTGGCAATGGCTTGAATCCCACCTTGATGGCCAGACATTTCAGGTGGCATGGCAAGGTTTCCAATCTGCCTCACAAAAACTGACTTTGTGCGATCCTCAGGGTACAGTCCTTGGACGCCTTCTCTTTGCCTTATACACTGGATCCATTGGGGATATTATTGCTTCACAAGGCTTCTACTACCACTGTTATGCAGACGGCACTCAACTTATTCTCTCCTTTCCTCATGATGACCAGCTGGGTCCATCCGAATCTCAGACTGCCTGACTGACATCTCTTCTTGGATGACATCCCACCACTTCAAGTTAATTACCCGTAAGACGGAAGTCTTGTGCATCACAAGGAATCCATCACCAAGTCAAGACCTTGCCATAACTTTTGAGATTTTGGTTATCATTCCTTTAAAGACAGCAAGAAATATTGCTGTCTTTCTGGACGATGACACAAATACAAATATAGTTTACATGTACAATATAGTGCATCATCCTTGAATGTCATTCATGCAATATATAGGAAAATAAACAGTGATGATGATGATGATAATAATATTCAGTAATGCAAGCCAGGTAGAGAGAGAATAAGCTGGAAACTCAGTGTTGTGGGAGACATTCTCCTGCAGCTGCGCCTTGAGACTCTCATTATGTCGCAAAAGTTTTCCTGTCACATAATTTCATCCGAGCCCATATTTCAAACCACTAATCTCCCGAAAATGAGACGCCTATCTCCAGGGAGTTAGCACGGGTAAATGGGGAGAATTTTTTTCCCACCGTGCGTGGTATGTAAATTTGTAAAGAAAACAAGGACATCTGCTGTTTACGAATCAGCATCCTCTCGCTAAGAGGACATGGCACTAATAGAATATTTAAACGCCTCTTGCATTTTGACAGTTGTTGAACCAAACTGGCTTGCTTTAAAAGACTCGTTGAACACAGAGGTCTCAATGCATGTTGTCGCCGTGCTATTTGTAGATGGTTTAGAGTTGGCATGAGGAGACACACTAACACGTTAGCCAGGGTTTGACTTCCTTTGGGGTGTATGAGAATAATTTGATATATTGGAAACAATTAGCCTTCATTGCTCTCATACTGTTTCAATTAGGTGGCATTAGCTAGCACTTTTTAACAGCTTACTTCATGTTAACAGGGACTTACCCTTAGAATAGGAGGGAATAGAAAAGAAAAACCTTTATGAATTCACAATCATGAATGCTTATGATATGCTTATCATATTCATGTTAGAAGGGAGCTAAACAAAGAAATAAGCTAAAAAATAAAGAATTTTGAAAACATTTTAAGAATGAGAGTTGGCTATTTAGCTCACCTCGAAATGTGCAAAATCTAAACCCAAAGTTTCAAGGCGTTTACAATCAATTTATAACATAAGCAAATTTGATAGATTCTTGTAAAGAATCTGTAGTTCTCTGTATTTATGAAAGTTGCTACAGGATACGCTTTAACATTATTTAACATTATTTTTCTCCTTGTTATCTTGAGATTCAACCCTTATGAAAGACATTTCTCAAGTTTTTGTCTTGTTTGTTAATTTGTTTAATTTAAGGTGCAGATCTCCATCTTTGATGGACACTGATATGATAATTGTCCAGCACTGAAAGACATAATCAAATATTGTGCATTTTGACCTGTGGCAGTATTGCCAAGATACCAAACCTATTGTTAGATAACAAGTGAAAATAAGTCACGATCATGAGAAAACATCTTTTGCTAATGAGCTAACAAGGTATTTTTCATGATCTTGACACTGGTGATGACAAGATCACAAATGATATTGCTGATGTTGAAATCACAAGAAGAATAACTTATCTTGAGTTAATATGAATAAAAATGTTAATGTGTCCTCTATTGACTTCTGCATCTGACATAAACCCAAGTCTACTGGGAAAATGCAGATATGCCAACATATCATGCTGGCTCAGTCCAGCTTAGCACACATAGCTAAAGACCAACTTTTCTTGATCTACAAAGAGGACTTTTCCCCTCAAGTGTTACCAAAAGATATGTTGGTACAATGAACAATTAGTAGCAATTTTAACAAACTAGCCTTCTGGTTAGCATTAGCGTATTAGTCAGAACCAGCATATAGGCTAGAAATTTTATAAAGACCTCTGGAACAGATGTTTTGTTTATAAGCTTCCTTGAATTTATGCAGCTTCACTCTTGTTAATGTTCTCCACTTTTATGCTTATAGTTAACAGTAAAAAGGAATGCTTCCAATGTGGCTACAATAAGAACCTTTATTTCTGAACACAGCAGGCAAAGCTATAAGGGCAACCATGGCCACAGCACTTAGTTTATTGAGTTACACAAATTTGCATATCAAAGGTAAATATAGTTTAACTTGATATCAAATTACTACTAAAAGCAAGAAATCCGATTCTCATGTAACACTACTGTACCGTAATGGAATGAAATGCTAATATTTGTTTACAAAAACGTGATCGCCCCTGTAGTCTTTTAGCTTAGACTAGGGCACAAAGCTGATGTTGTGTGGACAACATGAATATAATGAATATTACCGTTTTTGCACAGTCATGCCTGCATCTCCGTTGGTTAGCATTATTATTATGCCATAGCAACCTTCTGAGATGCAGGCATTGAGAATGACTAGAGATGCCCTGAAATGACAACACATTATGTCCTATTATTCTCATGTCTATCATACAATTTTAGTTGTCTTTGAAATGATTTTTGTTTGTCTATTTTGCTAAATAGCAAACATATACAAAAAATGATTCCGTCTTCTAGATGGTCAGCTCTCACCCTTATGAAAGACATTTCTGCCATCACTAGTGTTGAGCAAGTTACTTCCAAAATGTAATGTTATAGATTACTAGTTAATGTTATTTCAATGTTATTTCGGTCTCTGAATTGTAACATGTTAAGTGACTCCTGCATTACTTTCAAGTTACTTTTACCAAGATAACTGTGTAAGCAGGACTTGGCATTCTAAAATACTAAAATGGAGTTTAATGCAGCTCATTATAATTTCAGTGGATGGCGATGTAGTGTAGCATAATGACTGTAGAAATACAGTGTGTAGGAAATAGCTCCTTTATTCACAAATTTTTTCTCTTGTGGCAAAAGGAATGCAGTTTTGGATATTTTTTATGAAAACAAAACAGCACTAAATTTCAGGTCAGTAGTGTGTTGTAATGTGAGTGTGTTGTAAGAAGTATAATATTACTGAAAAAGTATAAGTAATGCCTAAAATACTGTGATAAAACTAGAGATGTAACCGATTCAAAATGTGGATCGGTATCGGTCCGATAACGGCTCAAACGGCTGGATCGGGTATTGGTGGCATTGGGCTGTTCTATGGAGTCGATCTGTAAATGTGTGCACGCTCAATTCGTTACGCATGGGAAGTGTTACTGCGGTAAAGTAGAGCTGAAACCACTGTTCCAATAACTCGAATAATTCTATTACAAAATTTGCAATAGAACAGAGGATTGTGGGAAATGTAGTTCTCTGCAAAAGCAGCTCATTTTCTAGGCCAAATTGGTTCAAAATGACAAACTTCAGTATTTCATTTTCAATTGATCAATTTTTTTTCAATTTTATAATGTTATAGTGTAATCAATAAGAAAGAAGAAATATTTATATGTCTAAACGAACAATTTTTGAGAACAATTAATTTAGCATATACATGTGTGTGTAATTATTACATTGTTTTAGTTAGGAAAACAGTATTTAAATCAAGCATTTCTTTAAGCATAACAATAATCTTGGTAATGTACTCAGACATTTTAAAGCATTATTTTATGTTTTAAAAAAACTGTGACTATCGGATTTGTATCGGTATCGGCAGATATATAAATGTACAATATCGGTATCGGTATTGGACATAAAAAAGTGCTATCGGCCCATCTCTAGTTAAAACAAAAAATGAATACTTTACTGTAAATGCATTACTTTTGTAATGTTACACCCAACACATGCCTTCAATGCAGATATGTGCAAGCCATTTCTAAATCTATACTTCAGTGTTTTAAAAATATTTATAGCATATACATTGCCAAGACATACATTTCTAACAATGGCAAATTCGCCAAAAACATGGCACTGTTAAAACCTTTTAATTACAGCAAGCTTCATGGAATGAGTGAAAACTTACATTCGAAATTTCTGAACCTTTCCAGCCTTCCACTCCATGAAAACACCGGAGTGACTCTGACATTAACTACCCTCTGCTTGTGAACACAGCACTTCATTAGTCACCTTGGGACTGTGTGTCTATTATTATCCTGGGAACAGAAGCGAGAGAAGTGGAAGAGAGAAGAGAAGAAGGGGAGGGCTTCTGGCCGCGTGCCATTTTTTTCCTGGTGGCTCCCTTTGGCCTGGAGGAAGTTTACCTGTTTCATAAGCTGTTAATGATTTATTAAGGAACCCCGCCACGCTTTTGCGGCAGAGAGCTTCGCGCCGCCCTCCTCATCCCTCTCAAGGTGACATCCCGGGGAGCGCTGCAGCATGAGCCGGCCTCCTGGGATCTGCTGAATTTTTCAGCCGCCCATTGCTGCACCTCACCTGCTCTCAGTTTTCAATAAGATGCCGGCGAATGCCATGAAGAAGGACGAATCTGTGGCTGACAAGAAAAGAAGACGCTTTGGTTTTATACTGCTGGTAGTACTTGCAGGAAAGACTTTATTTAAAAGATGAAGATACAGTATGAGCATGGTCATCAGAACTGGCTCAGTTGACAGCAAACAATTGTGACAGGAGTTATCCAAAGTCCAGGCAGCCAAGATCAGAAGACAGCGACAGGACACACAAGGGACCATTCAGTACACATCCAACTTATGCAAGTAAGTATTACAGTATACAACCATCTCAGGCAATATTTCATATTTTCTTGGTTCCTTTTGAGAGTGGTACAGGGATTGAGAGCCTAAGCAAAAAGATACTGTGAAACAAAGAAGAACACCACTTTTTGTAGTGTGGTAAAATGTGGTGAATCAGGTTGCCAATCAGAAGAACAAATTTGCAAGTGAGTTTCTTGCTCTGTTCTTCTTAAAATGCATTAAAAGTTAATTATAAAAAGAGTGTGTGTGATGACTTCACAACTAACAATTATATCAATTAACAATTGACTCTTTTATTAGACTAATTTACAAACTGTTTGCATACATACTGCTATAATTCTTGCTTGGAATATTAATCTATCATGCATGATACTATTTAGTTAATTACTATATGACTTGAGGCTTGGCAGCACATTTGTTTTACTTATGTTCTGATGGTTTAGTCGCAGTTGAATGATTTGTAAGTGCTAGACTTCCAGTGGTGGTGCAGTAAGAAGTAACTGAGCCATATCATAGTAACTGAGCTATATAAGACCATGCTGATAATTGAAAGGAGTATAATGGGTATTCAGCTGGGGGGTATCCTCGATTTGAAATCTCCAAGGATGCCAGTAATACATACAGCCCATGTTAGAAAGGTGTCTTCTGTAGCAGGTTCCATTTAATCATGTCTTTACCTACGCATGTTCGCTTCTTTATTATAGCGCTCTATTAATTACTGATCAACACCTGGCAAGGACTGAATATCATCTGTTGGTAAGCAAGATATGATAGCATTAGAAGGATATATATCACAACTGATTCATTTAGGCCTGAAATGACTGAATTCAAATTTGTTTCCAAAAGATAAAAAGAAACTATTTACATTCTAACATTGAGTCTTTAGTAGGTTTAGGTTTTGCTAAACTGCAAAAGGAACACATAGGTCATTATTTACTTACATCTCCCTCATCTGCAGGAGTGTCCCCTCATTGAGACAAATTCCAGTGGCTAATCTTAGTTTGTACTGGCCGAAGTTGACAAAGCAGTCATCCTTAAAATGATCAGCACACACCGTCAGGTTTTTACCAACTTGGACTGGGATCAGAAATGAAATCTAACCACACAGCTCTTTTTGTCCTCTGTGGCTGGGAGCCGATGTAGAGATTTATTTTGGTTTTTGTAGCCAGCAACACAACAGTTTGAGTGTCTGCCGGTAGACTTTTTCTTTGTTATTCCAATGCTAGCGCTGGCAAGAAAACTTGGTGGATTCAGAAGCACTAGCAGTTCAACTTGTTGGGCAGAGTTTCTCATACAGGAATTGTAGCTATTCTAATGTCCCCTACAGTGATGCAGGAGGAAGGGAAAAATCAAACCAGCTCATTTTAGCTCACCATTTGAGACATTCGTAAATTAATCCTACCACAATTGACCATTTTTGTCAAAGTTATGGTGTGTGTACTGTAGAGGCAATACAGACCCGAATGGATGTCCAAAGAATAGAATGTGAATTTTTTCATAATGATTCCAACTATGAAAACCTGGCTAACGTCGCCAGATCTAATAAGATACAGAGCGTCAGTGTAGTCATGGCGAGAAAAATGTCAAAAATAGGCTAAATGAGTTTATTGCAGGAAATAAATTATGTACTGAGGTTCAGGTTATGATTGAAATTTAATTTTATTGACTACCTTTCCATTTTTCACTGAAAAATACAGGAAGTTGGCTTTGCTTTTCTAACATCTTTAGCATTACTTTCTGTGCAAAAACACCTGGTGATGTGGGTGTTATTCTGTTTATAAATCTTTTCTAGCTTTAGAAAGTGCATACAGACCTTAAGTTTTAATGCGCACCTACCGCAATAACGACAGATCAAGGGAAGGCAGAAAACTGGCGACTTAAGCCTGGTTATCACAGGCAGTGTCACATATGGGACTTTTAATAAAATAAAACACAAAAATATTTACATCATAATAGAAATGTGATTACGCATTTAAAGAAAATTGGAAATTCCATGTTCTCATCTAGCAGTTCCTGATTTCTGGTTCAAACCAAACCAGCAAAATGCAGATTGGTCTTTTCATGTGCTTATTATTTAAGTGATTTGGAGGAAAAACCCTAACTAGGTGTCATGGTGCAGTTGGGAGGAGGTGAGGACACTGAGTGCAGGCAGAACGGAGTTTATTGCAAGGAAACAAACAGGTGAACTCAAAGATGGAAAAAATATGGGGAAAAACACAAGTCCAAAAGCACACACAAAAGCAGGGCAAAAAGGCACAGGGAAAAAACAGGAACAAAGTAGCAACTGAAAGATGGGGCTCGTGCTCCCAGTACTTAGGCCAAGGTGAATTGAAGAATCCTCCGTGGGGAAACAGAAAGGGCAATGTCCTGATGCTCTAAGACCCACGAGGTACAACTGAAATGATCCAGACTTTGGTAACCAACGGCAGCCTGATCAGACGGGGATTTACTGGGAGACACGAGCCTGGGGAAAAACACAAGAAAGGCAGGTGAAACACAATGGTGACAAAAACAGATGAAAACAGTCCATGGAAAAACACGCACAAGGTACAAAATAAAAGGCGGCGCTCATGCCCCCAGTGAGCGTGGTCAGGGCAAAAAGGAGAGTCTCCATTGGGAAACCAGGGGAGAGTGCCTTCCACAACTCTACGACCCGCGAGGCGAAAGGAGACAATCCAGGTGCTGCGCCGTGCCAGTCGCCTGATCGGAGCGGGGAAAAAACCTCACTGGGGAACACGAGCCTGAGGAGAAACACAGGAGAAAACGGTGAGAAACATGAGCCAAAAAACCAGAACAAATACAATCCAAATAAATCCAGGGGAAGAGCAGAGCAGAGACAGGGTAATATACAAACAAGAACCAAAACGTAAACCACAACCACACATATCATGAGGGATACAGACTCAGGGAAACACAGGTCAAACAGGATTAAATAAAGCCACACAACTCAAGAACAAGTGCTTGCACCAATTCCCCAACTCAAGGCAAACGAGACACAGGTGAAAGTAATGATAAGTGCGGGTATGTTCCAAACAAACACTGACCTACTAGGTAGGGAGCACGCAGTGCATACAACACATACAGAAGTGGGGTGCACTCTGAACAGAGAGTGAACTACTCATGAAGGCACGAAGTGAAGACGCAGAAACCCGGCAGTGGGGAGCAAGCTAACGGGGAAAGCTAAGGCTAACTGGGGAGACAAGAGGAGTAAATACCACAGGAATAACACCGAAAGTGAACCCAGAGAACAAGAGAAACAGCTGGGTTAAAGGGGGCACTGTCTGGGCAAAGTCCAGAGGAGCCGTGACACTGGGGAATCTGCTAATTTTTTGTACCAATTCCAAAATGCATTTACCAACCACTGTAGCATAGACTACTGGCTTTTTAACAGGGAAAAAACTCCCCAAGACATTTTTTGAAATGTTGCATAACACACGTCTTGCTTGTGACTGACAACAATAATAGTTAATGTGTTACTTAAGCACTCAAAGCCCCACTGAGTTTAATGCATCTTTTCAACTATACTCTTCTTCCAGTTTTAAAAACGTCTGCACTCCACACCTGGTTTAAAGCATCTTTCAGAGTTATGGGGGGGGCAGAGCTTTACTCAAACCAAGGGTTTTACATTGTTCTATTTAAGAACTGATGAAGTGCATTCTGAAGTCTCTCGTCTAAAAGGATTGCTGATTATTTCTGCATCTAATTCTAATTGAACTGTAAATGTAATAGAATGATTCATTAAGATTGATTCATTGGGATTTATTGAGTCATCCTGTATGGCTGTATGTCTTTATTAAAATTGCGTACATGGAGCATGTCAGAACCAAGGCCATCATTCCTTTGCATCTATGATGTTCCATCCACTGCACACATGAGATGCTGATTTCTTAGAGAAAGATATTTTAAAGCAGGTAAAAACGCTGCCATTTTACACATTTCTTTGGATAATGATGTGGATGATCTCAAATCAAACATTTTATTATTTTTTACTGACAACAATCTTTGTACTTTGAATATCCCTAAAGAGCATCTCTCTCCAAATATATGGTTAGAAAGGCATTTCTTTTTCTCCAACCTACATTTCCGGATAAAGACTCGCCGGCAGTATGAGAAACATTAATTCATTCATTCATTAATTTTCTGAATTTCTATTAGTGTCACATGGACCAGACCCTGTCCAGGGCTACAGGGGCAGGCGTGGACCAACTCTTGCCAGGCGCCAACACACCACAGGACACACACGATCACACTCTCAGTCATTCCTTACTCCTGACTGGCCAATTTAGACTTGCCAATCAACCTAGTGCATGATTTTGGACTGTGGGAGGAAACCAGAGCATCCGGCGAAAACCCTCGCAAACAGGGGCAGAGCACACAAACTCCACACAGAAAGCCCTACAGCCAACCTGAGAATCGAACCCAGTACTTTCTAGGTTCGAGGAACATGTGAGATAAAAATACAAATGAGCTCATGTACTGCTATGTAAAATTTGTCATCTACCCTGACGTGATCAAAATGTGGAAAGAGATCAAGTGCTAGGGCATGCACAGAAACAGTTTCTCATTTATAAGTTGGTCATTAAAGTGTTTTGTAGGCATATTTGTTTCAAGTGAATTCAGAGGCTTTCTCCACTGGCTCATATAAAAGCTTTTATAGAGCTTTGCAGAATGGTTCTTTTTTCAAATTAGAAGTCTGAGCTCACATATTGCCTCCTGGAAGGAAATAATGTGGCAGTTGGGGTGGTGGGAGGTGCAATGGTCTAGGTAACTGCAACCCTGTGTTGGTGACCATGGGATTATGGTTGTAAATCCCTAAAAAAATCCTTTACAAAGAGTCTAAAAAATCCAGAGTTGAGCTGCTGAACAAATACCTTAACCCCAAGTTGTTAGTGTAAGACTGTCTCTGTAATTAGGAAGTGGAGGTGGTTCTGGATAAGAGTTGGAACTTCATTTTTATCTATCTTTTAGTTGTGTCAGAATAAACAGTTCCAGGGCATGGATGTGATTTCTGCAGACTCTAAGAGTCTCTCGGATTACACCAGAAGTCTTTTCCTCTTTCACAAAGTGTCCAGCATCTTCTAGTCTTTCAGTCTGGCTGAATAGACATAGTGCATCTTTAGACTAGACATGGGGGCTAGCAGTGTAATCTCCTAAACTGTTACGTGTAAATGCAGATTTAGAGTTTTATGTATGCTAAAAACATTATGAGCGGTGATTCAAATCCAGAGTTACTTTACAATTGAATTACAAAATGTTAGCTGGAGCTGAGGCAAAAATGGTGACGGAAACAGTGTGGGAGTTGGTGCTAATAAACACTGAATAACCATTGCTTGTAATGAAAGTCAAAAAGAAAGTTCAACCCAGATATTGTAATGAGATAAGAATCTATGATCCAGTTGCGCAACATTGCATCTAATGTAAAACTGATCAGATTCAAAATTCTCTATTTAGTTATACAGCTATACAAGCGCAACATGTAGTGAAATGAAACCAGGTTTGAAGTTTATGGTGACCCAGACAGTACAACAGAAATCCAAAGCTACAACATGAATGCAAAAGCCATAAAACAAATGCAAAAGCCCAACTAAAAAGCAGTAGCCACAACATGAATGCAAAAGTCACAATATAATAATATACATGGACTGCTGCTCTCTTCAGTTGAAGCTTCTGGATTCATGTTGTGGATTGTGTATTAGTGTTTTGGCTTTTACAATTGAGAGCTTTGACTTCTGCACTTTGATTGTGCATTTGTATTTATATTGTGGCTTTTGTATCTGTGTTGTAGTCTTAGCATTAATGTTGTAGCTTTTCCATTGATGTTGGGGCTTTTGCATTTGTGTTGTAGCTTTCCCTGTCAAACAATCTGGACCACAATAGATGTAAAATAAATATTAGAAATAAATAAGTTTTAGATTAATTTAAAGAGAAATTTTGAAAGAAAATAATTATCTCTACAAAAAATGTGGATGGTGGTTTAAATCCAGCTCATATTCTATCCCCAGCTCTACCACCATTGAGTGCCCTGAACAAGATCCTTAATCCATAAGTTTCTCCAGGGAGACTGTCCCTGAAATTAGGAAATTGAAATTACTTTGGATAACAATCTGATGAAGGCCATGGAGGTAAATCTAAGTGGGAACCTTTCCGTCTAACTGAGTTTTTAAGTATTATCCACAAGAAAAACAGCCATTTCGCCTGATAAGGAGCATAGGCAAAGTATCAATTCTTGCTAATAATCCACAAGACTGGTTGACCCTTTATACCACTTGGAAAAAAGAAAAAACAGTTATTGTCATTGCTTACCATTATACTCTTCAGTTTATGCTGTGCTTTTACTTAAAATATCGCTTCAATGGTGTAACTGGTGCATTATATTAATAAGCACTAAATGATTGCATGCATGGTTTGAGCAGATGGGAAATAAAATGGCAGAGTGAAGGTTTTTGTATAAATAAAATGAGGCATTGAACCTACCTGTGTATTTTTTACCCTGGGTAATAGCTAAGGGCAGTGCAGAATCACAGAGCAAACACAAGCCTGTGACTCTGTTACATTCTTGACTTTCAAATGTCAACATCTCTCTCAGTCCTTCTTGTCACACACACACACACACACACAAATACGGTGTATACACACCTACACACACAAGCACACAGGATGTTTAGAATGTGCTGCTCATTAGCGTGTTGCGGAGCTGCTGCGCAGTTCGTCATGCGGGCCTGAGCTAATGGAGTAAAGCTAATGTGCCGCACAACGGCTCACCGAATCGGCCGCTCTGAGTCAGACGAGTCGTAGGTTTACTAGAAAAACAATCAGCAGCGTGTGACTCATTTGAGCAGTAAAACCGATCTGTAAATCATTTGTTGATTTCCATGCTTTCAGTTTTTTTCAAGCGGGTGCACTGGAGTTGATGACAGCAAACCGCTCCAATGTAAACCTTGTTAGGACGTGTCATCTGAAGACCACAGAGATAAGGAATCTACCAAATCTTGAATACGATCAATCACAAGGATGGAGAAAATTAACATCCCTGCTATGACTCAATAGTGAAAGTATTAGCAAAGTCTCTTATTAACAAAAAAGAAATAAAAAATCCCAGTGACTACAGTTACAGCGTAATCTTGAAATTGCATCGGTTCTCACTCTTCTTTATTTGAGTGCACAGGTATGACCTTCAGAATAATTTGGGTTGGCACTTCCTGTCGGCCAAGTTGCCATGGCAACTCCTCTCTGGAGTACCAGGCGGCTGATGTACCGCAGAGGACTGAGCACTGTATGCTTTTAGTACTTCTCCAAATGTGCCTTCTGCGGAGATGTGCCTTCTCAGATTACCCAAGAATTTTTTGTATTGAAATATTGTCCTTGTCCAGCATTTTCTAGTTTTTCATTCTGTCCATGCTGGGTATTTGGACATTATTTTAGATTAGAGTTAGGGGGCCAGGAGGTGCAAGCTCCTAGACTCTTTCTTAATCTTGTCTGACAAACACCATGACACTGTTTTATTTATTTAGCATTTATTCTCAAGTATTAGCGTGCTACTCTGCGATTACAGCTCCAAAACATAGCAGTGATTTTGAAATGCTGCTAGAAAATGTTGGACAAAAGTAACTTTTAATAAAGTTGAACCCTAACCGACATAATGAGCTGCAATCTGTCATCGAATCGTGTAATGCTACATCTCTTATAAAAGTGGTGACCACCTTCTGATTCTACCTTCTTCCTTCTAACCACCTCAAAATTTACAACCAAGGCTCAAGATCCTTTATTGGTAACATATATAGTAATTCAAGTGCAACATGTTGGGAAATGTAGCCAATGTAACCATTTTAACTGAAGTTAAGCAAAACTTGATCTGAGAGATTACAAATATATAAAAGGATCGATTCTCCAAAAGGGTGGGTAGGTGATGTCTTATGAACTTTTCACTTTGCATTATTTAAGTTTTAAAGCTGAAGTTTTATGGCTAGCAGGTATATGTTCTTTCTGAGTCTCTGTTATGCCCATAGTATTGCTGAAGCATTTCCCCGACTTCACCAGGTGGAACAGGCAGTTACCACTGTGCTAAGCTCTCCCAGTCATATCTGCTGATTTCCATGGGAATGGGCGATGCTTACCACTGATGGATTCACGCCAAAGACTTTTCATACCTACATTGTAGAAGTGAATATCATTGTTGAATCCAAATTCAGCCTGATAGTCTCCAGGTTTGCAAGTGTTGTACTCAGTTTAAAGAGAAGGAACAATGTAGGAATAAATGAGATGCAGCTACCATTTGGACCAGTCACAATTGTTGCACATATTGTTTTGATATGCATCGGTTTACATTAGTGCATTGATCAACAAGTCCATAGCATTGATCCAAAAGAAAAAACATCGAGCAGACGTCATACAAATTGCATTGTCCCTCACCAAAGAAGTGTAGACATGTCAATTTATTTTGTCACAACTTTAATTCAGCATGATAACACAGGTTACTGTGGGCCATAACTCGTGAATATAATGGTGGGGTGGTGGTGAAGATACTCAACTCTGGACCAGGAGGTTGTGGGTTTGAATCCTCCAGAACTACCAAGGCACCATCGTGAGCAAGGCACTGTCCCCACAGACTGCTCCCCAGCCGTTGCCTATGTTAGCTGTCCACTGCTCCGTCACAGATGGGTCAAATGCAGAGGTCACATTGTGTTGTGGTGCACAGTATACTGTGCTGTGGTGTAATCGCTCACTTTCACTTACCAACACTGGATTGGAAGACGCTAAGAGACAGTGGTTCCCTTCCAGTCCACTGCTAACAAGTGATCTACAGCATCTTCTAATTTTCAGTGCTTTTTAACTTTTTAACATTTTTCAAGCCACAATCTATGCATGATTTATGGTAGCCAAGCTCTTGATTTAATAGTAATATAATATCACAATAAGGATTCAAAGACGTTTTGGAGGTAGAGTATCTTGATTTGCTGCTAGTGTAAGTTACACTCAAATGTATAAATTCTGTCCTTTTTGGCAAGTATGGCCACAGATTGATGCTTCCTTCTTTGCCAAGGTGGACTCCATCCTCCAGATCCATCTGGCAGCTGCTTAGAGCGTGTTATGATGTGATGAAAAACCCATTTTTGTAAAGGGAACTATGTAACATATTGCTATGCTATATTGCCATTTGTGAGTAAAATGTAGTTTGTTACTAAAAAGAAGCTACTAATAACCCACTGAAAAGAGCAGTTAAGCAGGACGAGCATCCGGTGTAAAACATTTGCCAATTCAAAACACAGACAACAAGGTAGTTGATTTGGTGTGGCGAAGAAGAAGAAGAAGAAGAAGAAGACATAAACAACCAGATCTGATTTTTACTGAGAAAGTATTACTATCCTAAAGAGTAGTTTTTATGCCTTGACTTGAAAAAAGATTTTTCAGTCCCAAACACTGGCAGATTAAGCACAAGATGTCCAATGGGTATATAACAGAACTGAATGGCTTTCAAAACTGCACATTTGGCATGAGAATATGTACAAACATATGGCATTAACTCTGCCAAATCAGAATTGCTTGAAAAGGATTTTAACCAAACTACAGTTCTCATCAATAATTCCCTCATTGCAAAACTAAACATTGTAGTCTAGAATACCTCAAATTAAGCAAATTGTCTGCCTTTTGAATTTGATACAAAATCTAAAATGGGAAGTATTTTATTTGGGGCAGTTGGTAGCATAACAGTTAGGGAGTTGGCCTATTGATCGGAGTGTCGCTGGTTCACGTCCCGGACTGATAACAATGCCACTGAGGTACTGTCACCAAGCACTGCACATGGGGGGTTGACAGAGCTGCCCACTGCTCCTTCACAGATGGGTCAAATGCAGACGTCACATTTTGTTGTGGTACACTGTCTGCTGAGCTGTGGTGTGTTCACAAAGGCAAATAATGTCTCACTTTAATTCACTTTCCCCCTGCCAGCCCTCCCCCTCCCCGTGACCATTGATGTGATTATTTCACGCTATGTTCACCTCAAAGCATGGCACAGGATTCGAAGGTTAAGTGTTAAACAGGTATGTCATATTTGATTTTTCTCAGGTGTGGGGAATTTTGCATGGCGCTCTGCATTGTAATTCCCAGCTAGCACGACTTTCATTATGCGCCGCTATCGTTCGCGGGGAGTATCCTGTGACCTGCTCGTCTCCTTCTGTTTAACCTTGGCAAGATTTCAGAGTGGTGGTTCTGCTGGGGAAAGACATTTTGCTCCATTAGCAAGCTATTTGGAAGAATTTATAAAGACAATGATCAGGAACTCCCCATAAGTGCACCACATACACCACATGGGTTTCATTATCCTAATAACAGTCGAGTAAGGTCGTTTTTGAGCTGCAATGATTGGATGCCATTTTCTGTTCAAATAAATGACCTTGCTTCTTTCACGCCAATGAGCGTGAATGAAAAGGAACCAACATGTTTGTCTTAATAAAGGCTGTTTCAGGCATGCTGAGTGGCTGTGCTGTTTAATGAATATTCTAAAAGGTACAGGAGCTCCATCATGATCAGATTAGATCAGATCTTGACCTCTTGGTTAAGAACGTTTAGATGACACTGTTGTTTTAGGAAAAGACACATTTCTATTTTCATTATCTCAACATCATTATGTAATATCAACTGATATTGAAAAGTAGTTTTATGAAGTTGATATTGATGAAAAACCTTGTTTTTTGGCTAGAAATTTGTCTGTATTCAGAGGCTCAGAAGGACAAAACAGGAATGCAGGAGTGAGGATTAAGCTTCAATAAGCTTTACTAACAAACAGAAACATAAAACACCTTCACAATGATGCCACTGACGCAAGACCAAGACAATGGAGAGGCAGTCTTGGAACCCAGTGTTAGGTACGAGATTAGGTACCTTTATTTGTAATGGTTACAATGAAATGTGACATTCACTTTTGACCCATCCCTGAAAGAAGTGGGCAGCTTTTATGGGGACAGGACATAGGGACAGTACCTTGCTCATGAGTACCTCAGTGGTACCTTTACTGGTCTGGGACTTGAACTGGTGACCTTTCGATCATTGGGTCAGTTGCCTATTATGCTACCAACTTTTAAAATACAGATCATCCTTAAAGAGGCATGGTGTTTAGTGCTGTGGGGTCTATAGTATGTACAGTATATGATTTCAGAGTCATTAATGATTCTCAAATGACTTTTCTTTTCCAGAAATTGTCGCTCATGGTGTGTAATTTTTGTGGAGTTGTGGCTTAATATACTGCTTCGGATGAGACATAATCCTTTAAAATGTGTCATACATTAGCCTGAGATACAGTATAGTTTAATGCAAATTTTACTTCATACTGTAAGGTCACATGACCAGTCATTATTGGCAAGATTTGTTTCTAATACAACAAAACAAACTAATGGAATGACATGGAATACTGAGTAGAGCACTTATTTAATATTTGATTTTTATTATTATTTACATCAGGAATGTCAGAGCACTTGATTAATTATTTGAAGATTAGTTCAGTGTGCAGCATTGAAAAGAATCACAGTACATATTGCTTGAAGGTGAGGTTACGTTTTGTAACATTTGTAAATCTTTTGCATTCATTTTTTAAAAATCTCTGATGCAAAACCTTGCAATTCAGACTTTCACACCAATTACACACTCGCCTCCTGGGAGCAGTTTGCACAAAGAGAGAGATTCGAAGATGAACAATATTTGATTTCTTTTTAAAATCCTAGTTTCCATACAGGGGTAAATAAAAATAAAAGAAATGGTGGAATCATTTGTAAAGAAGAGTGGGGCTTAACACAATAAAGGTTTTGTATTAAAACAGTGAAAACTATACAAGAATAGCTATGACTAGATGCAGACAGATCTGATCCCGTCACACTTCAAAACCTGCTGTAACCCGTACTTGTCTTTTTCATTACATTCTCCCACATTTTTTAACAGTCTTACTCCAAATCTGCTTTAAAGAACTCAAGTCGAAATTGACACTACTTATTCGATGAGATGGTTTCACTGATACACGGCTGATCTGGCCGAGATTACCAGCTTCGAGAACTGCATTTACTTATCTTTTAGCAGCCCTACCATGCAGTTGGCATAGGCCTGTCAAAAATCCAATGCGAGTCATCCATAATCTCGGCTGGACAATGAGCGACAAAAGATGGTAATCGTCTGCGCTCAAGGCTGCGAATCAATGCCTGCGATTTCATCCATAATACTATTACAAGGCTGGGATCTAGGGAGGGCGTTTTTGCGGAGGGAGGAGGTTGGATTTGGAGGGGTGGAAGGGGGTGGAGGGGGGTCGAGGGAGCAGGAGGGCCACTGCTGCATTTTCCCCGGGCTCAGACAGGAACATAAGATCTGGCATCTGAATCCAGCATCGTCCATTAATCATCCCCTTGCTCGCTTTTATGTCGCGCCGTCGATGCACTGGTCACAACGGGTTGTGGCCCATCTATTACAGCTGATAATGATGCGGAGAAGGCGGCATGATTTACTGTGTTGTTTTTGGCCGACGTAATTTGCTAATTAATAACAGCACTTCTCTTGCTGGGGGGAATTTCATCCCAGTATCATTGGATAATATTTTTTCACACACAAGTTACTGTTGTTTCTTTTCATCGAGCTGTGAGGAATCAGTAATAAACCTTGAATTATTGCACCCTTCAGTATACTTTGTTTTGGAATAATGCACATACAGTAGACACATTTGGTTGAAATCTAGAGAACTTACCTGATTTTTATGCAATAAAGTATTCCAAGTGTACTTGACTGTATTGCAGAGATCAAGTTACTTCCAACTGCCAAAAATGTTGATTTTTCATCATTTCAGTAAGCTATAGAATGTGTCTGTTTGCAAATATTATATAACTTGGTGACAGAAATTGTTCCATAAACATCATAAAAATACCAATGATGAAACAAAATATTTCTTATGTATTTAGGCAACAAAGTAGTAAAATCCTAAATATGTTCGTTTTTCAAGATATCTGGTTTGTCTTGGGATTTTCACATCAAATGCATACATAAATGAGAAGGTCTGGGCCTTTCTTTAAATAAACAATAAAAGGCATGAACATCTAGCATAGGCTATTCTAATAATATAGGCCAATAAATAAAAGGTCAGATGAATGATCAAAAAAGTTGAAGTTTTCAAAAGGTTAACTAGTTTACATTTTGGATGAAGAGGCAAAGGAAATGTCTGACGGATTACATGGCATACCAATAAAACTATGTATGAGCAAGAGCCCTTTTTTAATCAGTTATGCGCAGGGATGGTTTGTTACGGCGACGCTCGGCTCAAGTTAATGACTTTTGTCGAAATATTTGACACCCCCTCTTTGTCAGCCAGTAAACTGAGTCTTCAGGGGATGTGGCGGAACCCTGAATAATGATGACCAAAGAATTCTGGAACACACTGCCAAGTGGCGCAGATAATAATAGTGTGAGAGGGAAGAAAAGACAGCAAATACATGCATGGCGAGGAAAGGAGAAACGCATGTTTTAATGTTGGCCTCTGGCTTCATAAGCTGCTTACTGCCAGCTATACTGGCCTCGGTGGGTTATTCTATAATGAATGCAACATGCAACATGCAACATGCGCTGTTCTTGTGCAATGTTTTCTCAGATCTGTTATTGCTTGTCCACTTTTCTTTTTATCGTAATGAACTACATAATTACTACACACTCCAAAGAAGAAATCCTATATATGCAACAAGATGGGCAATTACTGAAGAAACTGTGTGATTGGTGTGTGGCAAAGATGTAATAAGGGCTAAAAGGGTGGAAAAAGTTAAAAAGGAGAAATTATGTTAAAAAGGAGTAAAGGCTGTTTGTAGATGCTTCTGCTGATTATAGCTGCCCTAGCTATTAAACTATGATCTATTAAATAAATGTTAAGTCCACTTCAGGAACAAGTTGTCCACAATAAAAGTAAAAGCACGGTTATTTTTAATGGTTGTGCCTCCTTGTGGCCAAAATAAGGAATGACAACCTTAATGGTGGTGCCCCCTTCTGGCTAAATAGGGAAGGACAGTCATAATGATGGCACACCATTTGGCTGAAATAATGAACTTTCTTTTTATCTTTTTATCTGAAACAAGGGACAAAAGGTGGGTGCTGTTGTGTAATTAACAAGAAATACAAAATTTAAGCCATGAATAATATAAAAAAAAAACTGCAGAAGAAGTTCAATAAACAAAAAGTGGGAAGAAGACGAAGAAGAAGATAATAATGGTAACAAAGCGATCACAGTTAAACACCACCTTTTGGAAGGTTACTTAGGTTAATAAGTCGAAGTTGAAGTCAAAGTAAACTTTATTGTCATCCCTGCTATGTACAAGTATATAGAGCAACGAGACAATATGGCTCCAGTTTTTACAGTACAAAGAACAAAGAAGGCACATAGAATAAGCATATATAATACAATCCAGTATGCGGTGATGATGGATGGAAAAAGCAGGTATAGACAGAACTGTACAGTAGATTTGTTTTTCAAAGTGTTAACTTGAGTCCCTAGGCTTTGATTTAGTAAATTCAAGTCCATGCGTGAAAGTGTTTACTGTAGACTCTTGAGCATAAAAGTAAAAGAAAATAATTCAGATGATGTCTTTTGAATAGACCATGCATCTTTTTATACTGGTTGCATAATTATATCCCTTTATGGAAATATATAAATCATAGACAGTTGGAATTTATCAAAAGAAAATTTGTAAAAATCAAGTTAGATTTCTTGTAAAATTGTTTATATTACCATGCCTACAATCTTGTGGTTGTTGTGGCTAATGACTCCACTTAACAGATTAGTCTTTGTGTTTGATTGTAAGCACATGACACAATGTGTGTTCATATGTCTTTATAGGTCTTTTATGTATATGTTTGGAAATGTAATGTAAAAATGTAATTTATTGTAACTATGTATGTATGCTTTAATGGCACTGATTCAAATTCACTGTGAAGGCATCATTGAAACTAAAGCTTTTCTTAAAAGTCTAAGAAGTTATTAATAGTTTTTAACGTGCTTCTAGATTCATATGGTCTGGTTTACATGAGACTTTAGAGTTTTTCATCAGGCATCTAAACTAAACAGCCTCAAAAGACAGACTTCATGCTGTTTCATGCTGTTTTCATATTGTGTTTATTCTAATATCCCCACACAGACAGTTTAGGAAAACATAAGACATTTGACAAATTACTCATCATAATATTTTTGTACTGTATTGTGGAGAAAAACTGTCAACATTCAATGATACAAGCTCAGAACTACTGACACTACAATTTAATTCTTACCTCATACTTCTTCTTCCTTAATTCTTTTGGTGTTTTGCAACATGTCTCTGTTATTTTCATCCTAATCTTGTCTCCCTTTACTAGTTAGTTACATAACAGTCACATTTATTAATGTGTATTGAATCACTAGAAATTATGATGACTTTTTTACTTAACAAAATAAATACTGGTTATTTCCTTTATGATGTCAGAATCTAAAACTTGCCTCTGAAGAGCAGGGAAAATGTTGGAGATGTAAAGACATTATTAAGATTGTCATATCCAAACATGCCCTTCACATGTTCCTTGAGGCTCAGCAGAAAATTAATGTGTTGATTTTTAATTGACTTCTCTTTTTCATGCAATCAGCAGATTCTGTTTTTAATATGATGGCGCTGGGGAAAGCAGCTTGCAACCCATCCCCCACCATCAAGGGAGAGCAGAGGGTGTGTGTGAGACAGAGAGCGAGAGGAAAAGAGAGAGAGGGACCACATGCTGTTATACAAGCTCCTTTTTCTAGAGCAAGATTGTCTCAGCATGCTACTTAAAGGGGAAAAACATTTGTTCATGCATTTAACGGCTCACTCCCTCACTGTGCTACTATACAAGATGACTTCAATCCAGCATTTCTAATTTGCTTCGTAACAAATAGCCACAGACTGTAAATTGGCAAACACGGACAGTGTATTCTTTTAATGAGGCCTTCTTGCCATTTGTGAGCACAAACCGTGTGATTTCATTCTAGACATCCTTTAGCACATAACACATTCTTTGGAATGTACCACATTCAGGCATTTTCACTGTGATCATAATCAAATTTCAATTAGATTCTAGCTACAAACCTATTTCTTTACAACCCATAGAATATCATTTAGTAGTCAGTGGTTACATAAAGGATTATGTTCTGAAAGTAATACCAGGACCAAACAGTAGTAAAGCAAAAAAGCTATGCTTTAATATTTAAATCTTATATTTTACATTAAATATTTCTCCTCAAAATAAAATGTTAGAGATTAGATGATTTAGGATTCATAAGTAGGATTCACTGGCAAATATCTGGGCAACGTTGACAACTGCCAAATTCTGGTGGCCTGTGTCAGAGCATGTCCAAAGCATGTGGTCTTGTGAGGTATTGTCATCAAGGTTGGGGAGTTGTTAAAACTACAGGAAGTGAGTAGCAAAGCTTATTGGTAGCAAAGCTACTGTTAAAATGCTGTAACTTTAAAGGTAACTAGCTCTCGCAACAGGATTTAGAGCAAGACCAACAATATTCCTAAAAATGTAGCAAAAACATGATCTGGTGGCTGATTTTGTGTTCTTTCCATCATATTGACATATGACCATACAGAAGAGTAATGTGTCTTTCCTAGAGAATCTCCCAAAAAAGTCATAGGCTGGTTTTAGCTGTGAGTCATGTGCTGTGATGTCAGACTGTTTAATGGGTATGTTTAATGGGCACATTGCATCTGCCTTCCCCTTCCCCCTGTTTATTGAAATGTTTTGTGTTAGGGAACCAGGCACCACAAAAACCTCCCTCAGTTCCTTTCCTAAAGATTTTTACATCCACTACTGATAGCTAAATTTCTTATATTATGATAAAGAGAACATAAGTTTGACTAGCAGGGTGTGTACAGCATATTTCATGCAAAAGGCACCTGAGAACCACTGACTTTTGAGGCTTTCCTGGCTGTCCTGGCTCTTGAAGAAACTAGGCGTATAATTGCACTTCTAATGGTAAATGGTCCAAGGCACTGCTCCTATATGGATGGGTCAAATGCAGTGGTCACATTTCATTGTGGTACACTGTGTTGTGCTGTGGTGTGTTCACAATGACAAATAATCACTCACTTTAAAGAGGTATTTAAAGGAAGTACCGAATCATCAGCTTAGAACTGTTCTGGAACCTTCCTGGATCCTTTAAAGACCTAGTATGGTGAATACTGTCCTTGGTTTGGTAACATGTGAAATGTGTCAGAAAATCCCTGAATTCGGTTTTACGACACTGTGCAGTTTAACAGTTTTTCATGGCTTTTCACAGTAGGTTTTTCAGGGTTGGACTAAAACACAGCCAGCTGACATAGAGCGGTTATGTTTAGCATATCCCTGCCCTGATCTACTGCTTCATCCCTGCCCGTCTGCATAGTGTCAGTAGCCTACCTGCTAGTCTGGGCAAGTTCGCTAAGAGAGTCATATGCTACGTCCGTAGCAGTTCCTAATATCTCCATTCCCTCACCGCCGGCGGCTGCCGTTGAACCACCAAGTGGAAGTTTACCTACTTTGTGTTGTAAAATATATGTGCATGCTTAACCTGTTGTAAAGAACTCCAAATGATTAGCGAATGCATAAGAACATGCAGCTAATCTGTATGAGCTAGCTCGGATGTGAATTATAGTGGTGGCGTAATGATAAGCCTTCACTTTGGAGGACTTTTAAAAAAGAAAAACAACATTTAAGGTGGCTAAATCTCCATTTTACGTGTAAACAAAAGGACCAAACATATAAAAAATATGTGTTTAGAAAAATATCCACATATATGTAAACAGGCTCTAAGTCATCATGGTCCTTCTACTGACTGACTATTGTCGGGCCACTAAAGACAGATTGTTGGAAGTGCTGTTGTTCTTCTGGTAGTTTATTTAATCTTCACAGAGAACATTTGAATTGTTGTAGTATAAACTTATGTATAACCTGATGCACATCTATTTTGACATTGTTCAAAGTAAATAATATAGTTTACTTATATTGTTGACTCATTAGAATAGGATTTTCATATATAATTAAAACAAAGTTATTACACATTTGTTTTGGAAGAGATTTTCACTATTTGATGATTATAAAAATAGAAACACTCTCAAATCCAACTTTCTTGTAAACAAACTGTATAAATGAAGATCATTCATTCATTCTTTAACTATATATTTGCATTTGACTCATAATTCCAACAGCTTTAACAATTATTCTGAATAAACAATGTGAATGAAAAACAGACCTTTTTGTTTAAAGAGCTTCCCTTTTCCTAATTCTCAACACATAAAACATTAGTCAAGAGTATTCACAAGATACGTTCTCTCACAGGAGTGATTATGAACTGCAAAAATGTATGCCAACATGATAATAATAATATACCAGACATATATAATTAATTACCCCACAGTCCAATCTAACCCCCCACAACTCTACAATCATCTTCAGTTGAAATGAGAGAGAACTCTCGACCGCAGCCAATTATAACATTCATTTAGTGCCTCAGTTATTTAGAAAGTCAGGCATTAATTATGCAATGGAAAAATATAGCTCATTATTTCCACTTTGTAGTGATGCCTTCTCTCCACAGGCTACAGGGGATTAAGACTCCTGTTTTTACCCACTTAGGGAACTTTTACATTGTTCACTAGTCATTGGGAGTTTGCGTTGTTTGCTTGCAATAAATTAGGTCTTAATTTGTAGTTTTCATATCATTTTTAAAAATCCAAACACCAAGGCAAATCTGCTACAATGTGTAATTTACTGTTTGCAAAATTTCATGTTGCTATATATGTCAATCGGGTCATTAAAAAAAAAAAACATTCTGTCAGTGATTATATATAATATTTAACAAACACTAAGAAAATTCACATCTTTTTAAGATATACAGTGAATGGCTAGGTGTGAAATTTGCACTTTTGCTAAACCATCAGCTGTTTTAACAATGAATTAATTCATCATATACCTCAAGCCTTGCTTTTAAGTGTTGCTGCTTCTCTGAGGTTGTCATGGTTGAACTATGTAAATGACTTATTCCATACAAATAGTTCAAATGAATATTATAAACATATAACTATATAAAAACAGTGTAAGGCTATATGACAGTTCTTACTTCACTGATTGGATTTCATTGCTCTATCAATACTGCATATTTAATAAAGACATATCATACATAGTATAGAAATCGAGAACAGCAGCTCCTTTTGGATTTTTTGGCCTTGAGAACACTCCTACTACATTCCAAAATTCCAGACATATTAACACAGATGCGCCCTGCCACATACTGGCCAGGGTGGTCACACATTTGCTTGGTCTGCTGTCGTTTTGTAAACTATGTAGACAGAACATGTTCACCCAGACATTCTCTTGCAGTTTCAGATGTGTAATATGTATGGAAAATACAATCACTAAAGTTAACTACCCTTTGCCCAGATGAGCAGCTCTTCTGCTTTCCTTTTGTGTAATTTTGTTCTATGACTGTGATGCACCGCACTAGACATTTAATAATTCTTTCACTTTCAACTGAGATACGTATAGCTGTTAAGTAACATTGTATGACATTTTATTCACTGTAAGAAGACTGTCAGTCATGTCAATGATGGGGTCACAATTGATCTTTGAAGCAAATTAAACTTTATATTTGGCTCATTTCCAAATCATTTCAAAACATCACAGACCTATAACAGAATGTGCACAGCACAGCCAATGGATGACATTAAAATGAGTTTTGATTTTGACCAAATATAAAGGTTTTTGGGTTTCTTTCTCTTAGGAAGCTGTTGTGCAGAGAGGCAATTTTGGAAAAAATAAAAAAGGTGAAAAAAGACTGTGAATGTCAATGTGTTATTGCATGCATTTAATCTGAAAACTAACACATCATTTTTAAAAATGCAAATTAATCATATGACCAGATTTGGCTCCACAGATACCTCCAGTGCAAATGTTTATTCTGGAGAAAAAGTAGCCTACTTTTGGAATATAGACAAGTCATTCTTGCATGAAACATCATTATAAAGCAGACTTGAACGTACTCGGTTACTTACGTAACCTTGGTTCCCTGAGATATGGGAAAGAGTACTGCGTTGTAAGACGCTGTAAGGGAAAAACTCTCTTTTTCTCCTCCACTGAAGCCTTTTCCCATCACGCAGTGAAACTGCACATCGATTGGTTCGTTCAAAGTAATAAAAACAAACCAATGACTCGGCAGCGGAATTGAGCGAGCCAATGGCCGCGCCGCTTCGCCAGCGCCTGGCATTTGCATGGGCGGGGCTAACTGGCTCTATATAAGTGGCCATTCCGCCACCATGCTCAGATTTCTTCGAATGAAGTGTACTGAGGCGTGCAGCACATAGCACGGCAAGGAACGCAGTACTCGTTCCCATATCTCAGGGAACCAAGGTTATGTAAGTAACCAAGTACGTTTCCTGTTGATATTCCACTCATACTGCATCGTAAGATGCTGTATGGGAACCAGTACAATCACGCTGTGGTATGATGGGAATGACTCAAAACATGACACCCGTGGGGAACCCAGGGGAGTGCAAAATTACACCAAGCAAAGGATGAACCAAGAGGGTCCTCCGTGGCTTGGGTGTCATCCCAGTTGGCACCCTAAGACGGGCCCGAGAGAACAATACTGGTCAAGTAACCCTCATGACCACTCAGTCAGTCTAAGTGATGGACTAAGCCGAAAGAACTCTGGACTGCAGAGCGGGGATGTCCAGGTTGTAAACCCTGACAAATGTGGATGGTGAGGACCAGCCGGCCGCCGCACACATCTCCAAGATGGAGACCCTGCTGGACCACGCCCAGGAAGAGGCAATGCCTCTGGTGGAGTGGGCTCTGACTCCAATGGAGCACTGCAACCCCAAGGAGGAGTAAGCCAAAGCAATGGCCTCCACTATACACCTGGAAAGCCTCTGCTTCGTAACCGAGCAACCTTTAGCGCGGCTACCAAAGCCAACAAAAAGCTGTTCTGAACTCCTGAACGAGGCAGAATGCTTGATGTACGCCCTTAAGGCCCTGACAGGGCAGAGCAGGTACAAGTCCTGGTCGTCCATCAAGGCGGGCAGGGCGGAAAGCACTATGACCTGGGCTCTGAACGGAGTTGAAAGCACCTTAGGTACATAACCCAATCTTGGTTTCAGGATGACTCTGGAGTCGTTAGGCCCAAATTCCAGACAAGACGGGTTGACAGAGAGAGCCTGCAGATCTCCTACCCGCTTAACCAATGCCAGTGCTAGGAGCAGGGCGGTCTTAAACGAGAGCGATCTCAAGCTCGAGGAGTGTAGCGGTTCGAAAGGGGGGCCCTTCAGGGCCCTCAGTACGGTAGACAAGTCCCAAGAGGGAACTGTGCGAGGACGCGGGGGGTTCAGCCTCCTGGCGCCTCACAAGAACTGAATCACCGCACTGTGCCTGCCAACCGAGCAACCAGCAATAGGGGCGTGAAAGGCCGCTATAGCTGAAGCATAAACCTTGATAGTCGAAGGAGAACGCTGCTTATCCAGCAACTCCTGCAGGAACAAAAGAACCGCTGACACCTCGGAGGTGACCAGATCAATGTCACGGTCTCGACACCAAGCTGAGAAAAGGGACCACTTCAGAGCATAGAGACGCCGAGTAGACGGAGCTCTAGCTTCAGTTATAGTGTTCAGGACATGCTCTGGGATGTCCAGAGACTCCCATTGAGCGGCCACACGTGAAGGGCCCATAACTCGGGCCGTGGATGCCACAGCGAGCCGTTCGCTTGAGAGAGGAAGTCCTGCCTCAAGGGAATGGGCCATGGGGCTGCCTCGAGCAGCTGGAATAAATCCGACACCAGAAGAGGGCCACCAGGAGAAGCTTGGGTCTGTGTTCCCTGACTCGCCTGAGTACCTGTGGTAGCAGAGCAACCAGAGGGAATGCATAGAGCGGGAGGTCTGGCCATTCGTGGGCCAGAGCATCCGTGCTTCTCGTGAAGTGAAGCGGGCAATGAGAGTTGCCTTCGGAGGCAAAGAGATCTACTCGAGCCTTGCCAAAGATTTCCCAAATCCTCTGAACCGTGAGGGGATGGAGCGTCCACTCTTCCGAGGAGATGTTGTTCCTTGACAATATGTCTGCCCCTTGGTTCAGTTTGCCCAGCACATGCGTTGCCTTTAGTGAGTGCAGGTTGGCCTGGGCCCAAACCAGAAGGCGTTTCGCAAGTGTGTAAAGGCGCTTCGAGACGATGCCGCCCTGGTGGTTCACATATGACACCACAGACCTGCTGTCTGAGCGCGCCAACACGTGGTGTCCCCTTAACTCCGGCAGGAAGAATTGGCAGGCACGGCACACTGCCAGCATCTCCAGGCAGTTGATGTGCAGTCCCGCCTCCTCCTTGGACCAGAGGCCAAAGGCTGGTTTGCCCTCGCACAGCGCTCCCCAACCCTTGTTGGAAGCATCTGTCATGACAACCTTCCTTCTGTGTGCTGTGTCTAAGTGCACCCCTTGGGCTAGCCAGAGAGGGTCCCTCCAACGGCTCAGGGCTGTAACACAGGCCCGAGTTACCATTATGCAGTGCGACCGTGGCACCACGTCGCGAACGGAACCCTCCGCTTCAGCCAGAACTGGATGGGTCGCATGTGAAGCAGACCTAACTGGAGGACTGGCAAAGCCGCTGCCATGAGGCCCATCATTATCTGAAAGGCCTTGAGTGGGTGCGAGGTCCCTTCCACGAAGGAGGCTGCAAGGCTCTGAATTGACTTGGCTTGCTCTGCCGAGACGTTTGCCGTCATGCGCACAGAGTCGATGACTACCCCCAGGAATGAAACCCGTTGGCTGGGAGATAGAATGCTCTTGGTGAAATTGACCCTGAGCCCCAGGCAATTCAAGTGGCTGAGGAGAAGGGTCCAGTGTGATATAGAGACTGCCTTTGACTGGGCCAAAATGAGCCAGTCATCGAGGTAGTTGAGGATGCGGATTCCCATCTGTCACAGAGGGGAGAGAGCCGCATCCATGCATTGCGTAAAAGTGTGGGGAGCCAGAGATAACCCAAACAGCTGGACCGTGTATTGGTATGCCACCCCTTCGAAGTCGAATCTCAAGAAGCGCCTGTGATGGGGGGCAATCTGGATGTGAAAGTAAGCATCTTTCAGATCCAGAGACATGAACCAGTCCCCGGGGCATATCTGCGTGAGGATCTGCTTCAACGTGACCATCCTGAACGACCGTTTCACAAGGGCGCAATTCAGGATTCTGAGGTCCAGAATAGGTTTTTTGGGGACGAGGAAGTAGCGGCTGTAGAAGCCTGACTCGCTCTGAGCTGGAGGAACAATTTCTATGGCTCCTTTTCCCAGCAGATTCACCACCTCAGCGTGGAGAACTGGAGCGTTCTTGCCGCGCACTGTAGTAGGGACCACGCTGCAAAAACGGGGGGGCCTGCGAGCGAATTGCAGAGTGTGACCTTGTCTTATCGTAGCCATCACCCATTCTGACACCCCAGGGATGGCCTGCCAGGCCTCGGCCCATGTGAACAGAGGATGGATGTGGTCTACAGAGTGGCTGCCTAAAGGCAGGATATCTGTGGTAGGCGGAAGAGGAAAATTGCTCTTTTTCCGAGAAAGTGTGTTTTTTATTTTTATGTCTGCCATCACGGCGGTCGGACGCCCGGGCGCATAATTGGGCCCATGGGGAGCTGAAGACACACTCTCCTCTGCACCCGGTGACGAGCGGGGTGGCAAGAGGTCATTGAGAAGTCGCTTGCGGGGTGGTCCGGCCGTAGCGAGACTCAAGCCCCTCCTCTTCCTGCCTGGACGTTCAGGAGGACTTCCGAGTCGCTGGGTCCAAGGTGACCTTGGGCCGGGGACCCTGGCACTGAGGGAAGGGGAACTGCCTTGCAGAGCGAGAACGCCCTCTCTCCTGATGCTCCCTGGGTCGTGGTTCAGGAGTGGCTGGGGTAGGCGCAGTGGGCTGCTGAGTCAACACAGGCCTGGGGCGACTGGCAGCAGACGACGTGCTGGAGCGTTTCGGGAGGAAGTGTTGCATCGCCTGAGACGACTTCTGGGCCTCTGTGAAACGCTCGGTGAACCCCTCCACAGCTGGTTCGAACAGGCTGCCCGCTGAAACCGGAGCATTGAGGAAGGGGACCTTGTCCGCCTCCTTCATCTCTGTGAGCGTGAGCCACAGGTGCCGCTCCAACACCACCAAGCAGGACATAGAAGGCCCAATGGCCTGGGCGGTGGCTTTGGTGGTGCGAAGAGCCAGGTCTGTCCCACTTCGCAGGTCTCTGAGGGAAGTGGCGTCGAGACTGGTCTCCTCAGAGGCGAGCATCTTTGCCTGGAACACCTGGAGGACTGCCATGGAGTGCAGAGCTGAAGCTGCTTGACCGGCAGCTGCATAAGCGCATCCAGCAAGCACTGAAGTGGCTCTGCAGGGCTTCGAGGGGTGGCTTGCCCTTGCCTTCCATCCGATGGCCGTGGGCGGGCAGAGATGCGCGGCCACGGACTCATCCAGAGGAGGCAGGTGGTTGTATCCTTTCTTCTCAGCGCCATCCACAGAGGAGAGCATGGTAGAGGAGGAAACCCGGATACGAAAAGAGTAGGGAGCACGCCACGATTTGGTGAGCTCCTCATGGACCTCGGGAAAGAAGGGGGAAGAGCGCTGGCGGGGGACCTGCTGGCACCCCGGGAGGAACCACTCGTCCAGCCTGCTCAGAGAAGGCTCTTCTGGTGGAGACCAGTCGAGCTCGGGCTCACCGACAGCCTTCATCAAGATACGGATGAGCTCCTCATCCGTCTTGGACCTGGCACTGTGAGAAGTTGACAGCGCCAAGAGGGCGGGGTCAGACCAGGAACTCTTCCGCGTCAGACGCTGCCAGGGAAAGGCTGTCCATCTCCTCGTCGCTTCCACCAAACGAGATCATGTCACTCGCAGCCGCAGAGGGACGCTGATCAGGCTGGGAGAAGAGGACGGGTGAAGCTCTGCTAGGAGGGGATGGTGAGGCACGCGGGCGCTGAGCCAGCGAGCGCTCGTCAACCTCCAGACGCTCACCAACTCTGCCCCACCGTTTCTTCCTCACAGGTCCCTGGGAGGAAGCAGACGTGAGGGCTCAAGGGGCGGAGTCACTCTCTAAAAAGAAAGCTATCCGCGAGCGTAAAATGGTGACGCTGAAAGCCTCGCAGTGCGGGCAATCAGCTGCACTGAGTACAGTATCGGCATGGGGCTTCCCCAGGCAGGCTACGCATTCAGCGTGGTTGTCGTCGGCACGCAGGGGATTCCCGCACGTCACACAATGACGACGGGGCATTTAAAAATGCCGTTCACTCTTTCAGAGAGAAAATAAGCTCTTTAGAAAGTGCCGGATACCGGCAGGGGAAAACGAAAGTAAAACGGCGAATGGTGGTTTTCCAGCTGCGAAGCACGATCGACGGCGACTGCGTTCAGTGAGAGAATCAGTAAGGAAATCTCCATAGCTGAAGAGAAGAAATCTGAGCACGGCGGCGGAATGGCCACTTATAAAGAGCCAGTTAGCCCCACCCATGCAAATGCCGGGTGCTGGCGAAGCGGCGCAGCCATTGGCTCGCTCAATTCCGCCGCCGAGTCATTGGTTCGTTTTTATTACTTTGAATGAACCAATTGATGTGCAGTTTCACTGCGTTATTGGAAAAGGCTTCAGTCGAGGAGAAAAAGAGAGTTTTTCCCATACAGCGTCTTAAGACGCAGTACGAGTGGAATATCGACAGGGAACTTGAAAATATTCTTATCTACAAAAGGCGTAGGGGGTGCAGCCAAAGCTTGGGAACTGCACTGCAGTAATCAGTAGTCTTCACATCAGCCTTCAGTGGATATAATGTTATGGCTGATCAGTGCATGCTCTAGAAATTTCAGTGCTAAGCCTTGTAGTTTGGTAATACCATTTTAAGGTTTTTAAAATACAGTGGTATATACCCAAACTGCTAGTTTGAGTTTTCAAATACAATCCAATTCTGTTGGCAAATACTATGAATAAAAATTGTGAATGTTGAAAAGATCACCTTTCAAACTACAGTGTGTTGCATTTCCTCAAGAGGTTTAAAGTGCAAAGCGGCTTTTATACAAGGTGGCATCAGTTAATAAGGACCACGACCACGAAAATCTCATTGACCTTGTGGCGGCAATGAAATGAGGCAGCTAAAATGTCTGTTCATATTGGCCTGTTAAATTTAATTGTTTTGAATAGTAATGATTTTTTTTTCTCATGTGAGTGAATGCATGTATTTAAACCATTACTTCTACATACCCTCCCGTGGGATTTCACACAATCTGTGTAAAAGAATCCATAATACACTCTGTACTTTGTATGACAATTCCAGATAAGACTACAAATGACCATCACCCCTACGCAACTTAATTAGATTTCTTTTGGAGGCTCAATACAGACACTTCACTCTCATTACTTTTATTGCAAATGCATATCTTCCTTCGATCTCAGAGCTCTTCCTGCATTCTGTTTAACATGTTAATTTAATTTGTTACCCTTGTGGTTTAAAGAAGATGTAATTTTGTATTATTTAAGTGATGCTCTCTATGATTAGTAACATCAGACTATAATGAGGTTTTCTCTTACATAAACATTCATCCTGTATATGTGTTGTTATTCACCTAAGGCAGGTAAATAAGAATATTAGATCATTTTTGCATATGTCTAAGTAGAGTAACCATTTCATGCACAATGCTACTGAAAAGGATGTAGGAAAAAGCCATCAACCTATTCAAATTTAAAAGGAGTAGTGTGGGACCCTATCCCAGGAACTACAGGCGCAAGGTGGGAAATAGCCTTGGGCAGGCGCCAACACACTGCAAGGCAGATACCCTCAGACAAACACACCTTACCAATTTAGAGTCGACAATTAACCTATATCACATGCTTTTGGACTGTGGGAGGAAACCAGAGCACCCAGAGGAAACCCACTCGAACACAGGGAGAGCACACTAACTCCACAGCCGACCTGGGGATCGAATCCAGGACCTTCTCACTGTGAGGCAGCAGCGCTAACCATTGCACCATTCTGCCATCCATTTTTCAAAAGTGAATTCAGTAGTTAAACTGGATTGCATGTCACAGACCACCTGCATTGTCGCTGTGGACCACCAAGGGCTGCGGAGCACTGACTGAGAACCCCAGATGTATACAACCTGCAAAATCTGCACAGCACAACAAAAGTTACATGCTTTTGATTGGTAGACACATATAGTTAGGAATACTTTACCAAACTACCCCTACTGAAAGGCAAACATTTTGGAGTTTAATGCTTACATGCATAGTAAGCCAATTCATGGCAAAATTGGGATGAAGAAAAACAGTGTGACAACTCCTGCTGAAGTTCACTCTTCTCACCACAAGGGATACGTGAGTTTACGTGAAGTTTTGCCAATCTAGTTGCATACAGAGCACTCTTTGGTTTGCAGATTGGTTGCATTTTAATGACTTTACAACTGAATTCACACACATTCTGTGTAAGGCATATTTATTTTAGAAATATCTCCATTTATTAGTAATATTTTTTTAGTATTTTATTTAGTATTAGTGGACTGGACTAAAACTAGAGGTTAATACAGATGAAAGTCAATATGACTAATGAATAGATAGGAGATAGATATGAGATATTTCTAAAATAAATATGTATTTTACACACAGTTAACACTAAGACCTAATCAAAATAATTAACTCAATAGACTGACAAAAATATTCTTTCTTGTTTCAATTATTGACAGAAGCTTTAGTGACCTCAAAAGAAATTCAGAATTGCTTGTTCTGTCTAAGTTTCAGATCAGTTGAAATGTTCATCAGAAATGCACTACGTCAGGTAGAAAAACCTGGTGGAACCATGGCCTGCATCAGTCATAATACATCTCTCCATAATTACATCAAACCTTGAGTAGCTGCTTCACGAGATCAATTACACCAGTGAAGTAAGCAGCTCCAGGCATGCAAATGATGAGAGGGGCAATCAATGCGTCTCCTTCCTTGAGCTCAAAGACATGGGAATCGCTGGCCTCATTCCTCATTCAGCAGCTTATGCCTGATGACCAGTATCATTTATCAGCTTGAAGTACCGATGACTGGACTGATAATGTGTTGTCACATGAAATCACCATGAGACAGGAGAAGCTACGTTTCTCACTATCACCACGACAGTCAAATTCAGGACAAGTTTAAGGGCATACACATTCTTGACAATGTTTAGGTTTTAGACGACCTTTCCTTAATCTCAACGCCTGAACAGACCACTACAGACCACTGCGAATAAAACACAAGATGAAAAAGACAACAGACAGGATCCGGGGAAATAGGGGGGAAAGGTTAGCAGTGTGTTTGGCAACAATTTGTTTTTATTGGGCTGACAATCTGCATTATGACTGGACAGAAAACTCAAATACATTGTTTCAAGTAAGAAGTGAAGTGATAAATTCATGAATTTATTCTGAACCACTAGAGGCCATTTTGTCTTGTCTCTCATTTATGGTTTGTTTGCCCTAATGCATTAGACTTCAACCTGGGGTACTGCAGGGACTTGATCTGAAACTTTTTATCGCAGAAAGTTTTAAAAAATCTGACACTACAAAAAAATAAGTAGAACGTTGAATGTTGTTGGGTGGGTCCATGCTCAGTGTCTATCTCAGCCAAGGGGTCCTTGGACTTAAAAAGGTTTAAAACTTTTGCCCTACTGTCCTGTTCCTGTGCTTGCCTGTATTTTAGTCTGCCTCTTTCCTTGGTTTTGATCTTGGTTCTGTTGAAGATTACAATACTCTGTGAGACAGTGATTCATGTCTACAATTGTCTGCTTATTTTTGATAACTATGTGCGTACTCATAACATTGTTGTGTTTGTCTTGTGAAGTGGAAAATGTCTGCATCTCACTTGCTGCTTGTTTTCTTTAATTATATAAAGTACACATCTGTTCGTGAGTTTTATTATCAGATAGTCCACAACAGAAAACTGAAGGTAGCTATGTGTTTTCCCACTTATGTTGTAAATGACAGTTTTGAGCTCCAACTTCCCTATTCTCAGGTCCATCGACCATCAGTGCAGTGCTATTTGTTTTCAAGGTTCAAACCAATGTCAGTGTTTCAGTTGTGTATTTCTGTTTGCATACTAAAGCTTTCAGTTTGTTACCTTGTGCCAGAAAGGCTTATTACTTCCGGCAACTAGAGTGAGAATCTTCAGAGACAGCGTTATAAACAAAGACTTTGCCATAGTCACGACTCTCTCTGCGATCTCACCAAAAAGCAATGACAGATTCTTTGCTAGCTGTGCACTCAGTGATGTTATTGTTCACAGAATGAGAACACTTTTGTGTGGGCATAATTCCTTTACTTAGCTCTGGTCACACACCACAGTTACATTTACATTTACGGCATTTAGCAGAAAATCTTATCCAGACCAGCTTCCATTTACCGGGAGAGTGTCCTTGGAGCAACTGATGTTGCCCAACAGTGGTTCCTGGGAATGAAAACCTCAATCTTATGATCACCAACACAGGGTTACAATCACTGCACCACTACAGTCCCACCATATCACAAAGAGCTTTATCTCATATGGAATAATCCATGGTCAAGCACCCTTGTGCTTCGTCCATTCATGTCCTGTTTATATGTAACTAAACAGAACTCCTCTTTGAACAAACAGTATCTGCAGCTTATAAAAGCATAATGCCGTATTCCTCTTACTTTCTGTCTGGTTTTGTCTTGTTTGCCAAGTTGCTAAACTATCACACTGCACCACTAAATATTTAAAAGCTTCCTGCCTTGTCTTGGCATTATGTTAAGGCAGATTTTTGCGGTCCACACTTCCTGGTTAGAGAGGACAAATGCCCTCTTCTTTCCAGGTGGGAAAACCGTTCAGTAAACCTCAGCCAACACGTTCAGTCCTGCTTCAGATAGTGTCCTCAGAGCACTGGAATCCTAAAAGACAGAAAAAGAAACAAATTTCTGGCATTTAACCATAAGGATGTTAGAATGTTTGTAGGATTTCATCATAGGAAATTTACAACTTTGTATTCTTTGTTTGACCACTACTAATGAAGTCTTTATATGTTTTGAGGAAAAACTCTGAGAGACCCAGAGAAATAGTGTTCAACACCTTTCAACAAACCGCATCATCACCTACAGAATTGGTGTTCAGAAGGACGCCCGTCAGATGTTACTGTAGCAAAGAAAGTGGTAAGGAGTAATAAAAGCGTATAACAGCTGCAGCAGAGAAGAAAACATACAAAGCTTTCTTCTTTGACACCTAGGGATTATGTACTGTACATAATGATGAAGCTCAGTAAGCTGTCTACACCTTGACAGTCACAGCTCCATAATCAAGCTTCACCAAGATGGCCATTCTGTAATCTTTCTTCTAAACACATGGACATAACACTTGCCCTCACATGAATGCAGTAATATTTCACTCTCTAATACGGTAGAATAAGGATTATCCCACTCAGTCCAGTACTAAACTTCATTACAACTAAACTGTGTGTTTTAGATCCTCCGTTCTGACTGTTATTCAGTTTTTAACAACAAAACAAAAAACACAGTAGACCCCATATTATTCAGCTGATGGTACATTGCCAGCACTGATGCTGTAGCTTAACTTAATGGTTGGCATAATGCTGCTATCAATAACTCCATTACTTCATATTCATCAGTATCACTGTTAGGCTGAGAGGAATCAATAACATAAAAAAAGTCATTGTGAATACTTATTGTATGTAAATGATATGTAAATCCCCAAATGCGTAATGCCAAATGAAGAAGTGATGTTAAGAGGAATTTCAAGAAATATACTCTTGTGTAGCAGAACTGTACAAAGAACACATACAATATAATTATTTAGTGGAAATCTATAATAGAGCCTTTCTTCGCTCGTCAAATCTCTAGAGAGACTCATGATTACAAGATCCAACTCTCCTGAATATTAGTCGCATCCTGTACTGTACAATGTCGCAGTTGGTAGTGTAACAGAGCCATGATCAGAAGGTCATCGGTTTGAATCCCTGACCAGTAAAGGTACCACTGATGTACTTATAAGGAAGCTACACTCCCCAAGCACAGCTCCCCGGTGGTGCCCCTGCCAGCTGCCCACTGCTCCTTCACAGATGAGTCAAATACAGAGGTCACATTTTGTCACAGCATTGTTGTGTGCTGTGCTGTGGTGTGTTCACAATGACAATTAATTGCTCACTTTCACAAGTAGCACTTTGTTCTTACTGTTTCTCTGCAAATAATTTCTAGTGAGCATACTGTTTTATTGATTGCCATTTTTTTGGATTTGCTACTCATTTTCGATTCCACCTTTGCCTGCTGACTTGGACTTGTAATTTTTCTCTGGTTTTCCTGATAACATGACTTGTATTTTTGACTATGCCTTTGCTTATCCAATAGGATTTGTTTAAGGATGTTGAAAACTGTGTGAAAACTTCACACATAAATCTGTCCTTTACTGCTATCAACACACTCATGGAATCACACCAGTTGTGTGGACCAGCACATTGATTACATTGATACATTGCAGTGCTTGTATAATTATTCATGTAATTAAGGAAAATAAACAAAGAACCTTTAATTGAAAGGATAAGACTGTTGACAGCAAAAGAAACATTAACAATGTTATATTCTCAGACTATTCCTGAGAACAACACATGGGCAAATTTAAATAAATAATAATTTAAATAAATATCACTGGTGTTACATGCTTCTCATATTATGTATCATATATATTGTAGAGTAGAAATACATGTTTAATCATGTAGACTTTTCAACCAACTCACTGGAAAGCTCCACAGACCTTTTTTCTTTAAAAGGTGTCATTATTAGAGATTGCACCCGGGTTGAACCAACTCCTACATATGCAAGGTCCTGCTCTATTTGGATAGCTCCGGTATACATCATACACATTTCCATCCATCACTGAATGCAGAATGGATTTAATCTAATCTATGGACAAGAGTGTTCCTTCCCTCAAATATGTGCAGGACATTATCATTATAACCTTGTCATTAAATTAGCATAAAATAATACTTTGAAAAAAATTGCCTAGTTTGTTCTATTTGCATTCTGCATGCCTACATGGAAAATTACTGGAATAAATCACCAGCTTATGCCATTTTTGGGCGAAAGTTGAAGGCGTGAATGAAACCCTTAAGCATTTTCCATTCCGGCAACGGTTCTACATCCTGGGGCTCCGGCCCTTGTAAACACCTCCCTAATCAGAGCCCATAGTCTCATTTTCACATATCCTTTCTAAGCAGGAACATTCTTTTACATGATTAAAATGATGGACATAAGCAGAAACAGTTAGAGATGAGATGCTCTATAGCAGCAGCATTACAAACCATAGTGCATAATGTTATTATAAAAATAATGAAATATAATGAAAATATAATGAAAAGCGTGTAACAGCATTATGCATTTACAATAGAAAATAAGAAAATGTACTCTGATTGAAATAGATAGTAATCAAAATACAGTTGCATTGTTGAGATTAATGGATTATGTGAATGGATGACATTTATGTATTTTACATGTTTATTCAAATTACGACAATTTGATCCATTCCCCAGAAGAGTTGTAATTAAATGTAAAATGAAACGTTATTTATCTGCTAACTCTGACACAAGGTAATAGAGCTGGTGTAACACAGTCAGGACAGGAATGTGTTTCTGTCTAAGAAATTCAAACTGTAATTCATGTTTCTCAAAGAAAAAAGTGTGTTACATCATTGTGAAGTGCAACCTCTGTTTGTCACCTATGAAATTGCTTTCAGTGTCCAAAGACTCGACTTCCAACCTACAGAAAAGTCTTGAAGCAAGTTTTTTGGTTTGGCTAGTCACCTTATTGGTTAGTAGCTTATTGGTTAGTTTGTCTAGCCTAACTCCTTATAGTTACCAGTAGTTAACCAGCATATTTTAACAACAATCTCCTATGTGCTAACTAAGCCTATTTGACATGCTTTCTAGCTAACGTTGACCAATAGGTTGCAAGATTCATTGCGTTAGCTTTGTGTAGTATGCGGTTTGGAGACTACAAACTATATAGGCTATCTGCTATTCATGTGTGGTGCTGCTCACCGAAAACTCTTTCCCTGATTACACAGTTTTGTTGGAATGCATGTGTGCTCTGGTAGAACTGTGTAGCCTAATAATGGCACTCAACGGTTTCAGGATGAGGCCATATTGCAAGGCATCCACTGACAGATGAATGGAAATCTTTTCTGTTTGCATGCCCTTATAGTCTTTGCTTCTGTATGGTAAATATTAATATACATTCAGGGATACTTTAATACATTCAGCCAGTTGCTACAGTAGAAGAACAACCAAAATATTACTATCTAAAAAATAATGTTATTCACACTGACATATCTAATGGAATATGTTACAAATTACATTTTGGTTTTTTGTAATCTGTAGGTGAATAGATTTAATAGTATCCATTCCAGCACTAGGTAAAAAACAAAATCTGGATGTTTTTATTTAAAAGGGGAGGCATGCTACATGCAGGCAACAGTCAAATCATTTTGAGATAACACTGCAAAGGTGATAGAAGAGGTGAGAGGACTCCATAGAGATCCTGATACCATGAAATAATGACTGAAGCAGTTAGAAGAGCAGACAAACTGTCACGTTGGCAGCTTCCGCACATCGGCAAAAATGTGTGAGAAGCATCCAAAAGAGCCCACATGAGGCCAAGATAAAATCTGCACAGCTGGAAGGATACGAAGAGATGGAAGGCACAAATCTGCCTCCATCTGACTGCTTATTGCTGCATATAACAGCTCACTGTCATTTAAAAATGCAGAAAGACAATCAATTTTTAGATGCTTCTAAGTGCTCAGAGTGAGAGATAGTGAGATGTGAATCAAATAATATTTCACATTACTGTGCTTGATAATTTGATAGCAAAATGTTCTGGATGTGCGCTGGATGTGCAGTTACACTAAAAATAACACTTTTTAGGCTGGAAAAGCCATGCAGGAAGAACTTGGAGTGGAAAGAATGATAAGGCTTAGTGCAAATAATGGTGACAATTATGCCGCTTAATCAAACACTTTATACTCAGCCATAATTGATTCATTTATTTAAATACGCTGTTTGCCTCTCATCCGTAAAATTAGAAGATGGGGAAAGTGCAACAACTCTAATGGATCCAAGTGAATATGTGTATTTATCACGAGACAGTTTAAAGGCACAAAGAGCGATTGAGGTACTTTAAGAGTAGAAAAGAGTACTGTCTATAAAATGCAGTTCCCTGGAACTAACAACTCAGTTACCATGGAATTAGGAAATATAACTGTCTATCTGCAAAAGTGGAGGAGAAACCCTAGAAGTGTGGAAATGTTAATCATGTGCTTGAACAACACTATTTTTTTACTGGAAGATAATGTCAAATATTGTTTCCTCAGTTGACAGAAGAATACTTCTGTGCTTAAGATTTGATCTATAAATCACATTCATAAAACTTTAATGAAGATTTCAAACTAAATAGATTTGCACACCATGTACTATAGGACTGTTCACACCCAACATGAGAATGCAATTTGGATGATCCAATCACAAATAGACACCTCAAAGTACATCACTTTAAATGAAAAACAGCAGTCCTATTGTCAAACAATTTTTGGAATACTGGAATACTGGACAATACTGAACAAGAGGGGTATTTCAGCTACCCTGTGTTTCTGATTTGTGTTGTGGCACCTGATAGGATACTGTGCCCATGCGACACACTCATTGCATCACAAAGCATTCTTGGCAGCTGAGAGAGAGAGTTGGAGGATGAGAGGATGGAACCTTTTTTGTGGAGAGGGAACGTGAATGTCAGTGATTATTTGTCACTGTGAACACAGCACAACATGCAACAGTGCAGCACACAGTGCACCACAACAAAATGTGACCTCTGCATTTGACTCATCCATAATGGAGCAGTGGGCAGCTGACATAAGCAGCACCCAGGGAACAGTGCTTGGGGATGGTACCTTGCTCGGTGGTACCTTTACTCTTTTCGGGATACAGCCCTTAAACGTCACGCTACCAACTGTCCCTGATACTTAGAAAGATGCAGTGGACAGAACTTGCACATTTTGGTGTTACTTGAGTGCAAGCCCAAAATCTAAAAACTCTCTACCTCCAATATGTAAATATGACCTTGGAATTTCACATTACATTGTTAAAAATATAGATTGTCATTTTACTAAATTTTCCCAGTTGCAGAAGCATTGTTATTATAGACATTGCATACAAACGTAAAAAAGACATAAAACAGGCAAATAGAAATAATACTTGTAATCTATAGAAATGTAAGAAAATACAGAAAACTATGAGCATAAACAAACATAAACAAAATTTCCAAGATTAGGCAACAATTGTTAGCCCAAAAGCCAATACAACCAATACAAGATAGACAATACTCGCTACTGAACAGTTTTGGCATTGCTTTGTAAAGATTGTTAGTTAGGCGAGCTCTTTTAAAAAAGCTTTAAAACAGGAGGTAGAGTGCTGTACAAATAGTAGATACGCAGGTTCCTTGGTGTTGTTGAGGCGGTACTGCATCCAATCTGCAATACCTACATGGTAATTAAAATTGGATAAGTGGCAATGTTTGCATGATTTTTAATATATATTTTCAAAATCCCGGACAAATAGGAAAGTTTTCAGTCAATTTGGGACACATATAAACATCCTAAAGCCTGTGACTGTCCTGTAAAACACAGGTCATCTGTTTACCTTAGTAAAATCTGGTAATACTGGTTTAAAATCAAGTCTCATAAAATAAGTGTTGTTGAACTATGATTTCACTGGCGTGTAAATGAGACTCCTTCTTATGGCATCTGTTGAGTAGTTGGTCCTTTAATGTGGCTGGATATTAATTTGCGGTCACGCTGCTCACAGAATTATGCCATATGCAGCCCAGACTGGCTTCAAATGTGGTTTGAGTGATCCGATCTCAGCAGTGTTGGGAAAGCTACTTTGGAAATGTAATGCGTTACAATTACAAGTTACCCTATCTAAAATGTAATGGTAGTATAACTATTTCAGTTACTTTAACAAAGTAATGTAACTAATTACATTTGGATTACTTTTCTACATTTTGAATGAATCTTCTCAACTGTCAACCATTTTCAGTTTTTGAAACCTGGTTAACTTTACAGCATTACTCAACACTGACTGCTGTCAAAATCCTTTTAAACTCCCTCAACACAGCCACAGCCATGTCAGACTTCAACACCTCAACATCGCTTTACTGTGAGATGATGCTGATCTTTGAATACCTATGCTTGCTAAATCAAATATTTGACATTCAACATTTGGTGAACATCACTGAATAAGCAGTTGTCTATTCGTGTGGGATTGATTGTGCATATAGTGTCTGCTCACTACAGCTAATTTTCATTTCCTGCAATGGGCTAGGCCTACATTGTAGTTCCTATCTGGCATTGCAGGCCTCCTCACAACTGCAGCTCAGCCCGCTTGTAGGCAGTAGATCCAGCAGCAAGTGGGTGTTGCAAATTCAAACATGATAAGAGAACCAATTAGACACATCGGAATAGTATCAGACTTTCAGCTGTAAATGGAGGATGTTGTGCACAAGAAAAAATGGCAATACAGTGAAGGTCTTATATTTTTGGGGGATGCAAACCACAGTTACTCAGTCCAACATTTGTACAAAGCCTAAATGTACACTTTTTATAGAAAACATCTACATTGTAATAACATTTACTGTCCACTTAGGTAGTCCCATTTGAAGCCCATTTTGCTACCTTGATCATTATTCCTCTTCTGACCACATCACTCTAATTTTTACCATTCCACATACACTAACACTGTGTAATTCCAATCTAGCTTTCCAGCATCTACAGTGTGAAAGCAGTACCTCAAATGGAAGTGCACTTCACATGTCAGAGGCAATATTAAGCCATGTGGATTCTCAGATCCCCTTGGGGAAGACTACACTGATATGATTGATATCGTTGTTCAAATGCACAGATTTCCTGCTCGACTTTTCCAGGATCCGGCAGAGTATGCTGACTACTGCTGTTTGTTGTACCTTCATCTCCAGAGAAATGTTATATATGAGTGTGTGTTTTTTCTTAAATTTTACACAGAGGACTGGAATTCATGACTGGAATGGAAATCTAATACTTGACAATGCGCTGAGCGAATGTAATCTGGAGTTTATTCAAATAGAAGAGAGTAGAGCATCTTCTGTTTTTATAGTGTCCTGAGTGTTCTCAGAATAGTCTCTAATCAGATCTGAAGAGCACATCCAAGTACTAGTTTCCCCTTTTAAAGAATAAAGGTTTGAGCATAAGAGAATTTGTAGGAAAAAGCAGTAACACAGAAAATCTTGTAAAGTTCCATAAGGCTGCACATGTTCAAATGGTTTAGTAATGTATGACCTTTACTCCAGATGGCGATTCTAATTAGATTCCATTAGCTTGCTGTCCTCTCTGATTATTCTTGTCTTGCACCAGATCTGTATTTTGATCTGCTGCCAAAGACTACAAGTCTAAATGCACATTGGTTTATGTTCTGGTTTGGTCCCACTAAAAAGGTGTGTGTGTGTGTGTGTGTGTTTTATTGAACTTGTGTCTTATAATGATTCATAGGCAATTCTATGAAATAATCAAGACTCAGAACTAAGTTGGCACTTGTCACTACAAATTATTTTTGATTGTGTACATTGCTAGTAGTAAAAAGCCACTGTCAAAAGCATGTTGTCATTAAAAAAAAAGAGCAGCAAAACACTTTGATCAATTTGACATAAATTTGCTGATAAGTGGCACATGGCAAATACATTGATGAAAACAAAACAATAATACTCTTTTACTAAGATACAATACCTGTGATTTCAAAACATTTTTCCAGTTGCCTCAAATCTAACTGAGACTGCAAAGACTGACGCTCCCTTAGCAATGTCACATTGAAAACTAAGTAAAGAATAATCTATTAGTTAATTAATTGTTTTTTAATTAGGTGTCAATCAGCTTAGATGCCTATTAAGTGCAGATCAGTTTAGAAGTCAATTGTTACACAAACTCCAAAGTCTTTTATTGTGTCATATCTCTTAGTTTTACATTTTACATATTTGTACAGTTGTTTAGCTTATTTAGTTCATTAACATGCATGCATCTGGAAATTAAATGATAATCTAGGCAGTCAACTATAGTCTGCAGTCTGCTTTAACACCTTTTATATACTGTATACTACTGACCACACCCCAAAAAGCCCAGCTGCAGAAGAAACCCGTATTCTTAACTGAATGTGGTACAACTGCTGACATTCTGTAGTATGACAACTGTTATTTTTTTACTCACAGTTTCACTTAAAATGTGATGCACCTGAAGACATTTCCTGCAAATTTGGAAGATAATTTCATTAATAACATACAAAACTTGTCTGACCAGTCTATATTCAGAAAGCAATAATGTCAAAATTATGACAACCTGAAACTGAAAAAAAACATTGGCTCCCCTTTGAATTTGTTGGCATGTGGTTGTCATAGTTTTGACATTATTGCTTTGTGAATATAGACTGGTCAGACAAGTTTTGTATGTTATTAACGAAATTATCTTCCAAATTTGAAGGAAATGTCTTCAGGTGCACCACATTTTAAGTGAAACTGTGAGTAAAAAAAATAACAGTTGTCATACTACAGAATGTCAGCAGTTGTACCACATTCAGTTAAGAATACAGGTTTCTTCTGAAGCTCGGCTTTTTGGGGTGTGGTCAGTAGTTGGATGGGAGACCAACTAGAAAATATATATTGTTGGTGTTGATAAAAAGATGTTGATAGGAAAAACAGGATTCCCAATTGTGTGATCTGTGAGGACCCCAACGCTCTAGTGATAGAGACACTGTGCTGTAAAATAGACGCTGAGCAAGACACTTAAACCCAAGTTGCTCCAGGGAGACTGTACCTGCATTTAAGAAATCAAGTCTCTGGATAAGCATCTCCTGAATGCTATACACAAGCTAGAAGACCAGCATGCTAATACAGCCATTGTTTTTCTGCATCAACATTTTTCAAAACAAAACTTTATTTCCTGTTCACTGTCCTCTTTTGACATGATTTTTATGCTAATGTAACCTCAGCTTTTGCTATCTCTGTTTGGCTAACTATATTACTTCAGCTTTCCTCTAATTCTAACACTACTTTGCTATGTTTGCATTTTCCCCACTGGGCTTAAATTTCTGCTTGATGACAAAAATCTAGGGTTTAACTCGTTTACTGATTGTGCTTTCCTTTACATTCTACACAAGTTTATCAGAGCTGACACATGGTGGTATTTCTATGTAGGGTCCCTGTATAAAAAAAAGAACCCTGTCTTCAACACCTCAACCAGAGCTTTGCGGTTCTCCTTGTTGCAAGAAGGCCAATCTCTTTGTTGTTCGTATCTGTCTATCCCTGAGCTGACAGTGAGTTTGATTTACTCTGCCAATCGCTGCCTGCCCTGGGAATGACTCCCTGGTGAGAAGCCGTCTTCTTTCAGTTTTTTCATCTTATATTGGTGTATTAATGTGCGTAACACACTCCTTTAGATACATTAGATCAAATGTTGCTGCATAAATGTATCGTCACCACATTGGATCAAGAGAAATTCTCACAGCAGGGCCATGTTACAAAAGGGTTCAGTGAACCCAGGATTATGCAAGACAATGCACAGTACGAAGAGAAATGAATCATGAAAATTATGAATCATTATTGTGGCAATGAAGACATACTCACTTTTTTTAAATGTCTGAGGAATCAGGTAAGGCATCTATTTAAAAATCTGGCACACATTTTTCAACAAAGCATTCAATTTTGAACAAGTCCAGTTAAGACATCGTGGGTCGTGGGTCCAACTCTGCTATCCTACCTCAGGCACTGCCATCACTGGATCCCTTAAACCCTAGGGAGTTTTTGCCTGAAATTACGAATGTACTGTACTTGACTCTGGATGAATATCTGTTGAAATATACTGTATGTTAATATGAATGTATTCTAACCTTAGCCCATACAGTACTGGCTTCCTTTATAGATTCACAGATGTTTCTTGCTGTAAATGACTCAAAATTGCTGCCAAAATTGTGTTGACCAAGAATTTTAAGACAATGGATTACTAAAACTAGGATTACTAGTCTAGACCAAATTTAGGTGACCAAAGTGACAGTAACAGCGCCTGTCAGAAACATGTGTTTTTTCCACTTTTTTTCTGCTCCTGGACTGTGTGTAGTCTCCTGAGCTTGGCCATTCTGGCTGTGAGGCCTGTCCCTGACACCCTGTGGATTCCAATCAAGCAGATGTCCCAACATATGGTGGTCACCAGTCGAAAAAAGGCGCTCCTTTCATCTGACATTGAGATTGTGATGCATGCTTTATAGTTTAAGCTTCACCCACAAATCTTTGAACCAAACCAAACCCTTTCTATTATAAAGTTACATGTATCTTACATTTTATTTCACAGAAATATGTGGTGACCTAGTGGTAAACTATCATCATAAACATCATCACCATCTGGATTACTACAAAGTTTTAGCAACAGACAAAAGAATATTGGGAAAGAGCCATAAACTACACCCCAAAAACTATGGAACACATTCCCTATAAGATATAAAAAATATAAATCACCAAATAATTTAAATCACCAAACCATAATTATATCTGTGTTTTAACAGTAATAGCATCTTAACAAATAGCTGTTGAAGTGGACACTTTAACATTCTGCCTGAGACAAGAGGACAAGATAAGCCGAGTAACTAACAATATCTGAGATCTTGCAGAATAAAGAGTCTACATCAATGTTTGATGACAACTGGTATAACTTGTTTATCACTGCTTTTACTGTATATAATGTTTCTCTCATATTAGTATCATTCAAGCACACTTCTTACAAACATGCTCCCAATTCATGACCGCAGTACAGCCGACTGCTAAATGCTGAGTAATAGGTTGATGTAATATGCAAAAGAGGGGTGAAAATTTTGACGGCATGATAAAGGATAGGGGAAAGTCAGAGCCCAGAGCAGCTGTATCCCTGGAAAAGGAAAAAGGCAAACTCTCCAGCAGTCATTTATCATCTACCTGCTGTGCCCACAGTCCTGTGCCGCACGGAGACAGATAAGTTGAAGAGGGAATCGGACGTACTGTTCGCTCGAACGAGCGCTTGGCGTGAAAGCGCGGGGAATAAACACCAAAGTAGGTCAGTCTGCAAAGCAGCACTATCCGAGCGCTTCATTATGGACTGAAGTCATGTTTTCCACATCACCGTTTGCCATAGACGGTGAGAGTGGCTTGGAAAGAGTACAAAATGTCAGCCTGTGAAGAAGTACAAATGTCAAAGTGTGTTGTCTTCTGTCTCATTTGTTCATGAAAAAAACAGTAGCCAGTCACTAAAGATTTAAAAAAGGCTGGCTTTTTGGGGGAAATGATGTGCGGTGTGTAGGAAACTGCTGTCTTGTGTAATATAGAAATTACGCTGTGCACTCTTGCATTGTACAACATGTTGCTTTGCTTTCTTGTATAATATTTATGGGCATAAAGGGCCGTGCATTTGCCCTGAATATGAAAATTTGCTTTCAGCCTCGCATATGTGTCTTAGGCCTCATGGGGCTCATTTTAAAGGTCTAATTTTCGAACTTTGCTTTTATGTAACATCAAAATGTATATTTGTACTGCTTTAAAAAGGAAAATTTAATAATCCAAAAGAGGTATATAATAACAGATAACTGCAAACAGCAGCAGAACACCGGTTAGGGACTAAAGGAATATTTTTGTTTCAAATGTAAGTGGAAAGAGGAAAATCCCTCTCAGGTTTTTGTGCCCTTAATGAAGAAAAATGTATTAGACTGAATAAGATGAGACACTTATAATGGGATAAGTTATTTCAGTAGCAATACTGTGCTCTGCCAGTATTATGAGCTTACCGGTGTGCTTGTGATACACTGTTAGCCCAGACAAGTTGAAAGAACTTTAAAAAAATTAGGAAACCGGTTCCCCTTAAAAAAAAAAGAGTAATGAATAATGAATTCTTGAGTAAATTCAATTAAAAACATATTAAAGAATGCAATAGTTATTCTAAGTTTAATATACTAAATGTCAATTTGATTTAACTTAAGATTATTTGTAGTACCAATGGCTTCATGTTATTGCAATAAGAACCTTTAAGTTCACTTTACTAAATTCCAATTTGACTTTTTTCCACTTTCCAAGATATTCCAAGTTAGAACATTTTTATATTAATTAATTAATAATCACACTAGAACTTTTCAATTTGCAAACGAAAAACCAAACAAGTACAAAAAATTAAAAAATTGCATTTTATTTCAATTGAAAAGTTTGATTTGAAACTAACAAGAATCATGGCTTAAACTGGAATATTGTAGGAATTCTTCTTTTTTTATTTGCTATCAGGCTGGATATGGAATAAATTATTTGATAACAAATAATGCATTTTTTATATTTATGTGTTTTTATTGATCACTCTCTAATATTATAGAAAGGAAAAAAAATTCTGATCAATTGAAAATGAAGAGCAGCACAGTGGTGCAGTGGTTAGTGCTGCTGCCTCACAGTGAGAAGGTCCTGGGTCCGTAGTGCCTTTCTGTCTGGAGTTTGCATGCTCTCCCTGTGTTTGCGTGGGTTTTCTCTGGGTGCTCCAGTTTCCTCCCACAGTCCAAATGCATGCAAAATAGTTTAATTGGCAACTCTAAATTGGTCAAGTGAGAGTGTGATTGTGTGCCCTGCGGAGTGTTGCTGCTGTAGTTCCTGAGATAGGCTCCAGTCAGTGTGACTCCGATAGGGATTAAGTGGTTCGGTCAAGGAATGAATTGAAATGAAGAAATACTACAGTCTTTGGTAATTTTGAGCAAATCTGGACTTATTTCATGTCATAATCAACATTCTAATTAGAAGGCTATGGAAGTGGGCTATGCAAAAAATCTATACCTTGCTCACTGATATCACTTTGTAGACAGTGAGTTTGTGATGTGTGGAGTTGTCATTTTGTTATCAGAGTGCATCGATTGTGACCTGCCAAAAAGAAAGCTGTTTGCATCCCTGTTAGCTCTAAGTACTGATTTGCAAAAATGGTTTTGTATCTACCTAGCTGGCTTGCTAGCATTCTCTAAAAAGTAGAATATATCAAACAGGAAATATTAAAACAGTTATACTGCTGAAAGAAAACGAGAGAAAACTAACATTGAACTCATGATTTTTTCAAGATTCTTAGAATGCGCAGGAGCGGTAACGCTATAACACTTCTTGTCATGCATTGCATCAATGCGAATCAGAAAAAAAAGAGAAAAATCAATTTAATAAATCATTAGCACAACCAAATCTATCTACAAATTAGGAGAATGCACGTCCATTTCATAGAAATGAACAAAAACTTGAGTTGTTTAAGTACATTTTGCTGAATACCATGCTAAAATATTCAGAAACCTTTAGAAAGGCTGAAAAAACGGAATAGCCAAGTATTGAGATGTTTTAAAGTCAATATAATTTATAAGGTTTTACAGCAAGTATATAGTAAATTAGATGCTAAGTGTGGAAAATGTTATATAATGAGTCAAATTAGTGGTTACTAGCAAATCTGCTAGTATTATGAGCTAACATTATGAGTGTGCGTGTATTATGGATAAATAAGCACATGCTTACACTTACCATATATGATGAATTTGATGAATTACATGTTTTCACCAACTGATTTAACATTAAACTTTTGGTTTAACAAGACACCACTAACTAACATTGTTAATGTCTCTAGATCTGCAATTTTCAAACCAATACAACCTTCTCAACACGCTTTATTAAAGGTGTCATCGCGTACCATAATACGTCTGTCACAGACTGTTGAATCAAAGTGAAGTGAATTGCTAAATCTTCATTGTTTCCTTGTCAGTTCAGAGGAAACAGTTTTTAAGAAGATTTTTTTCTTAAAACCCACTTGTACAGTTGTCACAAAGCCTCAGACATTTATCACTGTTATTTAAATTTTGTTCTTAGGTATGACCAGAATAAACAACTGCTGAATAGCACTCTAACAATTTTTATTTGCATGCATGTTTGTGCAAAACAATAGCTGGGTAAGTATTCTTCAGTTCTAGGGTTATAAAACAATATACTGTTTATAACATTATTGTAAGATCCCAGCCCAGACCAAGGGAGGAATCCACCACACCACAAAGGCCATCTGACCAGGCCATCTCCAGTTCCAGACCTTTACAACGACCTCAGTTTACCAGATCAACGTCACCAGAATTCTAAACCAATCACATCCACATCACCTGTATTGAAGGATTCTGTTACAACCATTCCTTGCAAAGTATTGTTATGCCTAGTGCTACATACCAAGCGTTCTTTGTGTTTGCCTGCCTCGGTTTTGACCCTTGCTTTCGGTTTTTCGATTACCCCTCTGCTTCTGGTGATTTGGATTTGTTTGCTTCATGGACAGTGTTTTCTGGTTCTGACCTGTGCTTTAATAAACTCTTTGCTTTTTGCCAATTTACCCCTGTGCCTGTGACTTGGTTCTGTCGACTCTGTGTTTGGGTTCACCCGCTGGTCATTACAATTATACATATAACGTCATACAAAGAGCAAATTAAGGTTTTTCCTAAATTTAAGAACACTTCTAGAAAAACTGAACAACATTTTGGGGTATGACGCCAATATTTACAAATTTTTTGGCATTTTTGCCTGTTGTGTGCTGTTGCCACTAACCAATTAAGACTGATTTTGCAACCTTTCATGGCCATTGTTTTTTTGTCCAAAAAGCAAACACTGAACAATATTTAGGCAGCTCTGAAAGACATAATAAATCAAGTTTTTTGTTGTAAATCATCACCATAATTATTGCTAGAAGGTCCGGTGTGCCAAACTTCCTTCGAAGCTCATCATTTATCCTCCTTTGTCTGCAACAATAGCAGGGCTTAGCACACTGCGAAAATGCCATAAAGTTGACAGTGTGCCAAGGCTGTCGTTAATATCGGCACAAACAGCAATAGGAAGGAGCTGGCTGATGAGTTCTTGTTCCAGTAACCCATCGAGTGAGTAGCAGCTGTGGATCACTGAGGACAACGGGTGAGTGGGAGTTGGGTGGCAGTGTTGACTGGGGGATTGTGGGGAGGTGGATGGAAGGGGGTTGCCAGAGCTCAGCGGATGGACCAGATTCAGCCCCGATGGCTAATTAAAGGTTTGTGCCCGTCCAAAAGCGTCTCTGCTTCCCCTCTTCCTGGGAGCGGCCATGTGCAGAGCGAGAGTGAACGCTGCCAGACGAGTAGAGGAAGAAGAAAGGGTCAGCTCTGGCTCGCAGCTGTGCGAAGGGAGGAGCTGTTCGGGCCTCAGCATTCGAGGTCTGCCGTCCTTCATCGAGCCTTTCCCTACTACCCCCCAACCCCCTCCCCCACTTCATTTCTCCTCCTCCTCCTCTCTCTTTTCTCTCCTCTCTCTCTCCCTCTCAGCCCTGGAAGTGGCTGTCTCCTGCATCTGTCTAATCATATATTAATTACACATGATCGGGCAGCTTTGATTCAATTTCGGGCCGTGTGGCAGCCCCTGCTAATGCGATAAAAGCTGATATCCGGAAGCTTGGGGACCTTGGATGAAAACGACCTAACCATGTCGGATGAGCTCACTGCACATTTTTCACTCGGTTAGCCTCGCGATAATAGTCACGTCGCGGTAATTACGGCACTGAGGAGAAGGGGGGTAGAAAAAGAAAAAGCTGAAAAAATGCTGAATAATCTGAAAAAGGTTACTGCCTTTTTGCAGGCAGGGGATAGGAAATAGAGGGCATCTAGGACACTGTGAAAGCGCTCTCAATCCTCAAGGTAATTATTTGTGTTTGGAAAACCCATTCATTTTTAGCCGCTGCTCCTTCATTTGTTTGTGCAGCCTTTTAACATTGTGGGCCAAAGGACTGCTTAAGGTCTGTGTGGGGTGACTTTGCCTCGAAGGGAAAATATAGTCACAAATAAAACACATGACTGGATTGTTTGAGCTCAGCTTGGAGTTTATTTTGCAAAATGTCTGCTCTGAACGTTTTCAACATGTTCACAGCAGGCTATAACTTCCAACTCAAACATCATTCATGCTCATAAACATGCACAATAGTTATAATTAATACTTCTTTCAGTCACCTAAATAAGTATCAGCAGGCATTTTATTTATTCAGCAGGGCACAAACAGGGTTGTGTGGTACAAAACAGGGTTCAAAATGCCAGTTCCATAAAAGACAAACCCAGACTCATGGTGCAGGCACTGAGTCAAAATTACTGACAAATAGGTCCAACAAAGGCAAATATCAGCATGAAAAAATACAGGCAATAGCTCAAAATGACAAGGAACTGTGGTAAAACAGGCAAAGCAAAATTCAAAATAGCAGAAAAGGTAGAATTCAGGCAAGTACTTGACACAAACATGGGCTTGTGGCCAACACAAGTGGCCAGTTATCTCCGAATGATCACACTACATGGAAATTTTAAACAGCTCCCTGAAATCCTGTAAATATACTATACATACAGTTAGGTCTATAAGCAGTTTGGACATGCCTTTTAAAAAAAAATGTTCTCTCTCTCTCTCTCTCTCTATCAAAGTCAAAGTGAACTTTGTCATCTCTGCTATATGCTGTACAGATATACAGAGAGACGAGACAACGTGGCTCCAGTTTACACAGTGCAGTAGGAAATAGGGAATAAAGAACAAATAAGGTGCATGGAATAACAATATATAAATGAAATACAAAATATACATTTTAAACTAGACGTGGAATATTAAATATAACTTTAAACTAGAACTAGAAATAGAGGTAGATAATGAGACAGTTTGGATGCGGTGTTACCTACAAAAATGGAAATTGACTTTTACACTGGATGTGCAAGAGGTTAGAAACAGTTATACTATGAAGAATGCTATATCCAGTCTATTTATACATTCAATCAATGTTCGGTGTTTGTGCAAATAAGTAGCGGCAGTGCAAAAATTATTATAGCAGAGTTGTAGCAACAGTCATTTGTGGAGGAGATGTCTGTATAGCATATATATACTGTATATACTACTGCAGTCAATTTGAAATTAGGCAATTAACATATTTTTACAAAATTAGATACTAATTTGTCACCACAGCCTTAAAGGAAATTAGTTATAATATAAATTGAACAAAGTGAATGAAAATCATTTGAAGTCCAGAACCCATGGACCAAATGCCCAGTTGCATTCCTTGACATGCTTTGTCTGGCCTTTCGCCTTTAGTTTTGTCTTTAGTAACTCAGGTGATTGTCTTGGCCATCAAAGAAAATCCCACTTATTTACTTGTAAAACTCTTGAATTGGGACACCTATGATTTCTGTGCAAATTTGAAAGCTTAGTAGTAAATGCCTTAAAATTAAACTCTAAAATCTAAACTTACATTGCATCTTGATTGCTTAATATCAAATCCATTTTGATGATATACTGAGAGATAATTACAAAAACTGAATCTCCAAATACATATGGACCTCACTATAAAACATTCAAATCAAACAGCTTGGTACATAATGCTGTTGTTAATACATCACAAAGTTCTAGTACACATACTTCTCCTTACGTACCTCATGACCATGAAATGGAAGGTGGAAGTGTGAATACAAGCTGCAGGGCAACTCCACTGGCACAGAAGAGGAATGGCAAGCCCATCATTCAATTGTCCAGTAGGATTACTAGCAGCCCAAAGCTTAGAGAGGCACTTGGCCCAAGGACACTAATGTGGCAAAATAAAAACACATTTTTGGACTTTTACTGTGTCATAACTAAAATTCACAGTTGGCTTTCAGTTATTGCTAGCCAGACACTTATCTTTGGATAAAGTTCTAATTGGTAAGTGTTTTAATGTTTCTACACCTTCATTCAAGTCTCACTTGCACTTTAGATACCTACTGTCTACTGTTTACATCAGGCACACTCAGATGCACTAGAGTTAATAAAATAACTGTATACTCCTCCCTCAATTGATGTCCTCAATTCTACATCTAACCTGTGCAGTATAATAATCATGTGCAATATCAGTCATTAAGGTTTACATCCCCACCTTCAATAGTACTGGGGTGTTGTTTATTTATTCTTCTGTCTATTTATTTATTGTGATTGTTTTTGTATTGTGATGCTCTTGCACTCCGTCTATCATAAGCTGCTTGGATGCTGATGCTGCCAATGTGCCTTAAAACATTACTAAGCAATGCTTGTTTACACTAAGCAATACTTGTTCACATTCCATCTCTTCACTAAATGTCACTTGTGTACTATATTATTGCATTCGTTCTGTATTTATTGTGTTGCTTGTTGCAAATTCTGTCCTGTTGAATGTAATGTTTCTGTCTTACTATATATTGCACCATGTTGGGCCATGGGGAAACGCTGTCTCATCACACTTTGAACTTGCATAAAGCGACTGATGACAATAAAGTATCTTGAACCTTGAATATTCAAATTATTTAATTATCTGGATACAGAGTCATATAAGGTGTTTTGAAAAAGTAGGTCTTAAAAAATATTTCTCCAAATGGCTTCTTTTCTTTTATTATTTCTTATATACCAACTCCCATGGACTCTGAAAGAATACAGCAAATCTTAATATTAGCTCTTGAGAACTGGCTAAAACATTCCTTTACCTTAAGAAAGGTTGAAAAACCGAAATAGCCCAGTGTTCAGATGATATAAAGTCTATATAGTTTGATATAACATCTGATTTGCAAGACATAGCGTTAAAAAGGTAATGTATCCTTAGCTTTTCTAAATTTTTCTAATAACATGCTGCTTTACAAGACCTTGATTGTGGTAATGAGAGAGTACTTGAAACCTTCTGTGTCAACCTTGAGATACAGTTACACAAAATGTGTCATTACTAGTCCTTGCCACTGTCAATTTGCAGCTTAAAAGGTTGAATTTATCACCACATGTGCTCTGACTTTTCACCCTCAGATTGTGGAAAATATCACTTCAGGATGACTGTTGGCTGCATATGCCGTTCCTCACATTTCACATCTCAAGTGGTGTCACAGCTTTTTCTCTTGAACGAGAAATGGAGACGTTTCGTCATTTCAAACTCTATAGCCTCCGTCTTCTGAATACTGAGCTATTCCTGTCTTTCAGTCTTTCCAATTTTTTTACAACTGTGTTAGGGAAGCCCTCTAGGACAAATGGTAAGATTTACTGAGTAGTTTAACATTCTCCTCACTGTCATTCTCCTGGACAACCTTAACATCCTGATGAATAGCCCACAGACATCTGTCTTCCACCCACTTACCCAGTTCACGCCGAACACACAAAGCTGACAATCAGCTTGTCCTGGTCTACGCAAAAAATTCAGCATGTTTGCCTTGAATATTTCAGGCCACTAGTCATTTTCTTTTACCTCTTTACTCTGCCTCTCAATCTGTTCAGCTGTCGCACATGTAATGTAGCACAGCTAATGCAATCTCTTCCCTCAAAAACTACACCAATTACACTCTGTGTATAACAATGAGATTGCCTAGTGTACGTCTGGGTATTATAGAAATACAATAATAAAAATAAAAACATAGAAAGAGAATATTGTTTTCTGTAGATAAACTCATAAACATATGCCACATTACATTAAAAAAAAAAAATTATGTTCATTTTTAATTCAACACATGCAATAGCTCACAACACCTGCAATCTACCAAACACCTTAATGTAACATATTTCTCTATGGCTTACAGATCTTTTAGTATTACTAAAAAAAAATATATACATATATATCTTAAAAATATATATATATATAATAAAAACACAATTGTTTTTGTTTGTTTAAAATCTTTCTAACGTCTTAGTACACACTGCGTTTGTGTGTTTGTATAAACAAAGTGACATTGTAAAATTGCTTCTCTTTTTAGCCAACAATTGCCACTCGCCATGCTCATTTCTGTTGCATCATTTGTTGTTTGATTATCAAGTCTAGAACATTTATTTTGTGTCTTTTACAATTATAGACATTTTGATTAGCAAAATTTCCAATTAATTTCTAATATACCTAACCAGAAAACTCAAAATGTGCCAAATAGTGTTTTCATTGATTTGTGCCACATTCTGCCCAACTCTGAAAGACTATGGAATGTTTAGAAAGGTATGAATTTAAGAGAACCAATCATAGTCTTCTCTCTACAATAGCTTGCTTTTTTTTGCAGAGCAGGAAAAAAAGACATTTGGGGGGGAAAATGACAGAAAATAGAGTCTGCACTCAAAGTCACTAAAAGCAATCAGCTTTCTGAAATAGAGCTGTCTGCATGTAAATACTTCTACAGATAGGCCTATCAGTTGGAATGACTTCATAATAAAAGAAAATCATAAAAAATAATGATGACTCAAGCATTTACCATCATGATGTGAGTGTATTAATTTAAATGCAGCTGTGCTATTCGCATACAGCCAGGACTCTATGATGCCAGAGACTAGGCTTTACTGATAACAGTGGTGGGTTTGATGAAGCAGTAAATGCTTTCAGAGTCCGTCTTGTGCAAGCTCGTTGTGAAGTCACTGAAATGGTGAAAGCTGCTGCCATGATAAAATGAGCACTGTCGTAGAAGCTACTTTTAGACTGCGGCTTTTCAAGCTCTGAGCTACTTACCATTAAAATTACTGTTTTAATGTAGTAGTTAGCTACACTACAAGTTCCATAGTAAAAGCTGCTAACTATATCAAGGCTGTTTCATCCAGCAATGCTTCATGTTCGTGCTGTAGGATGCTCTTAAAGGAAATTAATACAAAAAGCAAGAAACATGACATTTAATCTAATGTGAGAAAATATTTTTATACAATGTCAAATCACAATAAGGTTTCAGTAATGTTTTGAAGGTAGAGTTTTGACGTTGGACTTTTTCTTAAGAGCCTGAATCAAAGGCAACTGGACTCCTTTTCATTTTCTCTAAGATGATTCAGCTTTCATCTGAAAGCCTTCCTCTGTTCCTCATTTTGATAAACATGGCAACAGATTTCTGCTTCCACCTTTGCCAAGGTGGACTCCATTCTTCAACTCCAATAGTTTTGTCAATAGTGCGTTGTGACACAATGTGCACCACACAACTGGTAACCTATCAGATGTCACTTCTACCAACTCAAAACCAATCAGAAACACCTGGTAGTTGAAAAAATGCATCTTTGTAAGGAGAAAAAAATATTTTTTAACATAGTCTTTTGGTATGCTGCCTTTGCTGGACAAATTACTGGATAAGCTACAGCATTTGAAAAGTAGCTTCACCACTGATAAGCAACTGAAAAAATGTAATAAGGTTTCACTGGAAGTGAGAAGGATGGCAGTTGTGATGTCACTGCTGTTTGTTTTGAAGCAGTAATTGCACTTCTGTAAAGGGTAAAAGCCTTGGGAGACATACAAGAGAAGAGCCCCAGTCACCGCTCGCCAATCGGTTTGCTTTTCCTATTCTGGGTGATGGATGGCTTCTGTGGCTCAGCTCTGGCCATAATGGGGCATTTGTGTCTCTTAAGATCTAATGGAGCATTATGGGATTAACAGCTAGTGGCAGCCCCTGTGTCTTTTCCGGTACACGCTGCTCACTCGTTGGTTCTCTCCATCTCCATCTGCGGTATTTAAGCGGCTATTCAAGTGTTGTGTGTACATCTAACCCTTCCCATTAATGTCAAATAGTTTTTAGGATTCCATTACTTGCATAGAGCTCCAAGATTTCAGTCTCTTTTGCCTTAAGTTACTTTTAAAAAACACTGGTGTCTACAATATCAATCGCTATTTCACATGGTGTGTGTTCAACGGACAACCAGAACATTGTGCAAAAAGTTGCTTGAGGAATTTGACCTCTCCAAAAAGATCCATTTGATGCAGCTTGATCTTGACGAAGCTCTCCTCAGTCTGTTGCTGAAAGGCCAAAGTCAGGCCTAGATAGGGCTAAGCTTAGTTCTTCCAGTCTACAGTAGCACTGTACTCCAGTTGTGTAATTTGCCCCTTTGTCATTTGTTGTTTGCTGAATACATCGCTTGTGTGATTTTCTGAATGGAGACACTACAGTTTGTCACAGATCAGCGTTCTAAACAATGGGGACAATTATATGTGCAGAAAGTTCACATTTTCTCATCTTCAGCATGGCTGACAGTGGTGTGAATAGGCTGATTAAGGTTAACTTGAATTTGCGGTTTTGATTACACTCGTGTGGGATGGTTCGAGTGTCCATATTGGAGAATGCAGCAATAAATCTATTGTCTCATTTGTCTGAGAGGATTGTGGGGATTTATTACCCATATGCTTTAATGTGACAAATGTCAAGTGTTGTTCATTCCAATGAACCTTTCTCACATTGGCTCTGTCTGTGTCTCCTTGCAGATTTCTTATAAAAGGTGGGGACTTAAGAACCCCATTTTTTGGAAAAACTGCAATGTTTTCTGAATTGCATTAAAACAAAAATCTGTAAATTATTCTATGAAAAATCACAAGAATCTTTATTTAACTGACAAAAATACACATAAAAATATCAATAGCTTTACAAACTTGATTGTATTTTGAAACACAGTTCATCACTACATCTAAAAATACAATACAAGAAATAATCCATTCTTATCCATGTACATCCATTCTATGCAGAATTGGGTAAAAGCACCACTGATGCAAAGGCATATATTGGGGTTTTAGCAGAGATGATTGCAGGTCTTTTTTTTTTTTTTTGCAAATCTAAGTCTTTAAGTTCAAGTGCAAGTCTGAATTGTTTGAAGGGCAAGTGCAAGTGAAGTCTCAAGTCTTTTAGTGGGTGCAAGTCAAGACTTGAATATTTGTACTTGAGTCCAAGTCAAGTCTCAAGTCTTTGGGGGACAAGTACAGGTCAAGTCTTGAATATGTGAACTTGAATCCAAATTTTGTCAGAAGACTTTGAGTGGCAAGTCAAATGTTATGTCTTTGACGGGCAAGTCCAAATGAAGTCTCAAGTCTTTGAATGCCAAGTTTCGAGTCAAGTCGAGTCTCAAGTCTTGTTGTCTTATTGACTGTTTATTGGTCACAATGTTCTGCAATAAGGTTCTAAATGATCAAAGAGAGCCATTACCGGAAAAAAAATGCTGGAATCCTGAGGCATGAAAGCATTATAGTGTGTCAGACAAAAGCCTAAACATTCCTTCCATTTGGTCCCAGGTGTGTAAATTCCTTCTGAATGACAAGCTTAAAGGGGCTCTGCTGACAAAAAGGTATTTGGTTTCTACAGGACAATGTAAGAATGTCACATTGCTGCCTGTGTGATCTCTGCTAGCACATAAGAGACATAAGCACTGAGTCACCATCACACCCCCTGCCTCCTTTTGTGGTTGACAGAAGAGAGAAACCTTGAACCTTTTGCTTGTCTACAGCGAAAAATATCTTAAAGACGGTTACATCAATTCATCCTTTAGGCTTAATAAAAAGATGGGCCAAAAAGAACAAAGGAAGATGAGTTGAACGAGCATACAAGAAGAATGAAATGCCAAACACTTGATGTCACTGCGAGACCCATTTCATTTTCTTGCCCAGTTCAGGGGCTACTTCAGTTTGTTCTTGTTTTCTATAAATATAGTTAATCATCCAGTAAAGTGCCAGATTGACTTTGAAACATATAAAAGTCGCTAATGTGTGTGTTTGTATCAGCAAGAGCTTTAATTCAATGCCCTTTGATTGAGCTTTGTACTTATGGTACAGCACATTAAGTCTATTCAAAGGTGAAAAAAGGTGGCAGAACTGCTCTTCGGAGAACAAAGTGAACCATTATGAGTCATAACATAACAGATCTGCTTCTAAATTAAATGCTTGTTACAAATGATTTGTGATTTGTGTCAGACAGTAACATGTGAAAATAATAAGTTACAAGTTCAAGTAAACTTTAATTCAATGCATGTCACTACGTTGAATTTGGCAGATTATCCGCGATAGAGGTTTGATAGATAGAGGTTTTGACTACTGGTGTAGAACATATTTGAAACTGATTCCTTACAAAAGTAAATGACTCCAATAAAGTTTACAAAACCCATGCTATAATAATACTTGAATAAAAGAACATATATTAATAGATATTAACTGCACTCATTGCGAGTATTTTGTAGTGAAGACATCACGACTAAATGTGACCTCTGCATTTGACCCATCCGTGAAATAGCAGTGGGCAGCTAACATGGGCAACGCTGTTAATATTGTTAATACTTAGTTGAAGGACAAAACACTTGAGTGCATTAACAAGGTACAATTATAATCCAGTACTTTCAGTCAGAAAAACTATGTTTAACCACTCTACCACTGTAATCTCGTCTTATTTGTTTTTAGCTGGCAGCCATTAAAATCTTATGGCATGTTTTTATTTCAAGTTAATCTGAAAAAATGGCAATCACTACAAATTACACCAGCTTGAAACCATCAATACTACAGTTGATGGAGTAATATATTACCAACACTATGAGCTATGATATTACATTTTTAGAATAATGAAGATTTTTTTGTGAAGTGGAAATGGGAACGCTATGAAGTGTGATGTTTCATCTCTATGATTTCAGATGTTCAAAAATTGACTGCTTCGAAAAGCAGTTTTGCAAGGAACGCTGTCTTGTGATCTCAACTTGGAATACATTTGTGATGGTGAAAGTCTTTCCACTCTGCAGCACATGCAAACTTAAAGTGAACATATAGAGCGAACCCAGGAGCCTTTTGTTCGTTCCTCTTTTATTGTGTGAGGCATGTCTGCCTTCCAGATTCTTGACAGCTTACAGTTGGAAGGGCGTGCAGTGTAGGGTGGGGTGGGATGGGGGTGGATGATTGTTGGTTCACGACGGGACGTGGCCGTGATCAAAGCTGGGCTTTAATTTCATCAAGCAGCTTAATGAAGAGGCCTTGCTGTTCAGAGCTGGCCGCCCAGAGCCCGCTTGGGGTTTTGCTGTGCACGCGAGCGCTGTGCCATCTGCGCAGAACGCTGACTTGGCTGCAGCCGGAACCGGCCGGCACACAAGGCGATCGCTGTATTGTGCGCAAACCTGCCGAGACCGAACCCCTTTCTCAGCTGGAGGAGAAAACAGGGTTTGAACGATGTAGCCAAAGACACGTGCCCGAAGGGAGCAACTCCAGAACCATGGGGAAGGCTGGGCAGAAAGCTGGAGACCTATCGGGCTCGCAGTGTGATTCATCTGGGACTTAGTGACTCTCCAGCACCAGAAGTGATGAGATCAGTAGACATATGTCAAGCAGCCTCATGCTCTTGCTGTCCTGTGAATAAAACCTTTTGATGTGGTCTGAAAGGGTTCAGGTAACAAGCATTACGTTGGGCACCATGTTCTATTTTAAAGAAGTATTCCTTGAAGAATGTATGCAGGTTCATATAAAACCTGTTAAAAGACAGAAAGGAGAAAGCAAAAATGCAGTTTTTTTGATCATTCAGTTTGTACAGGAAGTTTAAGTAAAATGGATAACCTGAATAATTATCAGAGATGGACAGTAACAAAGTAGATTTACTTGTGTAAGTACTTTTGGAAACTTATGACTTTCACTTCACTACATTTCTGTCAAGGTTCTCGTTACTCGTTACTTTCAATTCTGAAAGGGGATGCTTATCCCTCTTTTCTAAAATCTGATTGTTGTTTTTTTCCTGCAGCTGACAGCCTATCAGTAATCAGTAGGGTTACATCACGCCTGTAACTATAAAACTAAGTTCAATGCCAGCTTTGCATTTCTTAAACACAATCAGTTGATGGCAGAATTGACGGAGACAGAGACTCAATTTTAAATTTTTTAATGTTTAAATTTTTGAAAGGGTTAAAGGAGATGTATATACGAAACTCATGTTAAGTAATCATAAAATGAACCTAGTATGTCACCAGAGATTAAGGAATCATGTTAATTTGAAATACTGATCTCACAGACAAAATTAGTACAGCCAGAATTCTCACATTTTTAAATTAAATTTACAGCACACACACTGTGTTTATGCTTTGGTTTGGATTACAAATGTCTGGCGCTACTAAAACTAAAAGGCCTCGCTATGACTCTCAAAAACGTTTTGACCAAAAGCAGAAACAAAACGAGGGTCAGCACAGGAGATGCATTTGAAAGATGGAGGGGCTGAAAGTGGAGAAGAAATTGAAGACAGATACTGAAGTGGCTAATTTTCTACTAGACAGGTAAAATTTTGCCATGGTTGGCTAACTTGTATCACCACCTGACGTAGGGATGAATATTTTTCAACAGTTGAATAGAGTTATTCATGTTCGATCATAGTTCGATCAAGTAGCCCATGTCCAGGTGGGTCATCGAACCGACTGAATTGTTCGAGAAACAAAAAGGGTGACTTGTGATGGCGAACATCAGAATCGTGTTACGCTGAGACAGTGTGGTAACAGTGCAAACATTAGCATGCTAATTATGGCAATACGAAACATAACATCAGACACTAGATTGACCAAATATGAGGATCCGCCAACCTCGGCGGAAGGTGAGGGAAAACAACGCGCTACAATATTTTGAATTTGACTGCAGTACCAGTTTTGGCCACAATTTTACATTAAAGCTCCTTTAAGTATTTTTAAAGCAAGCACTTCAGTACTTTAAACTTAAGAAAAAAAAAGACTGTATGACTTTCACTTGCAACATGTGACTAGTGGTATCTGTACTTTCACTTAATTAATGAAGTTAGGTACTTTGCCCACACCGATATATTAGTAAAATGAAATGTATTTTTGGCAAAATATTCGCAAAAGGATATTGATATAAATATTTTTATTTATTGGAGATGTTAGTGATTACAGCATTACAAAGCTTGCACAGGTAAAGAAAAAGAAGGTTCGTCTTTTCTTTAGATTCTATTTACATGTTATGAATGCTTTTTGCAGTGGAGTTTGTCAAGTCCATTTAGAATTACTACAACATTCAAGACTACAAAAATTGACCTTGGCATTAAAATTATCCACGGGATCACAGTGTGATTCATCTGGAACCTGGTGACTATCCAGCAGCAGAAGTGATGAGATCAGTAGAAATTAAAATGATCCCTGTAGCCATTAAAATAATCATCAATCCTAAAATGACCATAAAATTAGTAAGATCCTTAATGGAACTAAACTAAATCTGGCTTGAACAATACATAACATAAGGTTTTAGATAATGATCTGCTAAAAAATGAAACTGACTTGTCACGAATATCATTTTTCAACAAATCTTATGAAAAGGTGTCACTTATTACAACAAATAATTTTAAAAAATCCTCTGTGGCTTTTCACAGATCTCAGTATAATATACATATTGCAGGTCTAAACCAGTCTGCAATATTTAAAGGACCAGCTCTGCATTTAGCACACATAAATAAAAGTGTTGCTGATGAATAATTTAGTTTAGCTTTAGTTTTGAGTCACTCAAATGTAATTTAAAAAATAGTATTAAAAGACTGAGAATCTTTAAGTTTAAATCGTGATTTTTAGTTCAGTACGATAATTTTAGCTACGCTTTTGACCAGATCTGAACTTTTTCCACTATATATACTGTGTTCTGGTTTTAACCACTTTTAAAATAATATTTCAGTTGTAGTTGTATGACCAGATAAAATGACAGTCACTACAAATTTTACGAGCAAGAAACCACCACATACAGCAGCTGATGGAGTAATTATCTCATTTTGTCACTGTCATCAACACCAGACTCCATTTACTAGAGCTAGCTGATTAGATTTTTAGAATTAGTTAAAAATGTCTGCCAAAAGCAAACTGGTGAAGTCTTTTATAGGACATGTTGCTTGGAGACTAAATGTTCTATGATTTTAGCTTGTCAAAAATCACATTTAATCTGGATATGTGCATGGATGAAAAGCGCATTTGAGGTGACAGTGTTAGGAAATTGAGCTATTTTATGAGCTTGATTTTGTTTGCGTTACATCTGCAAGAGGAGCATTCTTTGTTCCAGTGTATTATTATCTGACATTTATGCAAACATTTTCAAAACATAACTATCCTTTTATTCAATTAATATGCTTTGACTTTGACAATTTACCGACCTTTGAGTGATCATTGTCAATTGTATTTCTTATTGCTTTGTCACACCATGGAGCTAAACCAACCATTACAGCATTCGTCAGATGCTCTTATCTGAGTTAATTATATTAACTAATTAACTTAACTGGGGTTAAGGGTCTTGCTCGGGAACTCCACCATGCTTTTTTATGTTCCTCTGGGATTCAGCCTCCAAGCTTATAGTCAGCAAAGCTTCAGTCACTCAGACCTCCGCACCAGTGTCACATTTTAATCCAGAAACATTTTTAGTAATAGATCCACTTTTACTAAACAAATTTAACTGATGTCACACATAAAAGGGGTATATTAGGCATATTTTTCTGAACACAGGTGTGTCTGTCTCTGACTGTGAAAAAAAAGCAGTGCGTCAATTATCCAGAAGGATAATGGACAGTTCAGACAGCCAAACGAGCCTGAATGCAAGCGGACCAATAATAAACACGCTGACTCCAATTTGACATTATCTGCTGGAAAGCGGTTTAGCCCGAGCCTACGTTTTTCAGGCTGATGTGTGCCAATGCCAGCACCTGCTTCAAAGTGCTACCATCTCCCATCACCTAGTTATAATGGTTTAAACAACAAGATCAAGGCCGTCCCAGCTGTTACTGTCGCTGTTGCTAGGCAACCACAGTACCACACTCGCAAAATGTCCCCGGCGTCTAAAAAGAAAAAAAGAAAACCCACCCCACTTGTCCTGAGGTCATCGAGGAGAGATGAGAGCAGAGATCTGCAAATTTCCAATGATGTGCAACGGACTCGGCCGCCGTCTCATTTTCGGCAGACTTTTTTGTAACTAAATTTTGTTACGGCATGAACCTGGTTATGAGTTACTCTTGCGTGCCCTTGAGAAACCACAAAATTTTGGAGGTTGCATCCATAATGCCGAGAATGCAAGGACGCAGCCAAAAGAGTCATTGGCCTAGTAAGCCAAGCTTCTCAAAACCCACAACCATTCATGACCCAGGATGTTGGTGTATGTATGGTGACTTTATCAGAAAAAGTCTTATAATAAGGTTTGGATTCCAAAATTCAATCTCACAAACTCAGTTTGATAGGTTGTATGAGCATCAGTCCTTCCATATGATTCCTGAAGATTGTTCATAGAGAGTCATAATGGCTCTTCTAACCTTGTCGGTGAATCAACAGTGCCCCCTAGGTACCAAAAAAATGAAACAGATTTCATTTTGGGTTTTAAATGAATGACATATTTGAATTGATTTCAAATAGACCTGGAGGCAAAAAAAACCCCTTTCAAATATTGTGTCTTTCAGTTACTAGAATTCTTAAGCATCAGCTTACTGTATAATCGCTCCTGGCCTATGTAGATTGATATGTAGACGACATCCCAGTTGCACTCCTTTTCTGCTTAATTAATTCAATACGGCTTATTCTTCTTGCCTGCATCATCAGCTAATGCTTGCATAAAATGTCTTGAGCTAATTAATCAGGATTTGTGTTTCATACTCCACTCTCCCGTGGTGCTGCAATAATAGCTGCAATAAGGCTCATTCCCATTTGTCTTAAGAAGTCAGGACAGCATAAAAAATATAACAGAAACATATTTTTTATTGAGAATGTACATTCAGGTGTTACCAACGAAATATTTAGTGGACAGCAGTGGCGCTGCATTTTTAGAGACCTGCCATTTGATGTCAGCAGAGATCTATGTGGAGCCTTACTCCCAGGGTAGGAATCGGCCGTTTCCCTGTGGGGGTCAGCAAAGGACCACACAGCTCACCACCGGACCTCCCGGTGGTCTACATGCATGGTGGTAATGTATTTGGTCAGTGATCTGTAGCAGATGCCCTGCTCAATTGCCTGAGGGGTTGCTACTGAAAGTCACTTCCTGTTCTCAATAGTGTTGAAGGTTCAGCTTACAGGAACTGCCAAAATATGATAATTGTGGATTGGAGGGATGGATGTCTCTCTCCCTCCATGCCATATATCCTCACCTCAAAAATGAGAATGGTATCAATTTGCATTTGATGCATTTGTGCCCTGCAGCTAAACAGCCTTTGGTCCACTGTGGCTGTACCTCAACTGAAATCTCAATTTCTCAATTTTCATCCATATGCATAATTCTAAAAAGGCAAACAACCTGTGCTGAATTTTCTATTTGGTTGGAGCCTCATTTACCTCTGACTTTTCTCGGTGGCTCCAGATCTCATTATCATGGAGTGTGGTGTGGAACTGCAGCACCAGCGCCTCACCCTTCTTTTTTTGACAGCTGTTCTTCAATTTGAGGGGAGAAAAAAATCACTTTGAAGTTTTAATTCACACCACTACAATCATCCTCCATGTCTTTGAGAGTCAAGATATTGTTGAGAATATTTCGCTGATAAAGCTTTCCTGAAATATAAACACCCTGTAGGTTAAAACTTGCCGTGGGGCCGTACTTAGACAGTAGGCTGTTACCAGAATGAATTAAATAAATGAAATTAATGATACAAATATAAATTTGTGACTTCTTTTATATGACAGCTTGAATAAGTTGTATTTTTAAAGAAACTAACCTCTAACAGTGTTAGAATATAAGAATTGGGTGGTTTTTGGTGTTATGGTAGGGTGTTCGCCCCATAATCAGAAGGTTGCAGGTTCGAATCCAGGACCGGTAAAGCTACCACTGAGGTACTCATGAGCAAGGTACCGTCTCCGGGTGCTGCCCATGTTAGCTGCCCACTGCTCCTTCATGGATGGGTCAAATGCAGCGGTCACATTTCGTTGTGGTGCACAGTGTGCTGTGGTGTGTTCACAATGACAAATAATCACACACTTTCACTTTTCTGTAATGTAATGTAAATTATAAAAGCTCTGTTATGACATCACATACATTTATGTAGCGTTTTAGCCCCCCTAGAGGTGCAATCACTTCGGCCAATACCGAGATGCATACCATTCCTGCTTAACTTGAAAATGTAAGCTTTCTGCGACTTACAGTTCAAGCTGCACAGTCCAATAATAATAATAATAATAATAATAATAATAATAATAATAATAATAAATTGTATTATTATTATTATATGAACAGATGAACAGAAGGTAATTTTGCTTTATCAGTTAATGTAAACATCAGTGGCATGGTTAATGCAAAAAAAAATGTCTATGCAAGTAAATTAATTAGAGCTAAAACTAAGTTTTTGAATGGAAAACGTCAGCACTATATTTCGAGCAGTCGTGAGAAATAGCCTCAGCGTAATCAAGCATAACAAACACTCAGTGCTAAGACACTCAAACGAGTGCTCCCAACAGGGAAATGTGGAGGAGGCTTCTGGTACATACATTAAGTGGCCCAAGTTTGCATTTTGAGTGTTGATATCCACTCGCGAACTCCATCAACCAGCTGGCAAAGGACATAGCGGTGCAGTGTCCTGCGTGCCTCAGTGCCTCCAATCCTCACGATCTGCTAGACACCGATGCTGCCACTCTAGATACAGCAGCTTAAAGGATGAGGTGTGAGGACGTTGATGGACCCTGAAGTGGCGATAGGGAGAGAGTTCAGGCAAGTAAGATTAATGAGGGCTGATGAATTATCTTCATTTGCCAGGAAAAAGTTTCAGAATGTTCGACAAACAGCGTTCAAGGTATTGGTTTTGGTTGCATGGAGAAACCACAGTTGTAAACTGTCAGCAAGTGTGTGGAGATGCACCGATCCAACTTTTTCACACCAAATACCAATACAGATGCATGGGCATTGGGTACAGACCAATAATGAGGAGTGATCTGAACCGATCTGAAACATCTCTCACTGAGTACAAGAGACTGGGATGTAATGTTTTAATTTACATTTATTACATGTTGAATGTATGCTTGTGTGTGTATGTGTTTCAATTAATGAATTAATTATTGTTTTAATTAATGAATTAATTATTGTTTTATTTATCTGTTTTATATGCTCTCTCTTTTTTAATGCACTGTTTTAGATGGCACTTTAAATTTCTTTGTACCTGGTACAATGACAAATAAACATACTTACTATATGCTGCTTTTTGACATTGGTATTTATATAAATATGAATATAAATAAGTATTTGGCAGTTATTAGGTCTCAGTGTGTCTAGTGAGCTTCAAGTCAATTATTAATTAAATTAGGTTACTGTGGGACACTTTGTCACCTAGAACCAGATGGTTTGGGATAGGTTTTTTCCTTAGATTAATGAAATGTTCATTTAAAATCCACATTTTGTTTATTCAGCTTATCTTTGTCTAATATTAATATTAATCAGTTGGATGATCTAACACATTTTAGTGTGACAAATGAGCAAAAATAGAGAAAAACTGAAAGTATATCCATATACTATAATATAATTTTTAAAAAAAAGAGTGTAGTCAGATCCAGCTTTTTGAGTTAGTATTGCACCAATATCCAATATCAGTATTGGTTAATCTAAGTAAGTAGTTTTGTCTTCTTACATAAAAAAACATGAAAAAAACGTGATTTAATTGCAAATGCTTCATATGATCCAGTTCAATCACAAGACTGTTCTGTTTAAAAAACACTCATTTAGCTCTCCACAGACTGTTTTCATTCACTATGGCTTCCTTCACCCCATCACTGCTATCAATTATGTCATTAGACTGTCAGCCCAGTGATAGGGGTCAACCTTTTGAGCTTTGCTTAGCTCCAGCATGAAGAGACTCACTGCAGAATATCACATTGGCTAAGACGCTAATGGAATGTGGCACTTTCCAGAGGCAAACACGGTTTTCTGGGACATCATCACCTGCGGATCTCATTTCTCCACCAAGCCAAATTGTGGTGCTCTTTTTGCAGGGTCCTGACAGCTCTCATAAAGCCATGTCTGAAGTGGACGCAGCAAGGGATTTTTTCTTTTTTTTGAATGTCATCTTCATAGGCTGAAAAGTTCTCACTTGCCCCACGAGCCCAGCAGGGAACAGGTCTCCTGAGCCATGATGATAAGCTGATATGACAGTAACTAGCACACGGTGGGGCACAGAGTGATTATATTATTATATTTTCATATCAGTGTATAGAAATTGAGAAACTGGGTTGCTGTTGGAGCCTTGCAAAAACTGACAAAGTCTTGTAGGAAGGCTTGAAAGCACCTTATTATTATTATTATTATTATTATTATTATTATTATTATTATTATTATTATTATTATTATTATTATCTAGCCTAAGTGAAAGTGATTGATTATTTGTCATTGTGGAGCAGAATTTTGGTCCCTTTACCAGTCCAGGATTAAAACTGTCCACCAAATAGAGGGGCCATACAGCAAAACTGTACACTTGATCATTTACTTTTTTCATTGTTGTATTGTCTATTGTCTCTGACATCATTCCCTAAATTAATTCTGTTCTTATCCCTTTTCATCTTGGCTTATCCTTATTTTTTCTGTCTTTCTCAGACATTGCCATTGTCATTGATCATATACTATAGGCACAAACAAAAACATTTAAGAAATCTTTTTAAATGCATGGTGGTGAATTAATGCTGAGATTGAGACTTGAACACAACCATTCGCAGCCTCATTTAAGTTTGGAATAATATGCTGGAAATGTGAGGTGAATGCAATACTGTGAAACTCGCTGCTCTGTGCAAAGACTGATATTTGAAGCATTTTCTTAAGCATGTACTCACTAAATGAGAACAGAGGGATTTAGTTTTTTTAGCATAACAAATGTAAAATAAAATCCTTCTGCATTTGATTAATTATACATTTTAGTCATAGGTACAGGGGAGAAGCACTGCGTGTGTAATTTTTTGCCTTGTTAAAGCATAATTCCCGTAATAACCTCATTTGCTAATATAAGTTCATTAAAATATAGCATTGCTGTCAGGTTTGTAAGTTGTGTCTGCAGTTGAGAGATAAAGTACATGAGAGAAGTGGGAACAACTGTGTGTCCTGGGGAGACAACATCAACTTGTCTTGGTTGCTGCAAATTCATTATATTTTCTTTACTGTTTATGTGAATGTATCCAGTAGGTGCAGGAGGTATGTCGCCAGATGAATTTTGGTCACAGCACTGGAACATCTTGGAAGACACAGAACTTCATAATACAGTTACTTATAACTTCATCCAATGCATCTGTGCAACATGATTGCTAAACATTGTTAGTCAATTATTGCATATATTTTATACCCAGAGGGATTTGTTACCACTAAGGTACATATGAGCAAGGTACCGTCCCCAAGCACTCCTCCCTGGGTGCAAGTCAGGGAGGTCACATTGCTTTGGTGTGTTCACAATGACAAATAATTACTCACTTTCACTTAGTGTTCACACTACTACTTCTACTGTTTTCCAGTATCATACACTTAAGTATGGGTGGCACGGTGGCACTGTGGTTAGCGCTTCTGCCTCACAGCAAGAAGGATCCTGGGATGGAGCCTCAGGTCGGCCGTGGAGCCTTTCTGTGTGGAGTTTGCATGTTCTCCCCAAGTTTCCGTGGGTTTCCTCCAGGTGCGCCAGTTTCTTTCCACAGTCCAAAAGCATGCAATACAGGTTAAATGGCGACTCTAAGTTGGCCCTGTAAGGTGTGAATGTGAGTGTGATTGTGTGAGTTTGTGTGCCCTGCGGTGTGTTGCCGCTTGCCCAGGGTTGGCTCCCGCCTTGCGCCCATAAGCCCCCGGTATAGGCTCCGGTCCCCCCGCAACCCCAGTTGGGATGAAGAGGTTCCGATTATGAATGAATGAATACACTTAAGTACCTCTACCACTCATTAAGCGAGTGATCAACAGTTGTCATTTTGAACTCAGCGTAGCACACAGAGCACCACAACAAAACCTCTTCATTTGAACTCCTGTGAAGGAGCAATGGACAGCTTTTTTGCAGCCTGCACAGAGCAGTGCTTGGGGATGGTACCTTGCTCATGAGGATCTCAGTGGTACCTTTACTGGTCTGTGAATCGAACAGGCAACACTCCAATCATGGGGCCAACTCCTTAACCATCACTCTACTAACTGCCCCAACTGCCAAATGCTACAATTACTACCGTGTTACTCGATTATCCTGCAAGTACCTCTACTACTATTACCACTACTATGTCACACTATTAATGGCACTATAAATATTACTAGTTCTACTAGTAATACAACTACAGTGTTGTTCAGTAAGTACTACTGCTACTTTTTCTACTACTAGTTAATAAGTCTGATAAATTGTTGATAAAGGCAGAGAGAACTGATGAAGGCAGGCTACCATAATGCCCTTTAATAATGTCTTGTCACTCTTAGTAGAGTTGTAGTCAGGACCACCTAAGCAAGAAGTCCTAAATGAGATCAGAGTGTGTCGAGACCGAGATCTGCAGGGCAAGACCGAGTTTAGACTGAGACCAGACCAGGGCACATTATACAGCACATGACAGCACTATTAGCCTTAGCATAGCTAACAGTTCATAGCGTTACAGCTCCTGCGCATTCTAATATTCTTAAAAAAAAAAATCTTGAATTTGATGTTGATTTTCTCTCTTTTTCTTTCTTTCCAAACATTTAACTGTTTAAATATTTTCTGTTTGATATATTCTACTTATTAGAGAACGTTAGCTAACTTTGTAACTCCATTTGTCATGCTGTTTGTGAACAGTAAAGTTGCTTTGGCCAGTTCTGCATGACTGTTCGCTAGCCATTAGCAAATCTCACTCGCTTGCGTTAGACACCACCCAGTATTGAATCTCAACAGAGGAGGAGAGTGGCGTGGACTACTGTAACACAAATATGGTGAGTTCCATTAACGCTAATTATCCCATTGATTGCTCTTAACAATAACCTTGTTAAGGAAACTCGTTTCCTGGTTAAATGTTTAGGCAGATATAGTTGCATGTCTCCATGAAAGATTCTGGAAGCAGTTTTTCCTTTTTTGCATGACTTGGGGACAAAGTGAGTAGATACAAAACCATATTTGATGCATATTTTTGCAATCAGTACTTAGAGCTAGCAGGGATGCAAACAGCTCTCTTTTCTGCAACTCTCACTTTTTTCACTTCATTTTGGGTGACGTGAATTGTGCAGATCTGAAGATTTTTTTTAAGGGGGTGGGGAGTCACAATCGATGCACTCTGGTAATAAAATGAGACCATGACATGTGCAGCTTCTCTGTCTACGTACAGCCGCTGCCGATGAGATATGAACTCATGTCACCGAGCAGTCTTTTCATCCACTTGCAGAAATAAGTCCAGGCTCCAGTGTGTGCTGTAGACTCTGGGCCTGATCTACAGCATAAAGAGAGAGCCACTAAGAGGGCCTTGATGAGCCCCATGAGGAGGCTTGCTGTGTGACATGATCAGCATCAGCATAGAGATCATCTGTCAGGCTGGGTGGCCCACTCAAGGGCATTAGGGGGGATGTGGCCGGATTAGTTCACCTAGAGAAAGTCAGTTAGGTGATGAACTGGTCCTTACGCATGAGCAAGAAAACTTGTGAGCTTTAATGAGAGCACGACGGTGGAAGGAGAATTAAAAGAAGGAAACACTGGAACGTTTTAGCGAGAGAGATGTGAGGAAGGTGATGAGTGAGTGTGACTTTTAAACTCAAAACTCAACTCAAACTACATATCTACATTGCAGGTATATTTTTCTAGGTCTTTGCCAAATTCCATATGAATTCAACTTCATAATGTTCCTTTACGTCCGTCAAGGTCAAGGAAAAGTGTTTAGGAAGGGAAATAGGGTGTATTTTTGACTATTTTTAACTTCATCTACAGAAGAAATGTTGGAGTCAAACATAACTCTAAAAGATCAAAAGGAAGCAGGAGAAAAGGCATGACAAATTAAAGAAACGCCAAACGCAGACGTTAATGTCACACTCGTTATGCATGTTCACATGAGACCAGACTATATTTAAGTGTATTTAAGTGAGTGATTATTTGTCACTGTAAACACACCACAGCACAGCATAGCACACAGCACACCATAATGAAATGTGACCTCTGCATTAGACATATCCATGAAGGAGCAGTGGGCAGCTTTCAAAATGCCCAGAGATCAGTGCTTAGGAAAGGTAACTTGCGCATGAGTACCACAGTGGCACTTTTAACGGTCTGGGACTTCCAATCACGGGGCCAACTCCCAACCATTAGCCATTTATACAGGAATTTAGGTGAACCAGATCTGGTAATCACTGCTTTTTCTGAAAGCCTGCAGTGGAGGCCTTTACAAACTTTGTTCGAGGTCTAGGGCAAATCTTTACAACAACAAAATGCATCAACTAGCTCAACAGCTCCCCTCGAGAAATCTGTTGGAGCCAGGTGAATTTAATTCTCACCTTCCTGCCAGAGCTGCTGGATTTGTTTGTCAAATTCAAGCTATGTAAGGATGTATTCTCCCCCTGTGAGAGAGTGACAAAGAGATTATTTCCGTAACTGCTGTAGTATCCAAACCCATTTATACACGATAATAGGGTTCAAAGAGAAGCAACATACAATGACCAGAGTCTAGAAAACACAGAAAAACAGAGGACTTACAAAATTGAAGATCCAGTTTATAATCTAATATCCAAGGTTGGGAAAAAGTAATACACATGAATGTCCATACACATGAACATGGACAGTGCACAAGAATATCTATAATATGCAAAAGAATATCACAAAAGAACAGGTTTTAGTAAAGCAAAGAACCTGGCTTGTATACATAAAAGGATGCTTTAAATCACTGAAGAAGTACTCTGATGAAGGATGTCCCCAACAGTTAAAATGTTCATAGAATTAACGCCAGGCTAGCAAGAAAGTATTTTGGCAGGGGGATTTCACTGATGCAATAGGAATATAGGTAAAGTCTGTCGTGCAATAAATTAGAAAGAACGAAGGACATGTAATAAGAGAGAGACTTGGTGTTTTTCAGTGCAGTGCTTTGTAATAGCATTGAACAAGTTTTATCAATGAAAAATCATACATTTAGATGTTTAGAATGTGGTTTATTTTTGCTTGACAAGTAGATGTACAGATGTACAGTTAATCAAAGATACAATAAATCTCGAGTTCTCGAATACCAAATTTACGATGCTGAAAAGGTATGTCACAATATCTTTGTGAGCAACATATTTGGTCAGGACACTCTTGCAAGAGATTTTTAAGCTTTCATTTCATTTTCAAGCTTTTTCTTGGTGAAATAAAGGATTAATAAAATATTTACCGTGAAGTTTTGGCACCGCTGCCAGTATTTCACCATAAACTGCACAGATTTTATAGAGTATATACCTTATGCCTATGTTGAGAATATCAGACATCACACTTCAGATAGACTTCTGCAAATTGACTGTGGTTCCCCAACACTCAAAAATGACATACACTGTCCTAGAAATGAGCTAGCGTGTTCAAGAAACAAAATAATATGAAAAGGCACCAGTGCCTAATGAGTCTTGCCCACTGCACGGTTTGCAACAGTGACTTTTCCATTGCTCATGGTGGAATAAACGACTGTAAAAAAAACATGTTGAGGTGAGTGTAACGGCTGACACTTGTTCATTAGCATAGCTAACATTATTTGAACGATTGAATGATTATTTGAATGATTATCATTTCTCAGCCCTTTTCCTTGTGGCCCACTGTTCTGTGCATATTACCTCACTGAATTGAGTTTTTGCAAAGTATGATATCTGGAAGAAGTAGAAGAAGCATAATGGTTAGGGACTTGACCCTGTGATCAGAAAGTTGCTGATTAAGGTCCCCCTGCTTACACCTTGACATACTTCAAAATTCAAGCATGAAATGAAATGATTAACCAGATTGTTAACCTACTTGTTGCAAGTTTCTCTTTATTTACAACAAAAACAGGGTCGAGGGCCACAAAACTACGACCTTAAACGTCTTCAACAAACAGAGGGGAAAAATCTAACTAATATAGTGAAACAGAATCAAGGAGTAGGATTAATCAAACACATGAAAATCAATCACAAAGCAAATACTAAATAATCAAATGAAGCAAATCAAACAATAAAGGAATAAACAATAAGAAGCGAGGGGAGTGAACCAAACACTAGAAACTCAGGTAAATGAACAAACAAGGATTAACAGAAAGAACCAATCGGAGGCAATGAGGAGGCGGGACTAGGACGACCAACAAGACAACATACTAGGTCAAAAAACAATTATGGCAGCATCTGGTGGCTGCCAAGGCAAATGCCCAGGGGGCCTGTGACATAAGTAAATCTGTAAGTAAGTAAGTCATTTGACCACTGCTGCCTGGTTCAGTATGGTTATAATAAAAACTAAAAATCTACATTTAAATAGATGGTTTTTGCATCATGTTTACACCAAATAGTGCCAATAATTTGGTCACTATTAAAGAATTGTGCATAGTCTTGAGCTGTGTTAAGTTCATGTACTGAGTCAATATTTTTACTCATAGAGTGAATATGGCAATTGTTGAGATTAACTCTGATAACTCTGAAGTTATTTAGAGTCTGTTGATTTTGTCTTCGTTTAATCTGATAGCAGAAACAACAAAGGACTTGGGAATATAGGTTTATTCTCCTAATGAGCATGATATAACATTGACCCAAGGGCATTATAATAAATTTAATAGAGAAAACAATAATAACTCCTTTTGCCTTCTGGGCCACCTGTTTAGCCAATAGAGAAGACAATGCCCCAGTTATTATGGAGCACATATTTTTACAATTGGGCTGTTCTCCTTCACAAATAGTCCATTACACAAATGAATGAAAAAGTTGAAATACTTTCAAGAAGTGACTGATAAAAATACCAAAAGGTCATATTATAAGCTCAAAACAGTGGAGTTCCTACAGTAAATTCTTTGTTGTCTATGCTTGACAGCTGATTTATACTGAGTAGAACAACGTTGTTAAATAAAAATATATATATATTAATTGTGGATATTCAGACTTTGAAGTGACTTTAAAATGATGGACAGATGCTTGTGCAGGACAACAACTCAGCTTGTGATGGTTTACTTAAGTATCTACTTAGTAAGTATAGGAAAGAAAATGCTGAGGATGAATGAAACATAATGATCTCTGCAATAATTAAAAGCTTAAGTGCTCAGATAAATTACAGAACAATTGACAAATTGTTTAAATGGTACCTAAGTTTTATGGTGAAATACTACCATCATTTATACCTCAGCTGTTCCTTAGATTTTAAAGTCCTTGCAGCTAGTGGATTTGCCTGTGGAAAGATTAATGGGGAATATTTACACCTTTGTTCAAGGACACAGAGTTCAAACTCAGAAAGCAGCTATAAATGGACAGTCAATTTTGCCACTGAAGTTGCCGTTGCACTGTTGAATCAACCTTGTGTTCTTGATGTTTGGTAGCTCGAGGCATCTACATGAACACCATATATTGCTGAAGATCAGACTTGGGGTGGAAATCCCAGTCTAAAAAACACGTGACCTGATCTGCCGTAATGAGTCGGAAGTCGGCATCCTATTTATTTAGATACGGGCCGATTATGTTGACAAGCATCAAAAATATATGAAAGAAAAGGTCTTCAAAATTAATCTGGTCTCCAAAAAAGAAAAATCGCTATTTTTGTGATGTTTTTCAACATAACCGGCCCGTATCTAAATAAATAGAACGCCGACTTCCGACTCATTACGGCAGATCGGGTCACATATGATTTGTGCAAAGGCCTTAATACCAAGTCGATCAAGGGAGACTGTCCCTGTAATTAGCAAATGCAAGTCTCTCTTGGCAAGCCTCATTTTCTCAGCAATAGATAAATCAGAACTGTTTTCATTCAGAACCACTCCCTGCTACTGCTCAGGAGAATCCTGTGCAAGACAACCCCCAATGGGAAGGGTTTTTAAATATCTTTTTTTTTGTAGAGTGTGAAGTTAAAACCCACGTTCCTCAATTTTACCCCATGTAGTGAAGACTTGCAAGTCTCAGGCTTGGACTCCCATGGAGCTTTTATGATTCTGTGCAATTGATTTTAACTTTGGAGATTCCTCTCACTGTGCCACAGGAGATATTCCTGATGGGCTTACCTTGTTGCCATTTGTGGCAGGAACCTCAGAATTGAAGTACCCACTTAGTTACTTTATTCCAGTAGCAGTGTATGCCAGTTATGCCCATGTGCGATGGAACACTGTAAAAAATGATTTGGACTGTTGTAAATTGTACCTAATTAAATTTTGTTTTAAAAATCTATTTGGGTATGCTACTGGTCTATTAAACAATTTTAAGTAGTTTTCAACCGTATATCTGGCATTTTCACGAAACCTTTTTCAGATGGGTATTATTGACTAAACTTTTCGTCAGATAGGATGCGCACGCGCTCTGAGACAGTGTTGGCCGCCGTTTATCCTACCATTCTGAGAGGCAGATGACCACATCCTGTAGTTTTGCCATTTTGCGGTAAGTAGTTTATAGTTTAATTTTATAACATTCTTTCAGTAATTTAGTTACCAATAAAATATATTTAAGCGGAATGTTCAATAGGCCTCCTAGAGCTGTTTTATTGAATGTTTTGAAATCAACTAGCCATCCGTTTGCTAGCTCGCTAACGCCAGCGCTGTTTGCTAAACGTTCAGCTTTCCTTACGTAATATAATACCTTAAGTCATAGTCAAAGTGAACTTTGTCATCTCTGCTATATACTGTACTGATATACAGAGAGACGAGACGTTAGGTTAGTATATTATAAAAGATAATTAACACATGTACCGGTATCGCCAGAATTAACATGTGCAAGCAAGTTTAGCTAAAATGGGAACTGACAGTAAGTGATGTTTGCAGTGGCATTAATCATGTTATGAGGGTCTTTCAAAAAATAACAACCATACAGTTTTATTTGAAGCTCGCCGCGGTGTTCCCGAGCTACGGCCGCGAGTGCAGTGGTACACACAAATTCAGGGGTTCGTTGCTGGTTTCATGAAATACTGTCATTCTAAACAGCACTGTGTTAATATGCGTATTTTAAACTAAAATTGCATATGCCCTTTTCATTTTGTTTATTTTTTAACATGGAGGATGAACTTGAGGACATCACGAGGACATCACTTCATAATTCCACAGCTGAGGAGGATCCAGTAGACGTGTCTATTGTGATAGAGGGTATCCAAGTGTTGAATGGATGTGGAAACAGAACCAAGGCGTGTATTCTGTTAATGGGCTTGATCTATGCCCTCAACCTTGAGTATCCTAGAAATATCAAATGCACATTTGAAGTATTCCAGAATTTTTTTTTTTGAACTTGATGGAGCAAAACTGCATAAGAATGACCTGCTTGTCATTCATGTATTATGTTCAATAAAAATTGACATGATGAATTGTGGCTCCTGCTTATGGCTGTATTTGTATATAAGTAAAGCTAACCTTAGTAATGACTAAGTAATGGCTAAGTAGTATTGTTGATTAATTCATCATTACAATAATTGGGTAGACAAAGCATTTCATAATTAAATAAAACAAGTATTCCAAATTGACTTTTAATTACTCAGAATTTCTAAGTAATTAGTTGTTAAATGTTTAAATAAATGTTATGTGTATGTTACCCATTCTGTTTTACTCTATTATAGCTCTTAAATTTGGGTATTCTTTACTCAAAACATAGGGTGAAATCTACCCAGAAAAACTGAGTGCAAATTGTTACCTCATCTTAATTGAGTAGATTCTATTGGTTGTTTTTTACAGTGAAGGTTTACACTCATTTTGCGCTAACCCATATGGATGTGGTTGAGAAAACATATTCCTTACAAGCTTTTACAAACAGATAAATGTTTTGCATGAAACCATTCTCGCAATCCTGAGACAATGACATAAGAAATTTCATTCATTACTGAACCGGGGTGTTCATTTGTGGTCCTTGAGGGCCGTTACACTGGAGGATTTCCATCATAAATTGTAAGTCAGTTCTGGTGAACTTCTCTCTGAAACAAGACTTCAGTGTTCTGAACCCAAATATGATGGAAAAGATGGTCCTCCAGGACTGAAACTGGACACCCCTGACCTGTTCCGTCTAGGGGTCACCAGGACTGGAGCTTATCCTGGGACTTTGAGTTTGTGGTGGACTCAACTGTGGGTGGGTGCCAATACACCGCAGGACAGAAACATTCACACAAACAAACTGCTTTTTGACTGTGGGAGGAAGCTGGAACACCAGGAAAAAAGCCACGCAAATACGGAGAAGCAAGTGAATCATATGAATGCATTACACTTTTGTGAGTCCATTCAGTTTAAAGATTACTCACTGAAGAACATTTATTGTAATCAATATAGAAATAAAAGGAATTTGATGGCAATGTTACTGTAACATCCAAGTATCAATTATTTGTGCATGTACTGAACAGATTGGGCAAACAAACAGTCTTTTTTGGTGAAAACAACTTTTTTTAAGGTGGAAACGCTACCTGTGTATCTTTCTATAAGCGGAAGTTTACCTGACGGTTTTGCCTGTTTTCTGTCATAGACATTAAAAAGTCTTTGGAGGTCTTTTGCATGTTAAAGTTTTTCATAGAAAAATAGCTTCTGCAAGCAAAAATCAAACTTATGCAACTTAATTGAGATTCACAGGGTGTAGGACTTGGACAGAGACTTAATAATTCCACAGCTCCCTCGATCTCATTTTTCTTTGAAACAAGACTTTTAACTGGTGCAATGTAAGCTGTCAAAAATGACTGGGATCAGTTCTAGCCTTCAGAAGCACAAGCACCATTTTCTGATAGGGCTTAACGGAGCAATGAATGAAAGTAACATTCTTATAGCACTTTCCTAGGCAGCCAAAATGCTTTACAGTGACTGTGGGGGAACTGCTTCAAGCACCACTCTAGTGTGCAGCTCCACCTGGATGACACGAAAGCAGCCATTCTGCACCAGTGCACTGACAACACAAACAAAAATGGCTAGTTATCCTAACATACTACTTACCGTGATTTACTCTGCTTTTCTAATTACTGCACTTGCTTGCCAGTTTAGTTTAGTTTGGGGGGCAGTTGGTAGTGTAACGGGTAAGGAGTTGGCAGCGTGATCAGACACTGGCAAAAAGCTGCCAACTGCTCCTTCACAGATGCAGAGGTGACATTTTATTGTGGTGCTGTGCTGTGATAAAGAGCAAAGACAATCTTTGCTTGTGTCTGATTCAAAGAGAGCTTGAGTCTGAACAAAACATACTTCAGCAATACTACTTGTCCCTTATAATAGAAGCAACACTTTTGCTGACCATAATACTAACACTCTGTCAAGAGTGGTAATTGGTGGCACTCATTGCTTAAACGTACAATATGTTTTAGAGGATTTCAACAGCTCCTTCTAACTACACAAAGTAATCAGAAGTGCTTTTTGCTTCTCTACTAACCATAGAAGGAAGACTTATCTGCAGAGTAGAACAATATGATTGTGCAGAAATTTATTCTACTGTAAGAGAAGGAAGGGCAATTTAGACAGATCCTGTGTCTGAACCCTAATTGTGATGTGTTCAACATATAGTTTTTTAAATTGTATCACCACTAGAAAAATGTTGATTAGAAAAAGACATTGAGGATTGAGATTAGACGTGTTCTGACAAGTCTAGGGGATAAACTCTGTGGCAGTTAAAATCTGCCCTCAAAACAAGAATGCGTTTTTACCAAAATGTGATTTAGGTTGACAAATATGTTGTGATGTTATGGAATATGTTAATATGTCCCCTTGAACAGATTTGCCTAAACTGAAGATTAGCTTTACTGGATCAGTCATTTTAAGTTCTGCTGCAATCCTTTCAATTTACTCAGAGGGGTTTAAAAATGGGTCTTTATTATGAACATGCTGCCAAGCAGTTAAGTAAGTCAGGCATGTCAGGGGTTTTTCTCCCACAGACAGCATAAAATGATGTGTTAGTTTATTTTCATTTTTCTCAATGGTCTGTAGTTCATTCCTCAATCTTCATCTTTACATTGTTATGAACTGTTATTTGGTATACCTCTTTCTAGCACTGTTTCTAATGAGTTGTAGTGTTAATAAAAAAGTAGTGTTAATTGTGGTGTGACACTTTCATGCTCAGAAAACACTTATTATTAGTACTTGTTATATGCAGGAATTAGTCTACACATTCTTTGCATACACATGATTGCCTTAAATGTTAATTGTTATTATTCATTCTATTTTTATCATTCAGTGTGACAATATTACTACTATGTAAAAGAACAACAGAGGAATAAGCTGGGGTGATTCTTATGAGAAAAAAGTCAAATTAAGGCTTGGAAGCTTAGTTACGCAAACTATATCTTGTGTCCGAAATTTCTAAATTTTGATTATGATCTGAATTTTAAAAGGCACATTCAGAATGTGACAAAGACAGCTTTTTATCATTTGAGAAACATTGCTTAAGTCAAACCTTTTTTTAACTGTGAAAGATGCTGAAAAGTTGATGCATGCTTTTATCACCCGTCGTCTTGATTTTTGTAATTCTCTTTTGCCGGCCAACCTAACAACACTACCAATAAGTTACAATTAATTCAGAATGCAGAAGGTAGAATATTGTTAAAAGTTAAGAAATCAGATCATGTTGCGCTGTTATTGTATGAACTCCACTAGCTGTTTATATTAGAACAGATTTAAAAATTCTTTTAATGTTTTATTTACCATCATTTATTTTATCTTTCTTATTTATTAGCTGCATCTTAATTACTAATTTCTGTAATACTCTAGTTCTTTTCCCATTTGTTGATTGATTTATTTTTATGTACTGCACTTTGAGCTGCATTTTATGTGTGAAAGGTGCCATATAAATGAAGATTATTATTAGTAGTAATATTAATACTAATACAGTACTAAAAATAATACTCATTTGTCACAATAGATCGCAAGATGGGACCAAGATGCAGGAGTGAGGTTTTAACACAAAGTTTATTAAGTCAACAGAACCAAATAACTAGATCCAAAAAACACTGGGTTGTTACCTGAATCAAAGACAGATGCAAAATCCAAACCAAACACGGCGACATAGAAACAACCAAACACAAGCCAAAAGACACAAGACAAGAAGGAAGTATTATAAATCAAAACTGTTAACAGTTAAAGGCAGTAAGCAGTAAAAATGAACCTTTCCACTCTTTCTTAAATCTGGCCCCCAGGTAAGTAGACAGAGCTTAACGGGAAGTTTTTCAAAATGAAAGATCAACCATTTTGTACTACCTTAGCCAGTTACGGGTTAAATTCATCCATTGCTCAAGGGCTCCCTGGTGGTGTACCCTGGGATCTGATCTCATGACCCTCAAATCTCCAGCTCAGGTTCTCACACTGGGGTGCTTCAAAAGACTGAGGGCTCTATTTCATAGCTACTACAACAATGCAAAGTAGAGCACAGCACATAGGTTTTTGTTAGTTTCAGGCCAACATGATCACCTGTCTTGTTGCTGCATTGTTTAACTAGAAAATGATGGGCCTGCTGGGCTAACAAAAAGATGCAGTAAGACACATTGTTCGCACATTTTTATTTTAAGGCAGAGCAAATGTGCATTTGTCCAACAAAAAATCTGGTGATCATGACACACAGCGAAATGCTTTAGCAGGTCTTTATATTTTGTTATCTTATACAAGATATTTAACATGTCATAATGGTTGTATATGTTCATTTTTCATGAAGGCAAATAAGGTTTTAAGGCATTTAAATATTGTTAGTACTGGGAACTCTGTGAAATGAAAATCTCACTGGATAAAATTATTATTCAAATAACTAAACATAAATGTATTTTTATTGTGTAAAATGACAAATTATCATTCAAATAACTCAACATAAATTAATTTGAAAAAAATCCCCACTTACATTTCAGTGAGGATTTTTGTCTCCAAATACATTCTTACAAATGTCTTTCTGCAACTTCAGCATCATACATTTAAACTTCCTCATTTTATCTGTTCAAGTCATCACCGTACTTATTGCATTTGTTTGCTGTGATGTAGTACCTGCCAGTTTAGTGCTCTGTGTTTTATTGCTTTGGCCTCCCAAGATGAGTTCCTCCTTGGGAACTGCCAAACAACTTTGAATTAGACTTTCAAATTTAGATATTTACTGTAAGTCCAGACTCCCTCCTACACTGAAATGGAGGCTGTCAAGATGCACCCGCTACTTACTGCATATATTAAAAGAAGCTGGTGAATCTCGCAGACTTTTAAAATGCTGAAATATACAATGCTGTGGGTTTTTACTGAAGTTATTCTGTGAGCAAGGCGTTTCATTTCTTAAACGTGAAAAAGACAACTTGTTCAAACACTCTAAGGTATAGTTTAGGAGGCAGTGGTAAAGTATCATTTACCCGAACGAGATAACCTTATTTGCATCTCAGCTTTAGATGATAGAATACTGTGCTGCAGAAGGCATGGATTCTTCTTCTTCTTATGGCTTCATAGATTTGAGCCTTGTAAATATAAAATGTGTCTATAGTCTATAGAGTGGCAAAACTAAAACTTAAGTAAAATGAGCACCAGGCTGTGACACAAATCGCTGTGATTTAGTACCACAACTGGAAAATGCCTGATCTTGTAACATGAAGAAATACAAATTTGTCAGTTATACATAAAAGACTGCAGGAACAATATCACTACTTTCACCAATATTTTCTGACAGAAAAAAATATGTGAATATTTTATATATTGAATATTTTATAATTACAATGAATACTGAAAAAAAACTTTTTTTCCTCTACTGACTATAGATAATCTAAATGTTAAATTATGAGCTGTTGAATTAATGTAAAGATCACATCTGAAATTCAAAGGGCATAGGGCTAATGTCAAGGGGCTCATAGTGTTTCATAGGGCATAGCACTAAGTTCTCAGGGACACAGGGTTTCACAGGGCATAGGTTTAAGGTCCTGGGGAGGCCCAGGGCTTAGAGCAGTGGTCCAGGGAGCTCTTAGTGTTTTGTAGGGCATATACAGTAGCTAAAGTTCTCCTAGGGTTTAGGGCTAAGGTCTAGTGTGTTCCTAAAGTTTGATAGGGCTAAAGTCTACAGTAATCCCAGGGATTAGAGGTGAGGTCAAGAAGTCTCCTAGTGTTTCATAGGGCATAGCTCCAAGGTCCAGGGGTGTATGGAGCTAAGGGCTAATATCTACTGGGTTCCTAAAGTTTCAAAGCGAATAGGGCTAAAGTCTAGGGGACCCCAGGTGTTTAGAGCTAAGATCTAGTGGACTCCTAGGGTTTAGGGCTGGAGTACAGGGAGTTTATAGGATTTCACTGGGCACAGTACTAAGGTCTAATAAACTCCTATGGTTTAGAACTGAGATCCAAGGTGCTCCTTGTGTTTCACAAGGTTTAGGGCTGAGGTCCATGAGACATTTAGGGTTATAGGATGCTCCTAATATTTCATAGGGCATAGAGCTAAACACTAGGAGTCTCCTAGTGTTTCATAGGTCATTGTGCTGAGGTCGAGAACTCTCCTAACTTTTCATAGGGCAGAGGGCTGAGGTCCAGGAGTCTCCTAGTGTTTTCTATGGCATAGGTCTAAGGTCCAGAAGTCTCCCAGTGTTTCATAGCTAATAGGGCTGAGTTCCAGAAGTCTCCTAGTGTTTCATAGGGCATAGGGCTAAGGTCTAGGGGACATCCAGGGTTTTGAACTAAGGTCCAGAAGTCTCCTAGTGTTTCATAGGGCATAGGGCTGAGGTCCAGGTGTCTCCTAGCATTTCATAGGGCATAGGACTAAGGTATAGGTAAAACCCAGGGTTGATGGCTGAGGTCCAAGTGGCTCCTAGTGTTTCATAGGGCATAGGGCTACAGTGCAGGGGTCTCCTAGTGTTTCATAATGCGTAGGGCTGAGGTCCAGGAGCCTCATATTGTTTTGTAGGGCATAGGGCTAAGGTCTAGGTAACACCTAGGGTTAAGGGCTGAGGTCCATGAATCTCCTGGTGTTTCATAGGGCACAGAATGAAGGTCAAGAAGTCTCCTAGTGTTTCATAGGGCATAGGGCTGAGGTCCAGGAGTCTTCTAGTGATTTCTTTAGCATAAATCTAAGGTCCAGGAGTCTCCTATTGTTTCATATGGCATATGGCTAAGGCATAGGGGACATCCATGCTTTAGAACTAAGGTTCAGAAGCCATTTAGTGTTTCATAAGGCATTGCTCTGAGGTCCAGGTGTCTTCTAGTATTTCATAGGGCATATGACTAAGGTCTAGGGGACACCCAGGATTTATGGCTAGGGTTCTAGATTCTACTATTGTTTCATAAGGCATAGGGTTATGGCATAGGGCAGAGGTGCAAGAGTCTCCTAGTGTTTCTTGGAGCATACGTCTAAGGTCCATGGGGACTCCTAGAGCTTAGGGCTATGGTGCAGGGGTCTCCTAATGTTTTGTGAAGCAGAGCATGAATATGAAGAGGGCTCATATTCTATGAAGAGGGCTCTTTCTGTTACCAAGGCCTTAGCAATAGGATCCATTTTTCCCTAGTGTTTCAAAGAGCATAGCACTAAAGTCTAGGGGACTCCCATGGTTTAGTAAGTTTTTTTGAGTGATTATTTTTCATTGTTGACACAGCACAGCACACAGTGCACCACAATGAAATGTTACCTCTGCATTTGACCCATCTGTGAAGGAGCAGTGGTCAGCTAACAACGGCCATGCCAGGGGAGCAGTGCTTGGGGATGGGAACTTGCTCATGAGTACCTCAGTGGTTACTTTACCAGTCCTGGATTCGAACCTACAACCTTCTGATCATGGGGTGAGCACTAAGGTCTATGGAAAACCAAGGTTTTAGGGCTGACATCCACAGGGTCCAAAAAGCTCAAAATGTTTCTTACACTATAACACTAAGGTCTAGTGGACACCCAGATTTTAGACATGAGGTCCTTATTATTTGCTTTAAGTAACTTCTATTTGAGAGTGTTATGTCTTACCTATTCAAGGTTCAGAGCCATATCTACAGTACAGCCAGATTTAACAGGGGAGGCTGATTCCGGAAGTATGTTGCCGAGAAATGTATCCCCTTTTAATTTTTCATTTCTATATAAAATCTATAGATTTTATGGAAATCTTCATAAATTCAATGGATAATGTACTGGTAATTTTCTGCCAGTACATTATCTGATTTTTTTTTTACTGATTTTTTTTTTTTTACAGTGTAGGTCTAGGGGACACTCGGTGTGTAGAACTGACATCTATGGGACTCTTAGTGTTTCATAGGGCATATGGCTAAGATCCAGGTGACTTCTAGAGCTTAGGGCTAAGGTCCAGGCACCTTCTAGTGTTTTGTGGAGCATAGCCCTAAGGTCTAGGGGACACCCAGGGCACAGGCCTGAGTGCAAGGGGGCTTCTAGTGTAACTTAGGGTCAGGACTAAGTTCCTTAGGGCACAGGACTAATTCCAGGTGTCTTCAACTGTTTCATAAAGCCTAGTACTAAGCTCTAGGCTGAGGTCCAGGGGGTGTCTAGTGTTTCATAGGGAATAGGGCTAAGGTCCAGGGTTCTCCTAGTTTTAGAATGAGTACAGCAATATAGTATAGGGTAAACCCAGAAATTAGGGCTGAGGTCCATGGGGCTCCTAGTGTTAACCAGGGCATAGGGATAAGGTCCAGCAGCCTCCTGTTGTTTCATAGAGCACAGCATTATGCTCTAGGGAACACACAGGGTTAAGGGCTGATGTCCATGGGGCTCCTAGTGTTATAAAGGGCGTAGGGCTAAGGTCAACGGGACCCCTAGGGCTTATGGCTAAGGTCCAGGGGTCTCTTAGTGTTTTGTGGAGCATAGCACTAAGGTCTAGGGGACACCCAGGGCATAGGGCTGAGGTTCAGGGGACTCGTCATTTTACACAGGGCATAGAAATATGGCCCAGAGGTCTCCTGATGCTAAACACAGTGTAGGCTTGAGGTCCATGGGGTCCCTAGTGTTTCATAGTACATAGGGCTAAGGTCCAGGTGACACTGAGGGCTTAGATCATAAGTCTATTTGGTGCCTAAAGTTTCATGTGGCATTGAACTAAAGCCTAGGGACCTTCAAGTGCTTATGACAGAAGTACAGTGGGCTTCTACTGTTTCAGAGTGCAAAGGGTTAGGTACCCTGGGTCTTCTAGTGTTTCTTAGAGCATGCCACTAAGGTCTAGGGGACACCCAGGGTTTAGGACTGACATCCATGGGGCTCCTAGTGTTCCATAGGGCATACTTCTAACATCCAGGGACTCCTACAGCTTAGGCCTAAGGTCCAGGTGTCACCTAGTGTTTTGTCAAGCACAGCACTAAAGGTCTAGGGGACATCCAGGGTTTAAGGGTGATGTCCAGAGGGCCCCAAGTGTTTCATATGGCAAATGTCCAGGTGTCTCCTTGTGCTTTACAGAGCATAGCACTAAGGTTTGGGGAACACCCAAGTTTGAGAGCTGATGTTCATGGGGCTCTTAATGTTTTATAGTGCATAGGGCTAAGGTTTAGGGGACAAGCAGGGTATAGGACTGAGGTCTATAGGCCTAGAGTTTTAATAAGGTATAGGGGAGTCCCAAGCTTTATTGCTGAAGTCCAGGATAAGTCTAAAGTTTCATAGGGCAATGGGCTTAGGTCCACATGTCTCCTAATGTTTTGTGAATCATAGCACTAAGGTCTAAGGGAAATCCAGGTTTTAGAGCTAATACCCCAGGGCTCTTAATGTTTCATAGGGCATAGGACTGAGGCACAGGGAACACATAGAGCTTAGGGCTAAGTTCCAATGGTCATTTAGTGTCTTGTAGAGCATAGATCTCATAGATCTCTTGTAGATCTCATATTGTTTCAAAAAGCATAGCGCTAAGGCCCAGGGGACACCTGGCTTTAAGCACTGACATCCATAGGGCTCCACGTTTTTCATAGGGGCTAGGGCAATAGCATTAAGGTTTTGAGAATGCCCAGGGTCTAGGGCGGGACTCCTAGGATCCTAGGGATAAAGCTAAGGTCCAGGAGACTTCTAGTGTTTCAAAGAACATAGCACTAATATCTAGGGGAATCACAGACTTTAGTGCTAATGTCCAGGGTTACTTAAGAGTTTCACAGAGCATAGGGCTAAGGTCCAGGGGTCTCCTAGTGTTTTGTGGATCATAGCAAGGTCTAGGTGACACCCAGGGTTTAGGGCTGAGGTCCAGGGGGATCCTACTGCTTTACAGGGCATATCACTAATGTCCAGAGATCTCATAGTGTTTCATAGAGCCTTGTACAAAGGTGTAGAGGAATTTCAAGGTTTATGGCTAAGATCCAAGGGGCTCCTAGTATTTCATAGGGCATAGGGCTAAGGTCTACATGTCTCCTAGTGTTTTTTGGAGCATAACACTTACATCCACTCTAAGGGGCTGAGGTCAAGGGGGCTCCTAGTGTTACCAAGGGCATAGGGCCGCCTCACAAATCTCCAGAATGGAGATCCCGCTCGACCATGCCCAGGACGAGGCCATGCCTCTGGTGGAGTGGGCTCTGACTCCAAGGGGGCACTGCAGCCCCAAGGAGGAATAAGCCAGTGTAATGGCCTCCAAACCCTTAGGGCCCTAATGGGGCAGAGCAGGTGCAAGTCCTGGTCGTCCACCGAGGCGGGCAGGGCAGAGAGACTGATGACCTGGGCTCTGAACGGAGTTGAGAGCACCTTAGGCACATAACCCAGTCTTGGTTTCAGGACGACTCTAGAGTCGTTAGGCCCAAATTCCATGCAACAGGGGCATGAAAAGCTGCTATTGCTGAAGCGTAAACCTTGACGGTCGACGGAGAACGCTGCTTATCCAGCAACTCCTGCAGGAACGTCAAGACCACAGAGACCTCCGAGGAGACTGGATCGAAGTTCCGGTCCCTGCACCAAGCCTCAAAGACGGCCCATTTCAAGGCATAGAGCCGACGTGTAGACGGGGCTCTAGCCTCAGACATGGTGTTCAGGACACGCTCCGGGAGGCCCAAAGGTGCCCATTGAGCGGCCAGACATGAAGGGCCCACAGCTCGGGCCGCGGGTGCCACAGCGAGCCGTTCGCTTGAGAGAGGAGGTCCCGCCTCAAGGGGATCGGCCACAGGGCTGCTTCCAACAACTGGAACAGCTCCGACACCCACGGTTGGTTCCTCCAGAAGGGGGCTACCAGGAGAAGCTTGAGTTCGCGCTCCCTGACTCGTCTGAGTACCTGTGGTAACAGAGCGACAGGAGGGAACGCGTAAAGTGGAAGATCTGGCCACTCGTGAGCCAGAGCATCCGTGCTCCTCGTAAAATAAATTGGGCAGTGAGAATTGTCTTCGGAGGCAAAGAGGTCGACCCGTGCCCTGCTGAAGGTGTCCCAAATCCTCTGAACCACAAGGGGATGGAGCGTCCAGTTCTCTGACGAGACATTGCTCCTGGATAGCATGTCGGCCCCTTGGTTCAGTTTGCCCGGCACGTGCGATGCCCTGAGTGAGCGCAGGTTGCCCTGGGCCCAAATCAACAGGCGCTTTGCAAGAGCAAATAGGCGCTCTGAGACAATCCCGCCTTGGTGATTCACATAAGACACCACGGAGCGGCTGTCTGAGCGCACCAGCACATGGTGCCCCTTCAATTCCGGCAGGAAGGCTTGGCAAGCACGGCACACTGCGAGCATCTCGAGGCAGTTGATGTGCAGCCCCGCCTCCTTCCTGGACCAGAGGCCCAGGATCGACTCTACCCGCTCTGCCGAGAGACTCGCGTTCAATTGCACCGAGTCGATTACTATCCCCAGGAACGATATTCACTGGCTGGGTAATAGCATGCTCTTGGCGAAATTGACCCTGAGTCCCAGACACTCCAGGTGGCTGAGAAGAAGGGTCCGATGCGATACCGAAACTGCCTCTGACTGGGCCAAAATGAGCCAGTCGTCGAGGTAGTTGAAAACGCGGACCCCCATCTGTCTCAGAGGGGAGAGTGCCGCGTCCATGCATCGCGTAAAAGTGCGGGGAGCTAGAGATAAAAGATCTCAGAAAGCGTGCTGGGGGGCAATTTGGATGTGAAAGTACGCGTCTTTCAGATCCAGGGACATAAACCAGTCCTCGGGGCAAATTTGCGCGAGGATCTGTTTTACAGTCACCATTCTGAACCGCTTTACCAGAGCGCAGTTCAGAAGTCTGAGGTCCAAAATCGGTCGGAGACCGCCGTCTTTTTTGGGGACGAGGAAGTACCAGCTGTAAAAGCCTGACTCGCTTTGAGCTGGAGGAACAATCTCTATTGCCCCTTTTTCCAGCAAATTGGCCACTTCGGCGTGGAGAACCGGAGCGGTCTCGCCGCGCACACAAGTGGGGACCACACCCCGAAAGCGGGGGGTCTGCGAGCAAACTGCAATATGTAACCTCCTCTTATTGTGCCCATCACCCAGTCTGACACCGATGGCCTGGGCTGTGGCTTTGGTGGCGCGAAGGGCCAGGTCTGTCGCACTTCGCAAGTCAGCAAGGGAAGTGGCGTCGAGACCAGTTGCTTCCGACGCAAGCATTTTAGCTTGAAACACCTGCAGAACGGCCATGGAGTGCAGGGCCGAAGCGGCTTGGCCGGCGGCGGCGTAAGCGCGGCCAGCGAGCGCTGAAGTGGTTCTGCAGTGCTTGGAAGGGTGGTTTGCCTTAGCCTTCCAACCAATGGCTGATGGCGGGCAGAGATGTGCGGCCACGGGCTCATCCAGCGGAGGCAGGTGGACGTAGCCTTTCTCCTCGGCGCCGTCAACGGAGGAGAGCGCGGTAGAGGAGGAAGTCCGGACTCTAGCAGAGTACGGAGAGCACCACGCCTTAGTGAGCTCATCATGAACTTCGGGGAAGAAGGGGGCAGAGCGTTGTTGGGGGGCCGGCTGGCGCCCCGGTAAAAACCACTCGTCCAACCTGCTTCGTGAGGGTTCCTCGGGGGGGGACCACTCAAGTCCGAGCTCGGAGACAGCTTTAGACAGGACGCGAATGAGCTCCTCATCGGTCCTGTCTCTGGTGCTACGGGAAGATGACGGCGGCCGGGGGGCGGTGTCAGACTCAGAGCCCGCGAACTCCGCCGCGTCAGAGGCAGCCAGTGAAATCTGAAAAGAGCGCTATCTGCGAGCGCAACGTAGAAATGCTGAGAGCCTCGCAATGCGGGCAATCAGCGGAGGAGAGAGCGGCGTCTGCGTGGGGCTTGCCGAGACAGAGCGTACACTCTTGATGGCCGTCGTCGGAGCGCAGCGGCTCGGAGCACGTAGTGAGGCGAGGCATTTAAAAATGCCGTTGGGTGCTCTTTTAGAAAGAGAAAATAAGCTCAAAGCCGGAAGCGGCAGGGGAACGGCGAAAACCAATTCCAGCTGCTTAACGCTTAATCGACGGCGAGGCTCAGACGAGGAGTTCAGCGTTGAACAAATGCCAAGGCTGAAAGAAGAAAAATCTGAACTTGACGGCGAAACGGCCGCATTTATAGAGCCGGTATGCAAATAGTGACAGCCGGCGAAGCGGCGCGGCCATTGGCCAGCTCGTTCCGCCGTCAGTTGATTGGTTTCATCAGTTAACTTTGAGAAACAAATCAGCGTGCAGTTGCACTGCGTGATTTGGAAAAAAGGCTTCAGTCGAAGAGGAAAAAGGAGTTTTCCCCATAGCGTCTTACGACGCAGTACGAGTGAAATATCGAAAGGGAACTAGAATTACAGTACATAGAGCCAACACAATCGTCGCTAGCCTACAAGCACGTGGGCGCACGCACACACATTCTCCAAAGCAAAAGTACGAAAGAACATTACTCACTATCAATCACAATAAAAAATGAGATATTGACAGATGTTTTCCCCTCATCAGCCAGGTGCTAAACAAACTTCCCTCTTTCGTTTAGCAAGACATACCTACCGGAATTATCTTTCAAAATAAAGCCACCAGCCATTATAGTGTAACTAACATTAACTAACAGAAACATGAAAAACAATGATTTATTACTAGGGAACTTTAGACTTTGGGTTTCAATAGAGATCTTTTAGCCTATGCAGTTATTGTACCTAATCTTGCCCAGGCAACAGAGTTGATATATGCTGAAAAGGTAGTTGATCATACATCATATTATCCAGTGAGTTTCAAAAACAGTGTGTATGTTTTGACAAAATATAACCTTGATGATGTCATTGCAGTTAAAACTGGAAATGATTAACTAATGGATAAGGTTTGGAAGAAATGTGGTGAGATGAAAGTGCTGATTTGAATTTAAATAATTACATGTAAATGTGTTGATGTTTACAGTTCTTGGAATAAATATGACTTAACAAATCGTAAGTGTGATAGCATTTGTTACTGTGCAGTCTTGAAACAAGTTCTTGCCGCTAAAACTGTCTTAAAAGATGTGTTGCCTCAAATTGTGTCTCTGACAGTAATTTAGCTTGATGTACATGAAAAGCAACTAACTTTAAGATTGACGAACTAAGTATGAAAAAAATGACAAATATTCTTAAAACAATCATAATAATCTTACAAAATCTGCTCTTACATAGTATATTATTCTCAAAACAAAATCAAGAAAGCTTTTAGGCTAGATATAAGATTGCAAGTCTTGGTTAGACCAGGAGTTTTTGCAGTGTAAGTCATAAGGCTTCCAAAATATTCCCAAAAATTTATGTCATTCCCAAAGAAGTGCAGAAATGGGCTATTTCAGACATAAAAATTATTTTGGGTAATTATTTCCTCATAAACGTTTTTCAGTGAAAGAAGATGAAGAAGGTCCACAGCTTTTGTCGCAAAGACTCTGTTCCGGCACAAAAAAGGAAAAAGAAGAAAAAGTTCCAGCAATCACCTTGTTTCCTTGTACTGAACAACACTAAAAATGTGCACACAATTCTGGAGTACAACGTCAAAGCACTATTTGGTTTATGAATTGTCACAAAGCCAGACCAAAATATGAATTGACACAGGGATGACAGCAGATTGGAAAGCTGATGAGCTCTTTTCAACGCCTCTCAGAATCTCCACAGCAAATCAGACAATTTTAAGTTGAACAGTCACATACTTTAGTCGAAAGGCCACACATAAGCTGAAGCAGAAAATCATATCAAAGAGAGATGTGAGAGCTCAAAAATCCATTTGGACTGGCATGTGTCAAATGTAGTCTTTTTCCATAGTTAGGTCTTATTATTATAGGCTGAATAACAAGAACGAATGAATAGTCAAACTTTAATTACTTGACCTGTCCATTGAAATGGCTTTTTGTACCTTGATTGAAATCAATAATCCACACTTTCTTTTAAAGTAACAGCCTAGAATGAAACCTTTACATCCCAGTTTGTACAAATGTAAGTAGAATTTGGGGACATTGGGCCTCATTCAGCAATAATATGTTGTTTTTCCTTAGTTTTTTTTTCTCAAGAAAGAAATTAAATTAAGTAAAATATTACACAACCGTACAACTGAAGACAATTCAATTTAGGAATATCCCCCTACACACACCCAGACTGTGAACTGACTCTGTTGCACCTCTGCACTTTACACATCACCGTGGCTGTGATGCACATGCTGCTACACGGACAATCTCTTTCATATTGCACTGAAACTGTCTCTGGAAAGATGTTTAAGAATAATGTTTATATTTACAAACTCTACAGTATTATCACTCCAAACTGCTGCTGATCTGGCATACATTTAATGCCAAACGATTGAAATAGTAATCCTCCTCAAATTGCTACAACATTGCCATAACATTTGCACAATTTTGCACTGTCGCTACTTATTTGCACAACCACTGGAGATTGAATGTATATACTGCCCTCCAAAAGTTTGGAAACGCCCCTGGCAAAGTGGGGTTTTGGACAGTATTGCCATGAATCCTTTTTAATTTGTGATAATGTTGCACTAATAAGGGACAACACAAACTACGAAAACATTTTTTTACATAAACAGTTTATTAAACAGTTTATACATAGAAAATACTTAAATTTTGGATTCATCAAAATATCCACCATTAGCAGCTATTACAGCTCTGCATAATCTGGGCATCCAAGCTGTCAATGAACCAATCAATTGTTGAAGCTATTAAGGTGTGCTGACCCAAAACTCTTTTAAAAACCTGGGCCAAGTTTAAACCAGTAACCAGACATCACAGCTGGCAAAGAGGCATGTCTGACTTTGACATGTATATATTGCCATTATTATGTAATCAAAAGAAAAATTATTATTGCTTGTATCTAAAACCCCACTTTGCCAGGGGCGTTTCCAAACTTTTGGAGAGCAGTGTATATCATTGGTCACCTTCTAACTGACTGTATCTGCACAAATTATTGAAAAGTATTGCACAGACTCTAGTTCTCCACTGCTGTTATAATATCTGCACAGACGTAAATGTTTTTTTTTTTTTTAAGATATTTTATTAATAGACTGGATATAGAATTTTTCATAATGAAATTGTTACTAACCTAATGCACATTCAGTGTAAAAGTCAATTTCCACTTTTGTAGGTTAATACTGCATCTAAATTGTCTCTGTTTCTACATCTATTTCTAGTTCTAGTTTAAAGTTTATATTTTATATTTAATACTCCATTTCTAGTTTAAAATGTATATTTTGTATCCTATTTATATACTGTTTATTCTATATGCCCTATTTGTTCTTTGTTCCCTATTTCTTGTTGCACTGTGGAAACTGGAGCCACAACGTCTCGTCTCTCTGTATATCTGTACAGTATATAGCAGAGATGACAAAGTTTACTTTGACTTTGATTTATTCTTAAAGTCCTTTAATTTGCTAGCTTTAGTCAAATTAAAAGTCAAAGAAACCTTTATTGTCATCTCTGCTATATACTGTACAAGTATACATAGAGACAAAACGGCTCCAGTTTTAACAGTGCAAAGAACAAAGAACAAACAGCAAAGAACAAATAAGGCAAATAGAATAAGCAAAATTCCTTTAATTCCAAAAAATTAAGAACAGATTGTGGCACAGAGTAACCAGAACATGTTTGGAGGGTCAGTTATATTAAAACCTGCGAGTAACAATGTCGCTTGTTAAGTATTATTTCGTATTAGTTCGTAGCATAGTGGTTCGGGGGTTGGCCCCGTGATTGGAAGTTTCAGACCGGTAAAGGTACCAGTGAGGTACTCATGAGAAAGGCAGCGTCCCCAAGCACTGCTCCCCGGGCGCTGCCTTTGTTAGCTGCCCACTGTGTGTTACTGAGCCTTTGTAGATTTTGTTCTTACTTTACAGCAAATGTAATAAGAAAACATTGGTGAAGGTCTGAATCTTTATGAAAACTGCATAGGTGCGTTTTACGAACTAATTTCTTTAATAGGAACAGTTGGTGAATTAGGCCCGCTTCTCAGATTTTACACCTCATATTTTATTACTAGTGCTTTTAATATCCATTTAATTTTCAAATTCATTCCCTACTGAGTAGCCAGATGTTGATCATTTTGCATAGGCGAGATTATAATGGATATTATTTGAATAAAAGTGACACGTTGCGTTAGGTGAGTGCTCCCTCTTGTTGTATAAAGGTTGGCAAGCTGAGCTTAAAAAGACCAGGAGTCTGCCAAGTGTCAGCTCCCAAAGTAACAGGTTGTGAATAGCAGTCATGCCCGTGTTTTTGTTCTTTATCTATATAAACCATACACCCACTACTTCATCCAAGCTGTCCGCTTCAGCCAATTGGTTGTTTTTTGGAACATCCTATAGCACATTAGGAGACAATTGACCGGAAGGTCACCGGTTCAAGTCCCGGACCAGTAAAGGTGCTGTCCCCAAGCACTGCTCCCTGGGCACTACAGGTCAGCTGCACGCTGCTATTTCACAAATGGGTCAAATGCAGATGTCACATTTGGTTGTGGTGCACTGTGTGCTGTGATGTGGTCCGTTCACAATGACAAATAATCACTCTTGGTAAAAATATATTAGTTATTTATGAACTGAATTATTAATAAAATAAGTAACCATGTTACAAAATGACATCCTTTTAACATTTTCTATATTCAAATCTAACAAAAATGTTTAAAATGAATGTCCTAGTATGTCCTAGTTTCATTACTGAAATCACTTTAAAAATTATTTTACAATACATTTCCAGATGATTTGGGCTCCTTTATGCATAATGACTTTGATGGCAGCACAGTTGCGCAGTGGTTAGCGCTGCCACCTTACAGCGAGAAAGTCGTGGGTTTGAACCCCGGGGATGCTCTTCCTGTGTTCGTAGGCCTTTTCTCTGGTTTCCTCCCTCAGTCCAGAGACATGCAATATAGATTAATTGGCGACTCTAAATTGGCCCCGTAAGGTGTGAATGTGAGTGTGTGTGCCCTGCGGTGTGTTTTAGCGGCTGCCCCGGGTTGTTCCCCACCTTGTAAGTTCCTGGAATAGGCTCCTGTTCCCCCGCAACCCCAGATGGGATTAAGCAGTTCAGATAATAAATGAATGAATGGATATTTAAAAAGTAATCCAAAAAAATCCCCTACACCCACAAACATACAGACACAGTGGACAACCGCAGACTATTGCTTATTCTGAGTGGTGGTTCCCGGGACAGAACAAGTTAAAAATCCCCAGATTATATCATAATGACATTGCTTGGTAATTTTCTGGCTATGGCATAAAAATTCTAGTTAAAAAGAACATCCCAGTAGTAACTATGGCTGCCTGATCTGCAGTCCATGCCCAATCTGAGAGCAATGTAATCTTTTTAAGAAAGGTTGGTGAATGAGCCTCAATCTTATTAGCTTGCAGTTCAGACTTGATGACATTCTTTGGATATTATTTTTTTCAATATTTCAAAATAAATCAAAATGACAAAACAAATGAAAGGCCATTTTTTACGAATTCCCATTTTGTACTCAAATAAAAACTGAAAAAAGGAAAACATGCTCTCAGGTTCTTTTTTAGTCTTTTAATGGAACACAAGTGCCATGACCCTAAAGTGACAGTTACAAACAGAAGACTGTAATAAAACTGAAAATGTTTTGACAATGTTTTGATTTTTGGAAACAAATACTACAGACAGCTTTGGGTTTAATTATTTTATTTTCAATGGTATATAGTTTAAGAGTGCGCTACAGTTTAGTTTCGGAGTTTACACTTCATATTTAGTAACCCATCTGGGTTTGTTGTAACAAGACTTGACTGAATTTATTTACTCTGTGTCTGCCATTCCGTACATGTGGATGTCATGTGTGCTTTGAGGCGGATGCTCTCGAATTGCTGTTTTTCTCCTCTTTTTTCCATTTTTTGCTTTAAGCCTCTTATCTAGACATGTGCCAGGAGGAGGGAGCGGAGGTGAAGCGAGCGAGTGTTCGTGGAGTTCTCGCTTGTCAATCAGTGTGGACCGACTTGATCATTACATTGTGAGAGAGGTTAACCCCACTGACCTCATCACAGCAGCTCTCGGTCAGACTCTACTCTTTCCGTCATAGACGCACAGTAACAACCCAAAACCTGACCTTAAAGTGCCTTTTGGTCAACGAGGAGTAAAAAAGGAGGGCCGAGGAAGGAGATCACAAGGTAAGTGTCGGAACACAAACACAGTGTATACACATCTTGTTTCGAGAGAGACAGAGGGATGAAAACGCATGGGTTTTCTGTCAGATTGATTCGATCCAGGACGCCTGGTTTCAGGAGGATCAGGCAGTTGCCAAATGGAATATTTCTTTCACAGGAACCTTTAGCAAGGTGAAGAAATGCGCAGACGCATCCCATTCACCTATAATGTCCAGGCTGCTGCCAAAATTGCTATCAAAGCCGCCTAGCTTTGCGGACATGAAGAATTGCACAAATTTAGCAAAAGTGGTTTGCACTCGTTCATCCAGCACATGGAATAAATAAGGCATTCATGAAATCCATAAATCCACTTTTTGTTCCATTTCTTTACTATACACCAGATGTGTAGTGTGCGTTTTCTGAATGAAGATTTGATTTGTTTTTGTAGCACTTTTTGTGAAATAAATCCACATTTTGCCATTGCTGTCTTCCCCTTATCAATCCTTTTAATTGGCTCTAAAGAACTGCTTTACAGATTGTAGATTTTTTTTACAGTAAACATACTGTATTACAGCACAATATAAAAATATGTTCCCGTAAATTCTTTTTATTTTTGAGCGTTTTACAGTCTTTTTTACAGTATACAAATGAAACGAATTTTACTGAAGTGCCTACTGCAAATATTTGTCTTAATTTAAAAGCAGTACTTCTGAAACTTAAGATTGAAGATTGAAGAAAATTGGAACAATGGATGTTTTATTAAAACATTTTTTTTTAGAATGCAGTTTACTAGTGATGCACGGGTCAACCCGTGACCCGTGGGTGCGGGCGGTTTTAGGGCAGACATTTTTAAAATATCGTGGGTGCGGGCGGGCGGGTCATAAAGTTACAAAACGCATTTCATTATCAATCAAAACGTGTTGTAAACAGGGTTCGAATTACCTCTCCTCTCGATGCTGGCAAGAGCGGTGCTTTGCGTTCCTGCAACCAGTGCATCGAGCGAGCGCGCATTCAGTTCAGCAGGTCGCGTGCTAGAAGCGCGTCGAAATAGGCTAAACCCCGGCACGGTGGATTCCATCCTCTTTCTCCACAGTGCTTCCAAACAGCTGTCATAAATGCAGTCGGCGTATATTTTTCAATTTTGGAGTTTTCAATTTGTAGGATAAACTACTAGTTTGGTGATATATCACGGTCAAGTACGCTCCGCTCTACTTCATTTTAGACAAAATTAAGTGAAAAGAAGACCTAAGTTCTACTAAGTTCATTCAAATCTGATAGAGTTCTCAGATCTGATGTTACAGTTTTGACTAGTGTATTTTGCATACATGCGCGCTTGTGTGTGTTTGTGTGTGTGAGAGAGATGTCTTTCAATAAATAACGACGTAAAAATCGATCTTTTGGTTTCTTTGTTGTTGTTTGGTACACAGTTAATCTTGCATAAAATTGTGTCATCATCTTCAATGCGAATCTAGCACAAATCTAGCTCATCTATGGGTTACAGTGCTACAAATGACACTTCATTGGTAGGTTCCATGGCAATACAGACTCTCTGGTGTTTTTTTTTTTTCCACGAGTCGGGTCGGGTTTTGAGTCATTATCCACGTGTATTTTTGGGCGGGGCTGAAGGGTTGGTTTGGGGCGGGTGTTAAAAAAAGCCGACCCGTGCAACACTACAGTTTACATACATTGTATCTTTTTTTTTCTTTTTCAGATATGCTTAGTGATCTATATCTCTCAGCCTATTTTTCTTTCACTGAGCATGGTATAATGATTCAGAAAATGCTACTGCAAAATAAAGAAAAACAAAACACTTTTGAGCTTAGTAGCACTAGAACTGGATCAAAATAGGCCCTTACACTGAATCCAATTCAAAGTCCATTAACTTTTGAAGCAGAGAGAAGCAATGAGAATCCATGGTACACTTCTTTTTTTTGGATTACTTGGCCAGTCATTCTGGGAATTATTTTTCCTTTGTTTGTTCTGGACTGATAGAGATAATTAAAAACAACCTTTTAATCTGAAAAAATCACAGATAGTGCACTGCATCACTCTCTAACATCTGCATAAGTCAGCAGTGTATGCATTAAATTCGCTCTCACTTCTGCACAAATTCAAGAGTGCATATAGTAGGTTGACATTGTAGTATGATGCAAATAGAACAAAAAAGTCGGAAGCAAAACCTGCTTGTAGTCTCTCACTTACAGTCAGGCCCGTCGCAACACGGCAAGCAAACCAAACAAGTGTCGAGGGCCCCGAGCTGACCTGGGGCTCTGACAACGACTGGTTATGTACTAAATAACTGCAACGACAACTGTGAGAGCATCCTTTTAAATTCTATGATCGGTCAACACAGGAAAAAGTAACAACACCTATCAGAATCCCCCTCAAGGGGCCCCCTCCTACTAGTTGCTGACAGCACTCTGTATTCTGTCTATTTTGTGGTTCCTGAAGGGTTAAGGTCCCTTTTGCCTGGAGCCCCCAAAGTATGTTTTTTTGCAGAACATGGTTTCCAGTTGATTTACAAAAACAAAATGTTTGCGTTAGGTTTGCAGCAAACTTGTGATTAATTTATGGGAAACCGTGGAGTTTGTCAGAATATGTTGTCACATGAACAAGGTACCATCCCCAAGCACTGCTTCCCGGGTGATGCCCATGTCAACTGCCCATTGCCCCTTCACAGATGGGTCACACGCAGTGGTCACAGTTCGTTGTGGTGCACTGTGTGCTGTACTGTGCTGTGGTGTGATCACAATGACAATCTCTCACTTTCATTAATAAAAGACAAGTACTGTTTTTTTAATTACTGCAGTTTGGATTTTGGATTCGACAACCAAATGCAGTATTACTCCTTTTATTACAGACATAACACTTTGAAGGGATGTGTGTAACACTGCATACATTCCTTTCCAAAGCTGCAAATGACAGGGCTTTTCCAGAGAGCATGTTGTAATCCTGGGGTTGGACTAGAGTCTCCTTATTGCATTCCTCTGAAGATTGTTCATGTCATCCGAGAGATGATATCAGCTCGCTTCTTTGCAACTGAATTGTCTGCTCTCAAAGCATCATCGAAACCAACGCACATTTTTATGAATATTAAAGCCCATCCAATTCAGTCGGAAAAGGAGCACGAGCTAATAGGATCTCCTCTGTGGAACTATCATGCTGCAGGAGAGTGATAAGGAGGCTTGATTCCTTTGAGAATGACCACAATTTTTTCTCCAAATGGATTACGTCTGAAATATGAATAGAAACGATAAGCAATAATTTCACACACTCGTCATCTCAAGATGCACATCAATAAACTAATAGTCTTGCAAATTTTGAAAGGGTGTATGATTAGGCTGGTCCCCTCTAGGGTATTTCTCCATTTTGTTTTACATAGAGATTACGTTTGAGTTTTGGGAATGCAGTTTCTATTCAGAAATACTTCATATGACTAAGTTAAATAAACACATCCTACATTTGAAAGTGTATTTCCTTTTGGATTTGCATGCAAATCCCTCTCGTTTTCACACCTAGACTGTCTAGACTGGGGGATTACAGATTATTAAACAAATTGTCAGTGTAGGCGTGAGGTGGAAGCATAAAAAAAGCTGGATGCAGATGCAGGAGTTGACAGAACTCATAAATGTTTATTTAACAAAAACAGAGAAAATAAGCACCAGGCATTGCCCTGATCCACCACAGAAACTGTAACGTAATTAACGCACTAACCCAGCGTTTCTCAATCCCAGTCCTCGCGGACCAACGCTCTGCACAGATTTGGTATTTCCTGCACTCCTGCACGCTGATCCTACATTGCTAATTAGCTAATCAGTAGCATCATCTGTGCTGTGGGTCGGGAAACTGGAATCTGCGCAGAGCGGTGGTGGTCTGCGAGGACTGGGATTGAGAAACGCCGCACTAACCGGTTAAACCTTAAACCAAAGATAAACGGACAAGGCTTCCACTTCCAAATGAAGACAAAAGGTAGAAACAGGGCTTTAAATAAGGAATACTAAACAAGGCACCGGTGGAACAAATGACAACTAACAGGCAAACCAGGGACAGGTGAAGCAAATCTAGATAACCATAACCAAACCATAGAGCGAATGACAAATAGCGGCACCTGCAGGCCCACTGCTGAATTGCAGGAGCAATCCTGACAAACAAACAAACAAATAAACAAATAAATAAATAAATAAATAAATAATGCAGCAAGCGCATAGCTAAGTTGAAAAAATTGCTGCCACATTATTTTGCAATATAATCCTAGTATTATAACAATATTCTTTGCAGCTACTACAGTTTTAGCAAGCTCTTTTCTGTAAAGCTGCAGTCATATCCAATTTAATAACATAAATCTGATGCGAGACAAAAACATTCTTCATCAAAGAGCAAAAATTTATAAATAAAATTAAATATATCTCTTCACTGCATGTATTTAAAACTGCACCAGCAAATGAATGCATAAATAAATAAGTCTTAGAAGCATTATTTTACACAACATTGATGATACATAGTTACATAATTAATAAAGTGTATAAATAACCAAATGTATAGTAAATAAATAACTGATTTATCAATAATAATATAAAATACTTGCTAGTACATACAAGTTTTTTGTTTATGGTTTTTTTTTTTCGAAAGCTGCATCCACACATAATTTTACAGCATGATGCTATCACACCCATAAATAAATAAATGGAGAACTAAATAAATGCTGTGCCATAGTAATTTTGTCCTGTAAAAACCTTTGTACCTGTTTATCTAATTTATCTTATTGGCTTCCTATCCACCAAAACATAATGAGCAAACGGTAGGGTTCCGCGCTAAACAGACATCATAAACAATTGTTCTGCCCTAATAAAGCCTGTGCACTAATGCAACCATATGGACAATCTGGATTCCTGCATGAAGTGCTTCCTCGGGAGATGGAGACCTCTGAGAATGCCTCTGGCAGGGGCTGCATTTACTCAAAAGGTCAGATAGCTTTCTGCAGTGTTGCTGGAGAGACGTTTCTCAAAGGTATGAGCTGTTTACTTGTGACTCTGTAATGATGCATTGCTAACAGAGAGCAGTTTTGGGTCTGGACTGCATCATACACTCGTTATTTTTTCCTCTGAAGACACCAGTTTACTCTAGAAAGATTTCACACAGTAAAGTCAACATTTTTACACTATAAAACCAACATTTTTACCGTATAAAGCCAAGATGTTTCCTATAAATTATACATTTTCATGTTAACTACTGTCCACTGCTCCTTCACGGATGGGTCAAATGCAGAGGTCACATTACATTGTGGTGCACTATGTGCTGTGGAGTCTTCACAATTACAAATATTCACTTACTTTAATTCACTCAACTTAATTCACTTTAATGTAGTTTTAGTACTACTGCATTGGTACTGCATTTCTCCAAGAATAGTCTTAATCCATGTTCAAGAAACCCTTAGGGTCAGTTTCCCAGACAAAAATTAAGTCTAGACATTCTAGAATTTCAGCTGTGAATGTTCTTTGTATTTAGTCCAAGACTAGGTTTAAACCAGGTTCAGAAAACGAGCCCTTAATGTCCAAACAAGATTTAGAAAAACATATTCATGCTTTTATTTCATGTAATGTTCTCCTCACTGCTGTTTTCCAAAAGATAATTAGACAGCTAAAGCTCACTGAAAACATTGTGGCTCGAGTTCTAATAAACACCAAGAGAAGAGAGAACATTACTCCCGCTCTTAAGTCTTTAAACTGACTTCCCATTACATAGAGAATTGGTTTTAAAGTTTTACTGACTGCCTTGAAATAAGCCAATGTGGAATTACAGTGAGTGATTATGTTTCACTGTGATCACACTACAGCACACTGTGCACCACAACAAAATGTGACCCCCATGAAAAAGCAGGGCGCAGCTGACATGCGGTGCCCGGGGAGCAGTGCTTGGGGAAGGTACCTTGCTAATGAGTACCTCAATGGTACCAGTCCATGATTCAAACCTTCCAATCAAGTGTCAACTCCCTAAGCGTGACACTACCAACTGCACCTGAAATGTTGTGGGCCCTTTATAAAGCTGAAATGTACAGGAACACTCACTTGGTACATACCTTAGGTCTACAGGAAAAATGAGCATCAGATCTGCTCCAAATGAAGCATTCTTTGTAAGAGTTATAAGCGTTTAAAACTCTTACTCGCCTCTGCTGCTTTTGTGAGCTGGTGAACTGCTTTTGTTAGATTTATATATATTCTACTTTTTACAATCTAGTCCTGTGTTTCTTTTACTTTCAATTTACTATTATTTATTGCTATTAATTTATTCATCATTACTATTATTTTATTAATTTATTTTCTTCTTTCTCAATTTTATTGCACTTTTTAAGCACACTGAATGACAGCTAGTTGTTGTAATGTAATATATAAATAAACTTGTCTTGCTTTGCCTTGCATTATGAAGTCACCGATCCTTTCTAAAAAGCAACCGTTACTGCCTATGAAGCCTCTGTCTCTCATGAAGATACCATTTCCCCCATTGACCAACATTCTCCTGCTAAGAAGCCACAATTTCCCCCTATATTGCCACCATTTCCCTCTATGAAGTCACAATTTCCCCCACTGAAGTCATCATTTGTCATATGAAGCATCAGTTCTCCCCATAAAGCCAATGGTTTATTAATTAAAACACAATTATATCAGTTCTTTAAAAAAAACATTCCCTTTTTGTAATTTCCTAAGTTATTATTTTAATCACAAATGGCAAAACTAGACTCTACAGCTGAGATTGTTTCAGATTGAAAAGAAGGACTGACAAATTGTCAGAAAACGTACTGACAGCAACTCCAGGCAACAGCTAAAATTAAATGTTTGGAAAAAAGCTTAAAAGACTCTTTATGCGAGTTCTTTGAAAACCTTCAGCACCTCTACATTTACTCAATCAATCATGCTTGTGTGATTTGCGACACGTTGTTCTTCATTCAGACTCAGAAGCATCGATCACACATCTTTCTATTCGCTCCTCATCCATCTTTATGACAAATCTGACCTGTGCAACAAACCCAAAACTTTAAAAGTGGGACTAGTGACATTACTTTAGCTTGATATTATAGAAGTATAAATAACAATTGGCAAATAAGAGGCTGCGTGATAATCAATTTAATGATGAAAATCAGGAATGGTGCTGTGGCTGTTACTCTCATATCAATGCAATAACTAATACCTTGCCGCTAAGGTGACCATGTCACTGTTTTGTAGTTCATCACTTCAATAATATCCGGTTCACAGCGAGATTCTGATCAGGGATGAAAAGGCTACTAACATCGCACAGATGCAGCATCTGTAATGTTTATTGTAATGTGAAACTAATTACGTTGTCAAAGATTGTAACAACAGTGCACACAGTAAAATCAACAGATGCAAAAAAAACTCTATAGCAAAGTTATACAACACTTTAAAACCATGTGACTATGGGGTAACACCCCAGGTGTTTTAAAATGTTGCCCTTTTAGAGTTCAAATAAAGTTCATTACAACTTGTTGCTGTCCCGCTCCCCTGAGTGCCCTTTGTGAGAGAGAATGCAGATGCAGGAGATGACTAAAACATTACTCTGTCTTATTCACAAAAGTCCAAACAAAAGTAATACTAAACATAGCACCAAGCGTTAGGCTCGCCAAACACGCTAAAATCCTGATCACATGATAGGCTCCGAGCTCCAGCTCGCGTCGCAAACTCCACATCCTCAGAGCAAAAGTGAAACCAACTTCAGCGCAGACGGAGATTCCAGAATTTAGCCATATCCAGAAAAACTTCCATTTCCCAATTATAGGGAAAGTCAGTTTGGAAATACTTGGGGTTTTCAGGGGCCTAATGGTGGTAGGTACCACATTAGGATGAAGCTGGATTTGAACCTACGACTTTTTAGTCCATATTTGAGTATCCTAAACTAGCCCAATACCAGTGTCGGAGAAACTACTTTTAACTAGTAACTTTTCAAGCTATAAGCTACGTCTGATTAAAAGAAGCCAAGCTACTGTTTTAATATAGTAATTAGCTACACTAAGACTACACAGGAAAAAGTAGATAACTACATCAAAGCTATTTTATCCAATCATACTTAGCATTTGTGCTGTAGGCTACGCTTAAATCAAATTAAACATGATGTTAATATGAAAATCTATATATTTTTAGCAATGTTATGTCTAATCACAATAAAGTTTCAACAACAGTTTTGATTGTAGAGAGTGTTTTCATTTTCAGCTTGCATATGTTTCACTTAAATGTGTAAGTTCAGTCCATTTCGCCTTTTTGATTCAGTCATTTTTATTCATATACTGTATTCTTAAAAATGACCTCAGATTCTTGCTTCAATCTTGGCCTAAGTGGGCTCCTTGCTCCAAATCTATCTTGCCAAGAGCATACTTGCTTAGTTGTTTTGCAATGAGTTTTACAACACTAATTAGCTTTTGGGTAAAACCATACTAGAAAAGCTACTTTAAAAAGTAGATTCACTGCTGATAACCTATTGAAGAAGGTAGTTATGTTCGTATTGTCACTAAGTTTTGTTAGTTTTAGCTACTCCCAACACTGACCATCACCACCAAAATATAAAAATCTGGATGAATTATTCCATTTATTTATCTAACTAACTGTATCTGCACAAATTATTGAAAGTACTGCACAGACTCTAGTTCTCCACTGCTGTTACAATATCTGCAGATACTTGAGCCAACTTGAATGTTATTCAGACTTTTTTTTTTAAGAGAAACTGTTTTATTTAATAGACTGTCTGTATATAATTTTTCATATTGAATCTGTTACAGATCTTATACACATTCAGTGTAAAAGACAATTCCAAGACCATAATTGTGCCTATTCTATGTGCCTTATTTGTTCTTTGTTCCTTGTTCTTTGTTGTTTGCACTGTGAAAGCTGGAGCCACGTCGTCTCGTCTCTCTGTATACCTGTATTGTATATAGCAGAGATGACAATAAAGTTTACTTTGACTTTTGACTATTTTGTAAATAGGCCAAGTTTTTTTTCTTAGAAGAGATGTGACCTGATGTGATGGTGCAATGAGGGATGACATGGTGATAAGAATGTCCTGGGTTTCCTCCCTGTCTTTGTTTGGGTTTTTCTGGGTGCTCTGGTATCCTTCCATATTTTAGAAGCATGCAGTTTATGTTGATTGGTTACTTCAAGTTGATTCCTTAGGTATGAATGCATGTGACAAATGATATTTCTTGAAAAAATCTTGAATATGAGTGTGTGTGCTCTGTAGTGTGTGTGTTGATGCCCGCCCAGCGCCCAACGTCACGGGGTAGACTCCGGTCCCTGCGCCCCCAATAGGGATTAAGCTATTCAGATAATGAAATTAATACAACTTTTTACTGAATTACAAAAGCTGAAAGAAAATGCTTAGCTTTACAACAGATTCATATATAGCTAAATGAACAAACCTTTATAGAGGTTTCTATACCATATAGTGACTCTACACTAGAAACTTTCCTATCAACATCATACATTTATCACTCGTTTTGCTGTAAGGGAACTTGGCTAGTGGTTAGAGAGGGTACAAAAAATATCATTTTAACTCTAATGTTAATCTAAAATCATATTAATGTATATTATTGTTGCTATTCATCAAATTCTCAGAAAAGAGGACAGGAATGAGAATACCTTGGGTACTGCAAAGATTTTGTTCTTGTCAGCTGCAGGCATAAGTAAATAAATAAATTAAAGATGAATAGAATTAGCAAGGCATAATTAAGGCAGAAAAGCAATTATTAGAGGCGTGGGGGCAACACTCTGCTCCTCGCTTTGCTTGGATTGAAGGGAAAGGGTGAAAGCAGCTATTGGAGGCTGAGTTGCAGAATCTCAATCGCCCCCAAAAGCTCTTTTAAGTAGGCAACCTGTCTAACACCAAACGCTGGGGCTTATGCATACACCTTGTGGGTGACACGGTGTTGCCACTTAGTGGCCACAATAATGGCACTAATCTTTAAATGCTCTACTGGGCTACCAAGGTTTGAGAAATGACCTGTCCTTAAAATTCTGAAAACACCATAAATACACAGTGCCGTTTTGCACGGCTCTGAAGAGAAACTCGACGGTGCATTTGCCCGTGCAAATGATCGGAACCCATTAGCAATTACAGCAGGGAAGAATTATCTGCGACGACCCTTTGAAGACGAGGAAATCATTTCGACTTGCCTCTTGCGGTCACATTACATTAAGGTTGTGACAGGGCCAGCGAGGTATTAATATTAGAACAAATGGCCAGTGATTCATATCAGTGTCTTAATACGCCCGTCACATTTATATTTTGCACTGTGCTTCACTCATTGTGTCATCAAATGTAAGAAATAAAGGTATGTGTGAAACAAAATGAATAAATGATTTTATTTCCAACTCTCAGTTTACTTCCCATTACCTTTTTTGCATGTACGACATTTGATTTTCAAAGAGACAATTAAATAATTCCCTAGAGGCCTATTTATATAAGACCTAGCTTTTTGTCGGTGTGGTGAAGCTGACGGCTGGGGAAATGAATCACCAGATAAATTTATCCAAATTTGAATATCAATTAAGTGTGCAATTATTTCACCAGTTGAATGCCCCCCACCCCTGAATAAACATTGCTATGTGACTGGAATGTGTGCGAAGACAGAAAATCAATTGAATGAATTAATGAATGACGCCTAAGAAATACATTCCAAATGTTATTGTGTTTGGACTGAGAATTAAAGCTGGAGCTAGTCCTGAAGCTAAAGATTATTTTAGTAATCAAGCCTTCTATCAATTATTCCTTCAGTAAGTTGTGTACTTCCATTAGAAATGTTTGTTTTTGTTAAGGAGTGTGTCGAATATGTTGATAGAAAAGAGAAAATAAGAGAAGTTGTCATATATGAAGGTGTGCAGGCATGTGATCTAAAAAATCATTAAAGCAAAAACTATGTTAAAAAAAAGAAACATATCCAAACCAGGGTGGCATGCTGGCGCAGTGGTTAGCGCTGCCGCCTCACAGCGGGTTTGATCCCCGGGTCGGCCATAGGGCCTTTCTGTGTGGAGTTTGCATGCTCTCCCCGTGTTCGCGTGGGTTTCCTCCGGGTGCTCCTGAGTAAGGCCTCTCTCAGCCAATGACCATCAAGAGTTGAAGACCACACAAGTTCTAAGTGCTTGTTATCAGTGATCTGTTTTATATCATAAGTGGCTCAAAATTGTTTATGTTTTCAGCTGTAAACAACATTGCTTTGTGAAAACAAGAAGGGGCATAAATAGTGCATCGTAACTAGGGGTGGAACAGTTCTGAAACTGAACTGATACGAATACCACAGTCTCCGATTTGGGTTCAGGTTTGAGGAAGATGAGTCGCAGCTGCTTTTCCCTGATAAACAGATCTTACATTCAGAAAATAAGAGCCAAATGTTTTGAAAAATGTGTTTTTATGTACAAAATACTAACATAAATAGTAATAAAAGAGTATAGATATTGCTGTACAAATGGAAAAACTGTCATTTTTATAGAGAGTACAAGGATATGCAGTAGTTATTTACAAAGCTTACCTGTAGAGAACACAGAATGAGAAATGACGTCATGCATGAGGCAGATGTGTGCAATGGATGTGGATAAATAACCAACTGCACAGTCTGAGCTAAGGATGAGCAATGGTACAATGTTCACAGTATGACAAGCATGAAATGACAATATATGTGTGTCAAAAACGTAACAGAGTGGGACAGAAGAGTCAACAGTGGTCTCTGGCCTTATTGGTAAGGCCAGTTGCAGTGGAGGGGAATGCTGGCCTTACCAATAAGGCCAGAGACCACTGTTGACTCTTGACGATGGCGTGAGGTTTTGGTTTTTATGGACCGCAACCTTCCCCCAGAGAGGAGAGTCTGAAATAGTTGAAACTGTAAACATTTTATTTAGTGAATGTGTGAATGAGTGATTATTTATCATTATGAGCACACCACGACACAGTACACCACAAAGAAATGCATTTGATCCATCTATGAAGGAGCATTGATACTCCGGGGAGCAGTGCTTGAGGACAGTACCTTACTCATGAGTACCTCAGTGACGCATCTGAGGCTTGAACTGTTGACCTTTCAATCACGGGGCAAACTCTCTAACTGTTATGTTACCAACTGTTTACAGCAGCATTTTTTGTTAGAGGTGAATCGATCCAAATTTTCATTTCCAATACTGATACAGATGTGCTTGGGTTTGATAGCGAGTACTGATCCAATACCAGTGTTTCATTGAAAAGAATTCTCCCACATTTCCTTAATTTCCATAATTATTACATTCTCCACTTTTATTGACCTACTTACTGTATTTTTGTAGTTCTGTATCTTTAATCCATTGCAATACAATTGCTGATGTTTTACTATCATAGCTATTTTGGTTGCTGCTCAAATTCGTCTCCATTCAAGCTCCTCATTGCCCCCGGAGGCATGGAGGAACCATTGTATCCAGGGACATCACACGCTATAACAAAAGCCATTTTGACAGAGGAAAAGTAAATCTCGATGTTAAAAGACGAAAAAAGTACAGTTTTCAGCCTCTTCCTGTGTTGCCTGACGTCAGACACAGACCTGAGGCAGGATTGTCATGCTCGCTCTCAGCCCTCGTCATGTTTCTCCAAACACTACCTGGCATTTGAACTTGCTCACCTGGAACGTGTGCATTTATGAATGTCACATTTGTCAAAAGTGGAGCCTGAGTCTTCATGGCACAATGGAGATGGACATTTTCCCCAGTGATGCAGCATTACTTTCCGTGACCTTAGTGGGGATGAGCGAGGGAGGGAGAGTGGAGGGATGGGGAAAAGGATGGCAAGAAAAACAGGAGGTTGGAAAGGTTTGCATCCACACAGAGCAATGTCAAGACACCAAGACATGGTATTTCCACGTTTATGAGCAACAGACTGTCTGATGTCAGCATTGATTGAGAGGGCAGAGTGAAAGAAGAGTGAAAGAAAAGTTAAATGGTAAAGAAAATTGGCACTTTCTATTTAGTTCAATGAGTTAATTTAGTGTTAGCAATTATCAATTTGTTGAGTTACAAATTAAATTGATTCTTTTGAATCATGACAGTGGTTTGACAAATTATGCAGTTGTGAAATAACTTTCTTCACCAGTGTTAGATATTTCAATATAATCTTGCTGTAAAGTTTATATATATATATAGTATATATAGTATTTCCCTCTTTGGCTAAAATAGCTTTTTTCTATAACCATCTATCAATCTCTGACATTAACTGGCAGAGATTTTTCCCCACTTTTCAATGCAAAATTCCTTAAGCTGTGTTGTTTGAAGGATGTCTTGCATGCATGGCCCATTTCAAATCACCCCAAGTCATTCCTTGGTAGATTTACTAGATGGTTTTGGGTCATGGTCATGTTGCATGGTTCACACCCACTTCAGCTTCAATGTCTGGACAGAGGATTGCAGATTGTAGTCCAGCACGCTCTGACATGATAAAGAATTTATAGTGGATTTTGACCAGCTGACCAGGTCCTGCTGCAGCAAAGCAGCCCCAAACCACGACAATTCCACCCCCATGTTTCACAGTGGGTAAAGAGTTTTTCTCTTGCTCAAAAGCTCTTTTTGGTTTTGGCCAAACATATTGTCCTTAACTGTGTCCACATAATTCAATGTTAGATTCATCTGCCCAAAGAATGCTGTTCCAAAAGTCCCGGTTTTTGTCTATGTGGCCTTTGGCAAACTGCCCTGATGTTTATTTGACAGCACGGGTTTCCTTCTAGCACACTTCCTATGTAAAACAGTCTACAGTCTCTTTCTGATTGTAGATGCATCCACCTTGACATCAAATGTGGTGAGAGGCTTCTTTATGTCCCGTGGTGATATTTTAGGATCTCTGGAGACTTCTTTCAGCATTTCGCAGTCTGCTCTTGGGCTGAACTTGCTTGGACGGCCTGACCTGGCCATGTTGACAGTTATTTTAAAAGTTCTCTACTTGTAAATTATTTTCCGGATAGTAGAACGGCTGTTTCAAAAGTCTCTTGAGGTCGTTTTTTATATTCCTTTCCAGACTCATAAGCATCAACAGTCGTCATTCTGAAGGCTTCAGAGAGCTCTTTGAACATCACCATGGTGATGGCACTCATTTCAACAGTCAAGAGCAAACCAAATGAAATGTCTGTGCTTTAAACAAGGCAGCTTCTACCAAAAAGCTCTGTAAGAATGTTGTAATCATTTTAACCTCATGTGGTGCGCCTGAGTGTAATTCTAGAAATTTTAAATATGAAAGAATGTGAGGGTGTCCTAAATTGTATGTTGACTTTGGCTCTGACTGCAGAGACCATGTTGGTACTTAACTGAAGGAAAGAAACCAGATTATGTTACACCATTTATATGAGGTCCACAACATTTAGGCACAGTTGGTAGTGTAACAGTCAGGGACTTGGCCCCCTGATGAGATAGTTGCCAGCTCAAGTCCCAGACCGGTAAAGGTATCACTGAGGTACTCATGAGCAAGGTACCATCCCAAAGCACTGCTCTCTGGGCGCTGCCCATGTTAACTGCCCACTGCTTCTTCACAGATAGGTCAAATGCAGAGGCACATTTCGTTGTGGTGCACTGTGTGCTGTGCTGTGGTGTGTTTACAAGTGACAAATAATCACTCACTTTCACTTTTATATTTAACATGTTAAAAAATATTAACTATATTTAAAAAATAATTGAAATAATCAACATGGGCAACACTGAATGACATCTTTGTGAGATGCATATAATAAACGTATATTAATAAACTTGTCCTGCCTTGACACGCTGCACACACACACACATGCATGCACACACATCCAAATGGCTGAGAACCATTTGCATGCTTATTTGCCCATTTACATGCTGATATGCACTTCACTTGCCTGCATTTTGACGTAAGGTGCTTTAAGGAACAAAATGTCCTCCCAAATAAAAGTTATTATCCATAGAAAAGCCTGAAATCTGAAGTAGCTTCACATGAAGATTGCATTTGCCTGTGTGCAAGACGGGTGACCTTTCCTGCGGCATGCAGCTAATGACACCCTGGTTCCTGCTGCAGGATCAGCACATCGACTCCCCACTTTTCTGATTTAGTAAACAATTACCATTGCAGGCTTATCAGTCTAACAGGCAGCTAGCTTGCTGGATTAATCACTACTGCAGCTTCTAACGATGCCAACTGGCCCAAAGACGCCTTGACAAATATGGCTCGTCAATTAAGACAGGCTGTTAGCCTCGGCAAGAAATATGAAGGAGATTTGGCAGGACTTACAGCCAAATCCTAATGACACTGACATAATATCAGCCTATTACCTGAATACACAGAATGTCACATTAGAACAAGCATTTTTTTCTTTAGAATCATTTCTCATTCTGGGACTCCATGTGGATACCACTTATTGATCAGTTTTAATCCCAGACAATTGAAAATCTGTCTTGAGCAAGTCCTCCAGTTTTCTTTCTACCTGTTCAATTAACCAGGCAAATCAAATATTAAACCCAGTCAGTAGTGGATTTTTCCTGGACAGGACGTTGACTTGATGACTCGGGATAAAATATTTTCATAGGTGAAATTTCTCTTATTCTCTTATTTTTTTCTTTTCATACTTTTCAGAAGATGGTTCTGGATTTCCGGATTTCAGGAAATCCATTTGATGATTTCATCATTACAGGGTGGACCCAAACGCATATTACGTCAAACACAGTATTTATTTCCAAATGGTTCCATTACAAAAACACAATGTTTGTGGCAAGTTTTTGCCAAACTTATGGTTAATTTGTAGCAAACAGTGAACTTTCCCAGGTGCATAAGTTTTCCACAATGTTTATTAGAAGTCCAATGCAAGTTTGCCAGAAGTCCACCACAAGTTTGCCACAAACCTAATTTGCATGTGAATATATGACCTTGCTGCAAATTTTTGCCAAAGGTTACCAGCCAGAAGTCTAACATTTTTTGTAAGGGTTCTTACAAGAACGGCATCGTACAACAGGCACATTTCAAATTCAGCCGTGGAACAAACAAATCCAAATGGGGTTGCAAAAACAGAAAATTCCAGAAACAATGGTCAATACACAAGAAGGCAGAAAAGGAGACTGCTCAGGTGCAGGCAGAAACATAACAATACTTCTCAACTTGAACAATGCTCCTTAAATGCAAAAAGTCAAGGGTGTGGCAAGTTAAAACTCAAATGATTGTGATGCAGTAATAAAGAATTTTTGTGAAGAGCCAGAGTGAGAGTCTGTGTCTGCAAGTCTATCTGGGGAGGGACAATCCCTCCTGGATCCGTACTGCCAGGACTTATGTCCTTTCCAGAATGTTACTTTCACCGTTTAACATCCACTGTAGATTGGGAGTAGTAACTAGTTAACTTGGTTGATTAAACAGGTAGAATAAAAATCCTGACTGTAACTTGACTAATCATTTGTTGAGAAAAGTAAGAGGCAACACAACATTAGGTCAATACATTCTTTTTACACATATTTTTCTTAATCAAGGGATGGGTGGCTATGTTTATCTCTCTCTATCTTATCTCTCTAATCTATCCAGATGCCATGTATCATGAAGGTATAATGTTATTTGCAAGCAATACAATGATTATCTAGTTAAAGTAAATCAGCTACATGTAATATGTAGGTAATCTGTTGTACACTGCAAAAAATCAGTGTCAGAAAATAAGAAAAAGAAAAGGATAATAATAAAAAAGGGACCAGAATCAAGCAAAATTATCTGCCAATATAGTGAGAAAAATTATCTTGTTAAGATCTCCTAAAACAAGAAAAAAAATCTTTCAAATCTTCCATGTTTTTAGCTTTAATATTCTTAAAATAAGCAAAGTTGTCATGAATTTCTTAACTCGTAGTGGAGAGCATGAAAGCCTTTCCGTTCTCTTAATTAATTTTTTCTTAATAAGATAATTGTCGCCAATGTTTCTTAAAATTAGATTATTTATCTCACATATACAAGTCTAGTCAAGTCAGTTATTCTTAAAAAAAAAAAAAACGAGATCTATTTTTTTCTTTTTAAGATTTTTTGGCTTGTTAAGATTTCATTTTTTGCAGTGTATACTGTTAAAGAACTCATCTAATCTTCCCTAAAACCACATTCAAAAAGATAGATTTCACCACGTCGGATGTGCTTTCTTAATTAAAAAGTAGTGACACACAGGAAAAAGGATACTAAGCACCAATTAAGTCTAACCAAACAGCCCTGGTTTACTGGGACAAGCAGCTATAAAAATGTACCTGCAACAATAAAAAGACACAACTGAAATTCTCAATGCTACAGCTACCGAGAGAATGAGCATTGCTCTACCTTGCCTTGGGGACTATTACTTTTTGAGGCCTGTAGTGAGGACACTTAACGCAGCCCAGTTGATGAAGTTAAGTGGGAGGATATTGAATTGCCTTTAAAAGATACACCTGTACATTCTGTGCTTGACTGCCTTAGTAGTGAGAAAGAAAATAGCACATCCCCAGAGTGAGTGGGTTAATGCTTCATTTGAAAAAGCTGGAGGTGGTTATGAGATTTTAGCTCCAGGAAGTGGTGAAACTGTTCTCCCAGCCAGCATATGACCCAAATATCCAAGCAGCAGCTCAACACTATATACACAGCCAATGGATTTTTGTGTAGTATCATTTTTATTAATAGGACTATAAAAAAACTGGGTTCAAAGCTTCCAGAGTGCTATTTTGTTAGTGATATCATGCTTACTTGCTAAAAATTAAATTATTAAACATATCGAATAATAAAACACAACTATATTGAAATACATTTTTTATCTATAAAAATCCATTTATGTAAAATCATTTAGGCTTCATGAACCAGCACCTTGGGAACCCTGGGTATACTGTAAATTTTTTTATATAGTTATTATGTCTATATCTTACAATGTCTTTACCCTTGCAACCACTTCTGGTGTAATGCCTTTCCTCTCCACACAGGTGAACCTGGAGCTCATAACCCCGAAGGACATTCTACTTCCGAGTCACTATACACTATATTTCCAAAAGTCGGGCCACACTTTGCAGCTATAATGTCTTCAACTCCTTGGGAAGGTTGTCCACAAGGTTTGGGAGTATGTTTATGTCTCTGCTCTAATTCATCCCAAAGGTGTTTTATGGGGTTGAGGTCAGGGTTCTGTGCAGGCCAGTCAAGTTCCTCCACACTCTGACAAGCCCATTCTTAGTTTTGATGATTGATAAATTATGTTATAACTTAGAGTTTATAAGCTCACCTGACTTAATAACTTCTTGTGCTTGTCTGCAGCCCAAACATTTCAGATTTTAGTCTGAGTGACATAAAAGATGTATTTACTAGACACATGGTGGCAACACTGGCGTCAGACTTAGACACAGGAGGCAAAGAAGATGACTAGACGGAACTAGGATGATGACAATATGCACATTAGGGAGGCCAGAGAACCCAGAAGTCAGTGAGGAGCCAGAAGACTGAGTTACTTGGCAGCAGTGGACCAGGGATTTTGAAGAGGAGACAGAAAGCACACAGTGTGACACATGAAAAGGGATGATGAAATTGTATCCAAACATCTGTATACAGTCCTCCACAGACTGCTCCAGTGCTGTGAATTGTTTTTTGTTTTTTATTTATTTTTATTTTTTTTTTTTTTGTACTGTATTTACATATTTTAGTACTTTGTTCATGGACTAAGTTGTATCAATATAAGCAACTTTCACACTATTTGATTTCAATGAAAGTTTTTACTCAAGTACATTTCTATTGAAAACAGATATTATGTAATGATTCCTCAATTAAGCCAAGGCAGAGCCTTTATTTGTGAAAATAGGCACTTGACAAATCTGTCATGAGACAGGCACAGTTCTAAACCAGTAGAGACAGTCGGTGAATCAACCAAATCCAAACTGTGGGGCAAAAACAGAGAATGATCCAGAAACATGAAGCAATTGGCAGTACCCCATTTGCAGGACAGAAAAGACATTACTTGGCAATGACTACACTGAAAGACTGCCCTTACAAACGGTTGTAGGTGAGACAGGGTTTAAGGCGTCTCTGAACTAGTAATCAATGGTCTTTGTAGAACAGGAGTATATGTCTGTAAGTCTATTTCAAAACTTTAGGTTAAGTATTTCTTGGGGCAGTTGGTAGCGTAACTGTTAGGGAGTTGACCCCAGACCCGAGGGTCATCGATTCAAATCCGAGATCCGGTAAAGGCATCACCGAGGTACTTATAAGCATGTACTGTCCCCAAGCACTGCTCCTGGGTGCTCTTTCACAGATGGTGGTGTGTTCACAATGATAAATCAATATAAATAAATCGATGGTTTGATTTTTCAGTCTTATGATGACAACAGCGATATGTCAAAATTGGAAAAATACTTTTAGTTATGTGCAGTAGGCAAATGGTAGCAGTACCAATGCGGTACAATATGTTGGGATGCTGCCATGATGTAGAAAAGAGCCCGGGCAGGAGCTGTAACATTCTGGAACTACATGTTCAGATACATCCTCTGACACAACAGACTAAATAGCCTCAAACAAAAAAGCAAAATACACTCATGAGAGATAAAAACCAGATGCTCCAGACCAGGAATGTCATGCAGTGGATTCAGATGGTGGGCCTGAAACTACAGATTCTAGACCTGAGGAAAGCAGAACCACTTGCTCATGCAGGGACAGAGAAAGTTACAGAAAATATCAAACTTCTTGTTAGAGGTCAAGGCAGGCTGGTGCTCTGCAAAGTCAGCAGTCAAAGTTAATTCGTCTGATATAGGCACAGAGGAGGTAGAAACTGTCATAGATGTATGGCATATTGGCAAAGAATAGAACAGCAAAAGTCCCTTTCAAAGAAGACAGAAAGGTGTGTGTTGAAGACAGGTGTAAGGTACTCTAGACTGATGAATCAAAGTTTGAGGGTTCCTCAAGGAGGTGTTATGTGGGCATAAAGGAGGCAGTATGCTGGTTTGTGGGTACTATGCTGGATCAAAAGCGAGAAAAACTGAGTGACTGGAATTTTAAATCAGAAAGGCTATTATATCATCCTGCAGCAACACACCATTACATGAAGCATAAGACTCACAGGACTGCCATTTTTAGGCAGCAGAACAACAATCAAAAACTTGTCTCATAAAGTAGTGAAAAAACTGTTTTCATAGAGTCATCTTTTTCATACAACATCAGCAAATTAAAGAATCATTAAAGAAAGAATATAGTAAGAAATAAGAATGAATATAATAAGACAGAGGGGGCAGCAGAGTGGCACAGTTATTAGCGCTGTCACATCATGGCCAGAAGTTCCTGGGTTCTGTGTAGAGTTTGTATGTTCTTGCATGTTTTGTGTGGGTTTTTTTCTGGGAGCTTCGGTTTCCTCCTACAGCCCAAAAGCTTGCACTATGGGTTGCTTGGTTGCTCTAAATTGGCTCTAAATAGGTGCAAATGTGAGTGTGCGACTGGTGTTGTGTGTTGACCGCCCGTAGTTCCTGTGCCCCGACAGGGTTTAAGCGACTTAAATAATGAATGAAAGAGTAATAATACATTCATTCATTAATTTTCCGAACCGCTGAATCCCAATCAGGATCACGGGGGACCGGAGCCTATCCCGGGAACTTACAGGTGCAAGGCGGGGACCAACTCTGGGCAGGTGCCAACACACCGCAGGGCACATACACTCACACAATCATGCTCGCATTCACAGTTTATGGGGCCAATTTAGAGTCGCCATTTAACCATTAGTGCATGCCTTTGGACTTTGGGAGGAAACCGGAGCACCCGGAGGAAACCCACGCAAACACGGGGTGGGGGCATTTAACTCCACACAGAAAGGCCCTACGGCCGTTCCCAGGGTTCGAACCCAGGACCTTCTTGCTGTGAGACACCGCTGCCCAGTAATAATACATATTTTACTAATTACAAAAGATGGCAGGAAATGCTTAACTGGATTATTAGCTACTAGTAACCAAAGCTACATGAATCTAATGGATTATTACCCACCCAACCTTTAGTTAAAGTGAAAGTGAGTGCACAGCACACACACAGTGCACCACAACCAAATGTGACCGCATTTAACCCTTCCGTGAAGGAGCAGTAGTAGGCTAACAAGCGCCCGGGGAGCAGTGCTTGGGGATGGTACCTTGCTCATGAGTACCTCAGTGGTAACTTTACTGATCCTGGATTCGAACCTATGACCTTCTGATCACAGATCAAACACCCTACCGTTACGCCACCAACTGCCTCCAACTGCCTCCAACTGCCATTGTAGGAAAGATTTTATTTACACAGTTCTAGTGCATGTTAATTATTAAATTACTTTAATAAACTAATAAAAGGACATTAATTAATAAAATATTTCTGCTACAAACTGTATCAGTTCACCATTTCTTCATCAAGCTTTCTGACACAAACAGGAGTTACATAGTGATTATGAATAGCTATGTTGCTCCTATTGTCTCTACCAGTTGTTGATCTACCAAAAGAAATTACTCAACATTGTGCCGCAAGTCTGGCACCAAAAAAGTCATTTGTGGAATAAAAAACTGGACAAAATGTTGGCAATCAGTATGTTTATGTCTTCAATTACATATTAATTAATGAGAAGTTTTCATTAGTGATGCATTAATAAATGAGATGTTCTCATAAATGATGAATTAATTGTTATACTAAATATATATTTTGTGAATATGTATCAGACTACATGTCCGAACATGACCTACATCTAGGAACATAAACATCACACTTGCTCCTTCATGCATGAGCCGTGTCATTTACAGAGTATGGAGCTGATGACTGATGGTGCCACTCTCTCTCATACACACACACACAACACCATGCTCATATACCACCTGCTGCTGTAGTCTGGGAAAACTCCCCAGGAGGTCTCTCTCTCTCTCTCTCTCTCTCTCTTTCTCTATCTCTCTCTCTCTCATGAGTGTGTGTGCGTTTTTCCATAAGCGCTTCGACAAGGTGAAAAATACCACACTCTCAACAAGGCATGAAGTGCAATCACTTTACGCCATGATCCACTGTGAAGTTCATTTCTCATCAGCTTCAGCGCTTGAATTTCCTGTCAAATTGATTGTCAAAGTTCTCAGTATTTACACGACAGGCCGAGGTATGAGGACCACTTCCTCTGATCTGACAAATGCTTCAGTGGTGTTTAATATTCTCATGGTTTTTCATCTCTTTAATTCCTTTATACTTCTCAAATTTGACCTTGGGTATGAGTGGCACGTTCGTCCCTCCTGCTGAGTACAGATAGAGAGAGTGATGCTCTTGCCCCCTTTAGAAGAGCTTGACTGATATATCACATCTCTTCTTTTATAAAGACTGACACACTGTTGCATTTGGGTCTTGGTGAGGGTAAATCAGAGCTTATGTCGAGTTAAAATGATTTGGATCCTTTTATTAATTCCTTGTTGTAAATAAATTGATAAACAAAAGCACCCCAGCGGTCCATATTTGGGCCCATCATGAATTTCATTTTATCTGACATGCAATATATATACTGCGTTGAACAATAAACTTGTAATTTGATGCAGGATCAGTGGCTGAGAGGGACAGCTTCTGATAGGGTTGAATATGCAACATTGAGCACAGAATGAAAAGCAGCACAGGTGCTGTTACTGAACAGTAGATTCCTTATTATTCATCAGCTGACACCTGGTCTCTGCAACAAAATCTTGCAGAGTGTTTCTGATACATCAATGATGGATTTGTGTTAGTGTAGCACATGGTTAAAGGAGGCGAGCGGGGTTCAGTTTAGGAGGAAACTAAGACAGTTTAGGTTTTCCTATCAAGACAGTTAGGGGATCATCTAGTCAGTCGAGTTCCATTTTTACTACACATAAATATTTGCTTTAATGTTTATGTTTAATGTTTTGGTGGCTTTGGCCGAGTGGTAGGATACTTGACTGTGGACCAAAGAGGATGTTGGTTCAAGTCTGACTCTGTCCCATATTCAGCAATACAGTGCATCCGGAAAGTATTCACAGTGCTCCACTTTTTCCACAATATCCTATGTTACAGCCTCATTCCCAAATAGATTAAATTAAATCTTTTACCTCAAAATTCTACACACAATAGCCCATAATGACAAAGTGAAAAAAGGTTTCTTTGAAACTTTTGCAAATTTATTAAAAATAAAAAACAAAAATCAAACATTTACATAAGTATTCACAGCGTTTGCCATGACCCTCAAAAGTGAGCTCAGGTGCAACCTGTTTACACTGATCATCCTTCAAAAGTTTCTACAACTTGATTGCAGTCCACCTGTGGTAAATTGAGTTGATTGGTCATGATTTGGAAAGGCACAAATCTTTCTATAAAAGGTCCCATAGTTGACAGTGCATGTCAGAACACAAACCAAGCCATGAAGTCCAAGGAATTGTCTGTAGACCTCCGAGACCGGATTGTGTCGAGGCACAGATCTGGGGAAGGCTACAGAAAAATTGCTGCAGCATTGAAGATCCCAATGAGCACAGTGGCCTCCATCATCCCTAAATGGAAGAAGTTTGGAACCACCAGGACTCTTCCTAGAGCTGGCCGCCTGTCCACTCTGAGCCATCGGGGTAGAAGGGCCTTAGTCAGGGAGGTGACCAAGAACCTGACCAGCATTGTTCTGTGGAGAGAGGAGAACCTTCCAGAAGGACAACCATTTCTACAGCACTCCACCAATCAGGCCTGTATGGTAATGGCCAGACGGAAGCCACTCCTCGGTAAAAGGCACAAGACAGCCTGCATGGAGTTTGCCAAAAGGCACCTGAAAGACTCTCAGACCATGAGAAATAAAATTCTCTGGTCTGATGAAACAAAGATTGAACTCTTTGGCCTGAATGCCAAGTGTTATGTCTGGAGAAAACCAGGCACTGGTCATCACCTGGCTAATACCATCCCTACAGTGAAGCATGGAGGTGGCAGCATCATGCTGTGGGGATGTTTTTCAGCAGCAGGAACTGGGAGACTAGTCAGGGTCGAAGGAAAGATGAATGCAGCAATGTACAGAGACATCCTTGATGATAACTTGCTTCAGAGCACTCTGGACCACGGACTGGGATGACGGTTCATCTTCCAACAGGACAACGACCCTAAGCACACTGCCAAGATAACAAAGCAGTGGCTTCAGGAGAACTCTCTGAATGTCCTTGAGTAGCCCAGCCAGAGCCCAGATTTGAACCCGATTGAACATCTCTAGAAAGATCTGAAAATGGCTGTGCACCAACGCTCCCCATCCAACCTGATGGAGCTTGAGAGGTTCTGCAAAGAAGAATGGGGGAAACTGCACAAAAATAGGTATGCCAAGCTTGTGGCATCATACTCAAAAAGACTTGAGGCTGTAATTGCTGCCAAAAGTGCTTCGACAAAGTATTGAGCAAACGCTGTGAATACTTATGTAAATGTTTGATTTTTGTTTTTTTTTATTTTTAATAAATTTGCAAAAGTTTCAAATAAACTTTTTTTACTTTGCCATTATGGGGTACTATGTGTAGAATTTTTAGGTAAAAGATGAATTTAATCTATTTTGGAATAAGGCTGTAACATAGGATATTGTGGAAAAAGTGGAGCGCTGTGAATACTTTCCGGATGCTCTGTATCAGCATTAATCCCCAAGTAAATGTCTTTACACCAAGTTGCTCCAGAGATACTGTCTCTAATTTGTCCATCTGCTTAAGAGGGTCTGGTAAATGTAATGTGAAAACATATTTAAGTTATATTAATCATGAAAGAACATGCTTTATAGAGTAACTGTGTTGTGTTTACATAAAAAGATGGTCAAGTGACCTTGTGATTTATTGAAGAATTCCCTAAAACCTGTATAAAAAGGTAATTGTCCCTTAGTCACTTAATGAACCAAACTTAATTGATAAAGATTTCATTTAGACCAGCCTTCACTGAGATTAACTGCTGTCATTCCTTTGAATCTAGACATCACTTGAAGTTCCAAGAAAATCTCAACAAACAGCACACTATGTCTTGATCAGAGGAAATTTGAGAAGATCTGATTTTAAAAAAGCAGTTAAAATATATCGGGAAATAGTTACAAATCAATCTCCCTAACTCTGGGACTCTAGTGAAGCAGCACGAGAGCAGTCATCTCTAAAATGAAGAAAACATGGTACATCTGTCCAAGAGTGGCAGGCCTAGCAAAATTACTAAGGCAGCCAGCACAGAAATCTCATCCAAGAGGACCCCAGCAGAACATCTAAGGAGCTGCCGGCCTTTTAGATCGGTGTTTATGATTCCACCAAGATGAGGCGAGGCGAGGCGAGGCAAGGCGAAAACCACTGCTAAGAAAGAAGAACATCCAGTCTATAAATAATATTTCCCCTAAAACAACTTAATTAGTCATTTAGTTTCATTTCATCTCATTAGTCAATGTAGTCATTTCCTCAACACCACGAACTCAACACACAATCCAACCCCTACAAAATTCTCTGTTTGAGTGAGACTTCAAATCTTAAACTTTCTAGTCTGGACTTTCCTTGACTTGGACTCAACAGAATTGGAAATGACTGATACCGTGCTGGAAAGGAAATATCCTGTGCATTACATGAACAGTCTTTGTGCGATGTACTCAGAGATATGGGATGTGAATTTAGCATCAGTGACGATGTGAGTTGTTCAGTGCTGTCATACTGGTATAAGCAGGGAGTGTTCCTCTCCTGTGTTAATGTTTAATGTATGTAGCTGATCCTTTTTCGCAGTGCACTAAAAATGACCTTACACAATGTCAGCTGCAATCCATTTTAATGTGCTCAAGTGAATCCGCAAATCCCCACCTGTGTCACCAGCACCACAGTGTGAGCTCACATTTCGGCAGAGTTTAGCGAAGATGCGCACAGTTTGAAAAAGGGCCCAAAGTTCAGTCAGAACAACATTCACACAATGACTCAAGAGTGTGATGCCCATTTCAATAAGGGGTGCTTTCAATGTATGTATTGTGAGCCAACTTACAAGCTATTAACCTTCTTTCTAACAGCAAATTACTTGTGAGACACTGCTATAATTGAATTTTTAAGTAAACTTGTCATGCTTGTGTGCTCAGAGAAGAGGCAAAGGCAGTTACAAGGTCATTGGACAATGGCCAGAATAAAGAAAACAAAACAAAATTTTAGCACAGAAGGTGAATATACACTAACCAGAATAACCACATATACAAAATAGATGTAAAACCTTGAACAAAGAGAAGATTGCACTAAGAACAATTATAGGTGAAGAACACTAGGGCAAACCAAAAAATTGCAGTGGACCCTTTTTTTTGTGGGTAGGGTATTAGTCTATGACCCAATCGTATTATACCTCCGGCCATTTACATTTACAGCAATTAACAGACACGCAATTTGCAATTACCTGCAAAACTGACATTAACATTTATGCCATTTAGCAGACACTTGTCACGGCTCCCCCTGACCTTTGCTCCAGCTGCACACCAGAGGGTGTCCTGTCCGTCTGCGTGGTATGTCTGTCAGCCCCCTTTGTCCTGTCCCTGTGTCCTGATTGGTTATTGGTTCAATTATTGGTTAGTCTGCTTTGTTATAGGCTGCACCTGAGTTTGCTTAGTCCTTAGTTCCTAGTTTAGTGATATGTTTGCTTTATTGGTCCCAGTTTAGTTCCCTCCTCCATTTAATCCAGTTCTGTTCAGCTGTTGGTTTAATGTTAAGTATCTTGTTGAGTATAATCAGTCTGTTTAGTGTCTGTATTTGTTTCTAATTTGTTAATTCCTTATTTAGGCCTGCCTATCCCCTTTGTCCCTGTCAGTCCACCTTCATTTCTAACCTGTGTTGGTGTGCTCTGTGTTTGGAAAATGTTTTAGTTTGTGGTCAATGAGCCTGTTTGTTTTTTTGATTGGAAATGAAAGAAACTTGTAAGGGTACCAAAGTCTCCTGTCATGCTGACACACCTCGCGACAACACTTTCCAGAGTGACTTCAAAGTCAAAGTAAACTTTATTATCTTCTCTGCTACTGTACAAGTATGCAGAGAAACAGGACAATGTGGCTTCAGTATAAGGCAACAAGTCTGAGAAACAAGTCTGAGAAAACTTCTATTTACTAATTAAGGGGACAGTCTCCCTGGAGCAACTTGGTGTTAAGGGACTTGCTCAGGGACTCAGTGGTGGTTTTAGGTTCTCTCAGGATTTGAACCTCTAAATATTTTGCCACTAACTCAGGGTTTTATGCACTCTGACCCTGCACTACCACCAACCTTAATAAAGTAGGGTAGACGCTCTCCCGGGACGTGCTCAAGGACTCAGTGGTGGTAGTACTGGGAGTAGGATGAACCCCTGACCTTTTGGTCCAGAGGTGAGCGTCCTAACCACTAGACCAGCATCACCACCCACATTAATCACTGGGCCCCTCTACTGGCCCCACAATGCCTCTGCTAGCACCAACTTGAATTTTCTTAGATTCAGATTACGTAGTCTGAATGCAGGTGATATGACTACTGGCAATAACAGGCCTGACTGTAACAAGACTAGCTGATTCTCTACAGTTCAATTTGGCAAAAACTAGTACTGATATGCTGAAGAGATTAAGAAACGGTACATTACACCTTCCATCGAATGCTTAACAGGAACACTAACAGAATTACATTTTTCTTACTCTGCAACCACATTGTTCAAACATCTTTTTCAGAAGAAAAAACAGAAGAAAGACAAGAAGTACTTACATCACTTTTAGGTCTGCATGCAAGTGTCTGGCCAAGAAGCTGATAAGATGCTTTTCATTTCCGCGAAAAGACATTCGGTTGCTGCACAAGAAAACCCCCCAGAAATATCTCATCTTTTTTGTGAGCTAGTTGGTCAATTGCTCCCTCTCTCTCTCTTACTTTCTCTCAATATTTCTTTTGATCAGCACCTTCGTAAACAAGCATCAAGGCCTCTGCAATTAAGATGTCGATATATCTTATTAAGGCGCACACTTAATCAACAGAAGTCTGAAGAAAATCAATAGGCGCTGTTTTCCTACAGAACTGCATTGTTTAGCATAGTGATGCTCACGCTTCAAGCAGCATCTCTCCTGAAAAGAAAAAAATGTTTCAATTGACATTTTTTTTCCTTTCTTGTATTCCATGGGGAAAACATGCTTTGATAAAATAAAATACAAGAAAAGGATAAGCAAATGAATTAATAAATGACTAAATGCATGAATGTAAATCTGGAGGCTATACACCTGCTCTGCTGAAAAAAGCAATGCTGGCAGATGCAAAATTTAAAACGTACAAACAACAAAAACAGGGGAAAACCCCTTGAAAAGTACTTTAACTTGTGACTATGAATAGTAGAACACCTTTTCAGGATGCAAAACTTAATTAAAGCTGAAAAAAAACCTTCAAAAAGCAACAAGAGCATAAAATAAGCTGTGAATGCGGACTCAAAATACGTTTTTGACTGTAAATAGGAAAGTCAAAATTCCCAGTTTCTCCCTCTAGACATCAAAGTTGAAGAAAATAGGCATAACAGAGGAAATCTGCTATAATATTGTTTAGTTTTAAAGTGTCTTTACATATTTAAAATTGACACATTTTCAAAGTCAAAAATCTTGAATACAACTCACAGGCCTGGCTGATGTTTTTATTTAATCAAAAATAAAACTGTGTCAGATGCATTATGTCAAGTCATTATGTCTAAAATTTCATAGCCCTAACAGGATGAGACATTTTGTCATTTACATTTGCATTTTAATTTAGGAACAGACATACAAGATGCCCCATTTCCATGTGTATGGTTATTTACAGGAAATAATCTACAAACCCAGGCCTGTCAAATTCCAAACAGGATGAACTGCAACATCAGAACATTGTGACTTAAGTATCAGATATACTGTAGACAGGAGAAAGGTTCTTTATATGCTGACGGAAATTGAAAAAAGTTGGATTGCTGATGAAGATGAAGCGAACCACTGCTTTATTATATTATGTTTATATTTAATCCTTTTTAGCTTCACCTTGTCAAGTCAATGGGTGCAATGTCTTTTCCTAGACTAAAATTGAGATTAGCACCTCTTTTAGCACCCCCATATTGTGTATGTATTTCCAATTTTCACCTCTGTCTTTCCCAATTTTCATCTTTGTTGTAATTTTTAGCTGCCTTTTGAATCATTGCCTGTCCACTGTTTATGATTTTTGCCTTGCCTAAGCGGGACTTATTTGCCTGTAAATTTGACCCACTTCCCGTTTGTATTTCTTGACCTTATGAGATCTGTTTTCCTGTTTTTTCTATGACCACTACACAAAATATTAATAAAACTCTTCTATTGAGTCCTCTCATTTCCACTCATTACAAACCCCACATTTCTCTTTGCCCTTTGTTTTAAAATGGAAATGTTAAAGCACATAAAATAGCTAACATTGTATTAGGGTCTTTGGGATATACAGATATACACTGAGTAACTCAGATTATATTAAAATTACTGAGAGGTCCAAAGTCAAGATATCTATATAATATTCAAAAGTATATTTAGCTTTAGTATGGTGCAGATTGAAGTTATTTTCACATTTTCACACACAGTCTTTCATCTTTGACTTTCTTGCCTTTTATAAAAGCAGTGGCGTCAAAAGGTGGAGCAAACAACACCAGATACATATGAGAATCTCAAGGGACATCAGCCAGACAACTATGGCTGGATGAACAGAGCTATTGAGGCATGAAATGGATTAACATGGACGGGGTTAGGAACTTTTATAATGAAGTTAACTGTCTATGTGGGCACTATAATCACTCTTTGCCAAATTCGAGGTAATGCTGTCCTGAAAAGAATGTTTGCTCCGATAGTTAGTGCCTCTAGCGCTGGTGAAATAGTCTTTTTATAGAGCTTAATTTTTCACTTGTCATGACAACCATAATGAACTGCAGACTTAATTATCTAAACTCCCATCAGGACTTTTTCGGAAACAAACATTTCTGTTCAGTACATTTGTCGTTCAAGGATTCCACCCATCACCTTATTTGCGCCTTTCAGTCTGGTTGAAAAAATTGCGATTCATGTGAGCACAAGCCAGCGCGAATGTTTGTTAAAGTAATATGGATGTGGAGAAATGCTTTTTCTCTGAAATACATGTTTACAAGAATGTGTTAAAGAAAAACATGTGTATACCAGGCTTCAGTCAATTTACATCTCTGACCATGGTACCAGTGGATATTTTGGGCCAAACTTTTTCATATGATTAATTTGTGTAAGAAAAATATTTTAAGGGGTGGCAAGGTGGCGCAGTGGTGAGTTCAACCGCCTCAAAGCAACAATGTCCTGGGTTCAGGCCCCGGGTCGGCCGTGGGGCCTTTTCGTGGGGGTTTACATGCTCCTGTTTCCCCAGGGTGCTCCGGTTTCCTCCCACAGTCCAGAAGCATGGAATATAAGTTCATTGGCAACTCTTAATTGGCCCTGTAAGGTGTGAATGAGAGTGTGATTGTGTGAGCGTGTGTGCAGTGTGTTGGCGTCTGTCCAGAGCTGTTCCCCGCTATGCGACCGTAAACTCCCGGGATTGGCTGCGGTCCCTTCGCGACCCTGGTTGGGATTGAATGGTTCGAATAATGAATGAATGAAAATATTTTTACATCTCTAGATTGACCATGTGTGTTCATGCTTTAACTTTCCTTGGTGCAAAATGACACCAATTAATATTATTGTCACGTTCCACTCACACAGGGAGGTCGGACGCAAATGCCAGAGTTGAACATTAAACGTCCACATAAACACACAGAGCGTGCGTGCGCACACACACACAGAGTGGTGAGTGTGAGGGAGAACCGACAAACACCAACTGAAACAACCGAACCTCTATACACGGACAAACAAGGGGCCGAACTAGAACACAGGTGAAACTCATAACATTAACACAGGAAGCGGGGCCAAGACGAGACAGACACAAAAATAAACGAAACAAAACGGGACACAGCGCCACCTCTTGTCGGCTCCTGACAATTATACAATTGAATAAAATTTACAAATATACATTATTTAAGAATGTTCAAAATATTTGTTGTTCAAACATAAAATAGATTCTGTTCAATGGGGATAAAAAATGCTTTAATCCGAACATTTTGAAATAACATTTTATAGGTGCATTTGCTATACATTTAAATGCAAGTGCCTAAAGCCAGTGAGAAACATGGGACAATTGATTTGAATGGATATGATGGATTTACAAGAACATCTTGTTTCCAGACAGCAGGGAAGGCTGCTTGTTTTCTCAACTCTACCCTGCAATGTATTATTCATATGAGATAGAGAGAGACAGAGAGTGAGTGAGAGAGAGTGTGAGAGACATCCAGCGCTGAGAGCGTTGCTTCTCTACAATAGGCAATGGCTATCAAATGTAGGCACTGTAAAACATGCTGTGCTTAAGATTTTAATAGAAAGATTTGGATATTTCTACAAATTAAACACTTGTTTCCAAACATAACTGCTTATAAAACAAAAAGGAGCAAATTTGTCAAGGAACAATGTTTTACTTTGTTGATCATTTAACTTATTTTGTTAGTATAACTGATGCAATTTTGATGATCCATGTCAAAATTTTAAGACTAATTGACAATAAAGTTATTACAGCACTATTACAGAGCTATTCTATGTTTATTGTATGCAGCTTGGGTAAAGCAGAAAGTCTTATCACATGGCTCAGGGATTAAGAGGTTAAGCAATTCAGAACATACATATGCTGGTGGTGATTTTACAGAGGAGGTAGAGTAGGCTTATTTATTATTAATACTGAGGTTGAAAGGTTTTTTCACACTCAGAGAGTGATCAGATGGTGAAACAATACAGAGATTTTGCAAGGAAACCAATCAAGACACATCGAAAAAGGAGTTATTCCAGTTTTGGAGTCAGTTCCAGGTTTCATGTGAAACATATTGATATTAATCAAGGACTTTGATTCGCTGTTGATTTGTTTCACGAGACTGAGCAAAGCTCCCATCTCACTTTATTCGTTGCCAGAAATGTCTGGCTGCTCTACTGTTGGTCCTCACACAGACAATAAAAGATGACGTGCAGTTGTAGCTCGCATGTCGGCTTAATTAGATTCCCAATGATTTGAGACTACATTTGCACAGCGGGTGAAGTCCAGGTTCTCTCAGTAGGCTGTTCTTCTTAAGCTTTGACAATGGCTTTCATTTTTAATGAAGAAGTAGAAGAATGGGTTTAAAAGTTTGGTGCCATGTACATATGAAAAGGCATTAAAAGTGGACTTCTAATTCAGCTTAAACTGCTTTTTTTATTTGACTGGGATTGAGTGAAAGTCAGTCTACAGGTCTGAAGGCGTTTGTGAATAAAGGACTTTCTCTTCAAGTCATAAAACTGTGAGATTGGCATCTGTTAGACTGGCATGAAGCCATAGTGGTAAATTACAGGGGGAAGGAAGAGGTAGAACACACCCAGTAATTAAAATTGGTCAATACAAATCTCCCTACAGTCCAGTCTTATTTTTGCGTGAAGACTAAAATTACTACTGCTGCTCCTACTTCTTCTTTTACTGATACTGCTGCCACTACTGCTGGAGTCACCAATACTTCTGCTATGACTTCTACTTCTGCTGCTACTACTTATTCTGCACTCCCAACTGTGTCCTAACAAGGCTATGGCAGATAGTTGATGAGAACAAAAGACACTCCAGCAGCATATGCATCTTCTTCAACAGTGATTTTACAGAATATTTCTTCAATATACTGTAAAAAGTCATATGTTAAGTTTAAACAATAGAAACATGGAAGAGGTGCCCTTGCTTAAATGATGTGTACACCAACTAACTGAAAATCTTTAAATGTAATTAGTGGTCACAGTGGTTTACAACTAGAGGATTTACATGGTACACAATGTCCAAAGCCATTAAACATAGTATCCTCAATGAACAACTTAATCGGAATGCTTCTGTGAGAATGGCAAGCAGACATGGTGGTAAATTACAATGGATGGTTAAAGGATATAAAACCCTTACACCACACACCCATTAATTAAAACTGGCCAATGTAAATTTCCCCAATAATCTTATTTTGGTAATTGGGTACATGCCTCCTCAATGACCAACCCAGAGTTCACATGATTATGATAGTACTTGTACTACTACTGCTGCTATTACTATGACTACTACTATTACATCTATTACAACTACTACAATTACCATCATATAACTGCTGCTGCTACTACTATTTTTACTACTTGGAACCACAACTACTAGTTGGAGAGTTGGCCCCGTGATCCGAGATTGTTGGTTCAAGTCCCAGACTGGGAAAGGTACCACTGAGGTACTCATGAGCAAGGTGCCATTCTGGATGGATTTCGTTGTGGTGCACTGTGTACTGTGCTGAGGTGTAGTGTGTTCACAATGACAAATGATCACTCAATCAAATTCACTTATTACAATGAGTACTCCTACCGCGCTAACGACTACTGGTACTACTGGTTTTACTACTACAACTACTGCTAAAATTATTACCAATTCTGCAACAACTACAAATATTGCTACTGTCACTGCTATTACTTCTACAAATACTACAACTACTGCTGCTGCTGCAACTACTTACTACTACTACCATTACTTGTGTGAGCAGATTTAAGGATACTTAATTGCATTTGGCATCCCCTTACTCACTTCCACTCGAGTTATGCAGTAAGGCTATAAGAAAAGCGTGTGGAAATGAGTAGGGGGAAGGCGAAGTAAGTGGTTTGGGAAATCCCCCGTTAAACACAACACAAATCCAATGTAAGAATGTTTGAGGTTGAGGTAGAATGAAATGCCAGACGATTTTAGATTTCCGGCCAGACGCATCTCCAGGGAAAAGAGAACATCTGGTCATCCTATTACTACTACTACTAATTGTCCACTACAACTACTTTTTAGCACTATTACAATTATTACTACTATTGCTACATCTCCTACTACTACTATTACTACTACTTCTACTACTACTGTGCCTGCTGCTGCTGAAGCTACAACTAATGCTATTACTTCTACAGCTACTTCCACTTTGGCTGCTTATGCAATATTTGAACAATAAGATAACAGTATTACTAGCAAATTTTACTTCAGTATGAGTTTATATCTATAGTCTATTTATAGTCTAAATGTGTAACTGTAACCATGCTATCTCTTCTCTGTGTAGAAACCTGAGATGCCTATAAAGTTGACTGACTTAATAATAACTAACTTAATAATAATAATAATAATAATAATAATAATAACGGCATCAACTCATTATTTTATTTTTAATGTCTGGCCAGCATATTTTTATTCAGTTATATAGTACTTTCTTGCTGTCTCAGTTTAAAAAAAGCTTTTTTGCTGTGCTTTTTTGGAAAACAGAACAACATTCTTAAGATATCTATTACCCTTTTATTATATTTGCAAGTAGCCATAAACACAAAATTATGCTAATGGATGCTGTTTTAACAAGGCTACATAAAACACCATTAAACTGCTTACTTATTTAAAATAAAAATATACTAGACGGATGATATCTATCTCAGGAACATAATTAAGCTAAGAGGCTTCCTTGATGCATTTGGGAACCTACTGCCCCAGGTTAATTGATTGGTTTTGTTGTGACTCTAGGTCCTCAGCACCATTTCATGCCAAAGCCTAAGATTTATATGAATGTTTTTCCTTTATATGGAATGTTTTCCATAATGTATATCAAGTATAATCAGCAATTGCCCTCCAAAATCCAAAACACTGTCCTGGTCCTTTATAATCAGACATCATTGGAAAGGCTGGGATATGAAGTAGAGAGTGTCATAATAAATATTTGTTATCTTATTTAAATTACTGTTTGCCTATCATAATATGTCTGCCAGGTTGACCATTCAAACGGTTGTAGTTTTTCCAACTGAGCTATAAAATAAAATTTGAATCTCCTAAAGCTGATTGTTCTTTTATTTTGTGTGCAAAGTCATCAGAACAATAATAACGCTATATCGTAGCCTTAAGGTGTCGCTGGTAAATGCAGCTGGACTGATCGATTCCTCTGAATCAAGTCGCTGGAAAATCTTGTTAGAAAACTCAACCTGTGCATTGATCCAAGGAAGAATTAAATTTCACCGGTACCTCCCTGTAGAATAGACTTTCACACACACATAGATGGAGAGATGTAGATGTGAAAGAAAAGACAAACGTAGTGACCTAATCTTCAGAGGATTCTGCACTTCCAGTACTGCTTTACCAGACACCAGAGCCCTTACAATATTTTAGCCTCATTAAACATGATATAAGGGCAGAAATGTGTAGAAAATAGGCAAAAAATAAGATTTGTCAAAAACATGACGAAATAACACAGAAGTAAGCAACAGCATCCATGAAACTGTACAGCAAGGAAATCAACAGACAGAAAACTCAATCTCAACAAAACTGTTATTTTTGTAAATTTTTTAAGTGTTGACTCGGTAAATACCATACACTGTGACATTTTCTCAGTTTTAGAAATCTCGCATTGTCTAGTAGTGCTCTTAATAGAATTAGAGGTGACTGTCTCTTCTTCTTCTTTTTCTTCTCCTTCTTCGGTGGCTCTCTCATTAACACTATATGGTGCAATAACCCCTAAAGCCATCTATATAGCTTTCATGATTAGAGTTTTAGTTTTTGTTTGTTTTTCATGAATGGATTTTGAGCCATTAAGCCTTCATTTTCAGAATTTTAAGCCATTTATATGAATAGTTGTCCATTAATTGAATGCTGTCCCCTAAAGGATTAAACCAGGGCCCTATTCAATAACATCTAAATCAATTCAACACCCTCAATATATAACAATATAAAATCAATTCAATATAAATTCATGGAGAAATGGTTAGTTGATGGCCACAATCCACTGAATCTGGATTGAGTTTAAATGTAAAACTGGGTTGAACAGTCGGATGTGAGACTTCCTGGGAAAGTCCAGGTTGATGCTGGAGGAAGAACAGCAGGGTCACCTGCTTGGCTGTTTGTGTGAATCCCAGTGTACCAATGCAGTGACTGGAAACAATGTGAAGGTCTTACTATGACCTTGTTCACACCTGGCATTAACATGTGTCTTTGGTAATCTGGTCACAAGGGCACAACTCAAAGTACAGGTGTGAACTCAGCCCGGGATGCATTGAGGATACAGTAAGATCTGATCACTCAGACCTCATCAGGAGCTGAGCTGGGTAACTTTTGGACCATATATTCACATTTACGCTGCATAAATCTGAATGTGTCATGGGTATTAACTTTGTCAACTTCATTCCATTCATTCCATTCTAAAACTGGTTTTAACAGTTTTCATTTTTTATGTTATTTAAATAATATGTTTTGCACATAGAGTGAAAAAGTGAAGCTTTGGGACACTTGTGGAGCTGTATTCAAATGTCTAGATAGAACTGATGTTTATGCGTAGCTAACAATATTTTAGCATACACTGAGTTAATGTACCTCTAAAAAAAAAGATTGCAACTTGAGCATATATGCAAATCTGAAAATACTGTATTAACAGTTTGTCATTTTGTCATATTTTATCTTATTTCCCCCTTGTCTCTGCTCTAGGTTTGTGTTCTCTGGCCAGTTTCAGGTTTGTTTCAGGGCTGATATCTTTTTTACAGTTATAGCATGGATTTTTTTTTCCAATTTTACCATTTGTTTCTGTCACGTCTATACTGCTCCAGGGTTTGCTTTTCAACTGTCTCACTTGTTGGCTTTGGGATTACTAGACAAACCTGTGTATAGTTACAGTGCTCCATTTGGTTTGCGTTGTCCGGAGTTCCACGTCATGCTTGCATCTAGGGAACTTGTCTGGTATTGATTTCGTGCACCTGGGTTCTGTATTATTTAGGCGAGCTGACCTGGAGCTCGTTCTCTGGTCACTGTTACGCTAACCCTTTGTTTGTCTGTTTCAGAGTTTCGCCACCACTAGACTCATTCTACGCGGCCCAAAATAAAAGCTCCTGAAAGCTCACTCACCAGAGAGGATCTAGAAATCTGTCTGGACTGATTGACACGTGGTTTCGCTTTTACTTCGGACGTTGATTGCAAGATGTGAGCGTGTATACATCTGACATGCATTGCTTAAGTGGACTGTTAAGTTGAATACGCAAGCCTAAAGCTTTATGCTGTGTTTGTGCTTGCTGTTTTGTTCTGACTTTTGAGAGTAATGTTTTAGTTAACTCCTGCATCTACGTCCTTTATTCTGAAGGGTCTGCGTGTCAATTTCAACTTATGGTGCGTTCCATTTGCCTTTGGATACAAGATTTGGTTGACAAGATGATGTCACAGCCGCTAAAAACACAGTGAAAACCAAGTTGGATGTGTTCCATTTGCCACAGGAGAGTTGAACTCGGATAGAAGAGGCTAGGCCTTGTTAACGCTAACACATCTACACTTTTTTCTGAATTTTCTATCTCGAGTTGATCCTATTTACTTTTCTGTTCGGCTAACTAGACTAGTCATTTGTTTTTAGCAACATCAACCGGCCAATTTAGCATCGCCAACACATAATGCAGTATTTCACGTATAGCATGACCGTAGCAACACGACTATCGACTATACTGTATTATGTTACACAGCTGACCAAGTTAGACACAAACAACACTAAAGTGCCAAAAAATTGTAAAAAATAAAATAAAATAAATAAATGAATGAAGTGCAGCATTTGCACTGAGCAGCCATCTTGGATTCTGAAATTGGGATCCTCTGCGCAGGTTTGAGGTATTTGGTCAGGTGGCTGAGAAACATATCGTGTCACGTCCGCGGCTCCTCCCCGATGCTCGGACTTGTCTGAGTATTAAACCTGAGGTTTGATGAGTCTGTGTCGGGGGTTGTTTTGGTGTGTGTGTCAGTCCCTTTAAGAAAACCCTCTTAGTCACTTACTGATTTGTCGTGTCTTGGGCTGGGCTTCACAACCCTCATGTGTCTGATTCTCATTGGTTTGTGTTTGGTTAATTAGTTTGGGTTCTCTTATTTAACCAGCCCGATCCAGTCACTCTTTGGCCATTGACCCTCATGTTTACAGCTTTCTGTCCTGCTCCGTCTTAGAAGCCAGCCAACGCCGACCGGGCTAACCGTTAACCGCTAGCTGCTAAGCTACACTGAGGCTAACTCAGACATCCCAACCTGCAAAAACTCATTTTGGCACTGTGGATATTATCACCGTGTGTTCCCGTTTCCGACTCACCGAGCATTCTTGGCACACCGTGCTACCTCGAGGTGAGCAGCTAACCCCATTAGCCGCCGGGCTAGGATCTCTACATCTGCTCTCTCTCCCTCTCTAAACAAGGTGGCGTGCTGGTGGAGTTACCAGGGGACTTTGGGACGTTCTTTACATCTGCGGTGTGTTGGATTTACCTGGACTGTGTCACGTTTCCAGCCTGTGGACTTTAGCAGCGAGACCCGGTTTGGCTTGGCTGTGCTGTGCTTAAGTTTATGGACTTTGCATTTATTTGTAAATAAACTACTCAACTTTACTCCTGCATTTACGCAAACTCAACTTTGCCTTGTGAGCGTGAGCGACATGACATATCGTCCCTTCCGGCTTCACCCCTCGGAAAACGACTCGGAAACCAAACACCAATGGCACATGGAATGCTCTATATTTTACATTACTTCTTTTAAATTTTTTGTGACACTAGGTATTTAGACCTTCCAACAAGTAATGAAATGATCAGCAATACAATTTTTCCCAAGGATATAGACCCTGATAACAGACAAAGCAGATTTTATGTGATCAAATATATAAAAATGTACAGTATACACGTGTTCACACACATGCACACAGAACAGGCCCAGAAAGACAGAATGATCACGTGAGTGGTCTCTCAGTCTGTTATCTTACCTCTACACTGTGGAGTCTTATTCAATTAAAGGGTCATCTGACCTTATCCTTTTCAAATCATTATTCCTGATGAACAATGATGTCTTATTTGGCCCACACAGAAGGCCTCTGGTTTATACGATAGCAAAATCACACAAACATGAAGCCACAGAAAGGTTTGTTTTGCACGTCTACTCTCTTCATATCCAATATGAAGAGGAAAATAGACAAATGGAAATAAACAAATAATGGGTAAATTAAATATTTATTTAACCTAAGAATTTCAACATATACATGACTGTGTAGTGGATAAATTTTTACCTGGTTGGAAACAAAATATGTTTCCTCTAAAACCACAATTTACCTTGTGTAAACTGGCAGATTTCTGAACACTTCTTTGGCACTAAAACATTTAAAAGCAAAGTTAAAGGTGTCTTAGATGTTGAAACTTTCCGGGTCAAGGCAAACACACCCGAAAATCAAACTCAGCAAAGAAAGTGTGGACTTTTCTGCACAGTAAAACCATACATATAAGTGATTTTTCCGCTCAAGAATGAAGCATTACCATCAAAACTGTATGTGTGCTTGTAATCAGTGATGATGTAGTGTAAAGGCATGACTCTGACTGTGACAGTCCTGAGTGAAATTCCACCACTAAGGCCTCTGTGGAGCTCTCAACACCACTGAACACTCAATTTCATTTCCTGGGTCTTAGTATAAAGGGAATTATGCTGTGTCGAGTGGTCAAAAAATGTCTCCTTTTTCCTCTGCTAATGTATTTTCTGTGACCGTGCTGGATAATGTTATGAGCTAAAAGAAAAATATGAAGGAGAATTCATAAATGCAATGAGAATCCAACTACACTTCAATTCAAGTTAAAGTTCAAGTTCAATTTTCCTGTCGCTAAAGAGCATATTGAAATTCATTTGCCACAGCTGCAGTGGAATGTGTGTGGATTCAATAATAAATAGGATAATATATAGCACATGCAGAATATACATTTTGATACAATACAATCAGGGTTTATTTATTAACATATATCAACAATATTATGCATAAAGTTATATATTACAAAGAAGCTGTGCAGATCTGGCAGGCAAAGATATTGGGCAGGACTGTCCAGTTTGTGAAACTGTCTATTTGAAGGACTGGATGTGCAATACACAGGACTAGTGGTAGAAAAAGTTGCCTTGTCTCTGATGTTCTTTGCGTCTGTTTTTGTCATATTTTGGACTACTCTCTTTGTCTTCCCTTTTGATATTGCTCATTTGCACATCCTCAGAGGCTCTTATCCAGAGCAACTTCCATTTTCTATTTCTAGGGACAGTCAGCTTGGACCAACCAAGGCTAAGGGCCTGGCTCTTGGGCCCATAAACTATGGTTTTAGGTTTTACTGGGACAAAAACGTCCAATCCTATGGTTTCATTCACACAGACCACTGCACCACCACAACACTCACAGATTCTCTTTGTTGCTACTGTTTGTGACTTCCATTTCCATTACATATTTGAGTAATTACAACACACCTTATCGCTGAAATGTAATGTTGTTTTGTTTTTATATTAAAAAATCACCAACACTGCAAGATGAGTAAAAGAACTCTTTCCTACAGATATTATGCTGCACCACGTCGCCTTCCACTGGATGTATAATGAGCTGCAGTAAGCTACATTTTAGCGTTTTAGAATGAATGAGGTCGTCCTTCCGCAGTTATCTTGGTGCAGAATGTAACTCAGAAAGTAATGCAGGAGTCGTGTACTTCATTACAATTCACAGACAGTAATATTATAATGTAATAAATTACAATAACTAGTCATCAGTAAGGTATTACATTTTAAAATAACTTGCCCAACACTTCTGAGACCATTGCACCACCACTGTTCTCACTGATTCTCTTTGTTTCTCTAGCGTTGACCTAGCCTGATTATGAGAACTGATGGTTTTTGAACTTCCTTTCTATCAAACTGCCACTTATATGTGAGTCAGTCTCTCTCTGAAGTAACTCCTGTCTCTGGTGGTCAGAAACGTTTTTTTCTAAAGCAGACAGTTTCCCACAGCAGTCAACAGGGCTGCCTTATCATTACATGTGAAGACACCATGACATTCTCAGACATTCTCCACAGCCAAGCATGACTTCTTGTTATGATGATGCTCTGGATTTTGTAATATTATGTCATATCTGTCATGAAGGGCGGCATGTCATTAAAAGCCACACAGAAACCCACATGAACATGGGGAGAACATGCAAACTCCACACAGAAAGGCCCTATGACCGATCGAACCCAGGACCTTCTTGCTGTGAGGTGGCAGCACTAACCTGTGCCACTGTAACTGCGTCACCATGCCACCAGTTGCAGACCATAGTCTCTGGATTTATTTTCAAAAATAAACAATGCACCAAGGCCGAAAACAATACAGACTTTTTCTCTATGATTCAGAAAATAAAACACACGCCAGCCCCCAGGTTAAACGCAACGGGGGGACCAACAAAGGAAGAGAACAAAAGCAGGGCTATACACAATCACAACTAAACAAGACAGAACATGGCAAAACAAAACAAGCAAACCAATGAGCAAACAGAACTAAACAAAATCCAGGTGTAACCAGTGAGTTCACTTAAATGAAACGAGGGAGCAGAACCAATAATCAAGTAATTAACTGAAAACTCAATTATAGCGGCTCCTTGTGGCTGCCAAGCAAAAAGTCCAGGAGGATACGTTACAATATCTAGCAATTTTTGATATCACTTATGGCCTTTGCTGAGGCAGTACGTACAAGATGATCCTAAAGGTCTTCTAAGTAGTCTCCAAGTTATGAACCCTATATTCAATCCCCTACACCTCTGGTGTTGTTTGGTGTTAGTTACAATAGCTGATGGATAATTTAATAACTTGTGGAGATACCAGCTAGAGATTTATGGATATTATAATTCATGGAAATTAAATCAAAATATAACCAAGATATCCAAAATGGCATGTGGGGCATAGTACAACTATCAAGAAAATCTTGGCATTTTTTAGAATTGCTAAAAGAGGGAGAGAGAAAGAGAAAAAGATCATCTAACAAACTACTTGGCACATTTGGTCCAAATGAGGTTTATGTCATTCTGGATTTGCCAATATTTCTTGAGTAGAATTCCTACTACTTCTAAAAAATAGGTCTATAAGAGAATGTGTCCCTAGAAAATCTGTAAATTTACAAAATCTCAGTGTTTAAAAGTATCTTGTTGCATGAGATCTGATGTCAGATGTAACTCTTCAAGGTCAGAATTGTTGTGGCATATGAAGGCTTACAATAGAATGAAGGTTTTAGTTTGCTGACAAAACGAAACTAGAGAAACACAAAGCAGTCCTTTTGTCATCATGCACAGCTACTACAGTATGCGTAAAATCTTCAGCCATCAGGCATTTGGTTGCATCGATGCAATGGAAGCGTTTATATAATGCAGTATCTTTACTCTTTGTGATGTAACTTTGGCAGTTGAGACAAAGCAGCTCATGGCCAATCTGTTCTTAGTCCATTAAAGAAGTACTGCACTGGTTATAGACTGTGCATTACAAATCTGCTAGTCAGTATGACTGATGATAATATTTTTGCAAGGTGAAAAGTTTGGGGGCAAGTGGTAGCGTAAGCTTTAAGGAGTTTGCCCCATGATTGAAAGGTCATCCTTTCACGGTACCGGACTGGTAACGGTATCACTGAGGTACTCATGAGGAAGGTACCACCCCATGGACTGCTTCCCGGGCACTGCCCACTGCTCTTTCATGGATTGGTCAAATTTCGTTGTAGTGCACTGTGTGCTGTGATGTGCTGCGGACAAGTCAGTCCCTCTTCCACTGTCTATAATTACATACCCTTTTACTGTACAGTAATCAAATCATCTTTTCTACATCCAAAAAAATTATTAATTTCTACATCCATACATTATTAATTTATGTACTTAGTAATAAAAGCAGGAAAGTTAAAGTTCTAGTGGATTTATTACAAAATCTACCTCCAGTGATAGATGAAAAATAACTAATTAGTAACTAATTCCAACCTTTAATCAACACAAAACATACAAACACATAATGCATGTAATAATCCAATGTTGGTTATTCTTTTTAGTCTTGATTAAATATCACATAAAACATTAGGAACTAAATATTCTTTTACAAAAGAGTTTTCATAAGATCATTTTACTCCTTATTTTGTGGACAGTGTCCCGACCCAGAGCATTGATTCCTCTTGGTTTGGAAACCAAGCAGTGAAAGCAGTGTACAGGCCATTAAGGAACTACACAGAGAGGTGCAGGCGGTGGAACACTGCACCAGATTAGATCTACTGTCTCTGCAGGACATTTGAACCAGGAGATACAGGATCAGAGCGCGCAAAATCATCAAAGACCCGTATCTCTCCAGTAACTGTCTGTTTCAGACAGGCTTATGCTCAGGAGGAGCTTCCACAGACTCAGACTCAGACCCAGGAGGCCATAAGGTTTTTTGACAAGGACATGGCACTACAATCTTTTAAATTGCTCTTAATAACACAAATTGACTCATGTAAACTCTTTCTGTTTGTCACCCATCTGCCGTTTCTGACTTTTACGTCCAACATGCAACAAAAAGGCACACTGCACTTTACCATACATAGTTATCCCTTATCCCATGCACATGCTCAGTTACTATTTATCTGGAACATTTTTTAAAATATACCGTTAAGTTTTAAATTTAGTTTCTCACGATATTTCTTTAATTGAATCTGTTTAAGTTATTTTTTCTTAGCAACAAATAAGGATGCATTTTATGTACTTGTATAAGGATGTATAACAAATAAACTCACACCCATATTTTGAACTCAGCAGTTGGTATCATAATGATTAGGGGGTTGACCTGGTTAAAGACCTGCAAGTTCAAGTTCCAGGCCGGTAAAGGTACCACTGAGGTACTCATAAGCAAGGTACCATCCCCAAGTACTGCTCTCCAGCCACTGCTCCTTGACAGATGCTCATATGTAGAGGTCAGATGTTAAAAATATTTATTTTAAAAGTATTAACTGATGAGAGACCTAGTAGCAACAAAATGTCATTTCATGTACATAGTGCTAATCTGTGACCACTAACTAATCTTAGCCTTTAAAAAAAAGTTTATTCTTCCGAAATTTTACACTCTTAACAAAATGCTAAATACGCTACCGATTGAATTGTGCTACCTAGCAGATCTGCGCATGCTCAGTCCCACACTGTTTCCACTCCCATAAATTTACGCTACCTTGAGGCAGGTGGTGGCGTAACGGTAGGGTGTTCGCCCCGTGATGAGAAGGTCCCAGGTTCGAATCCAGGACCGGTAAAGTGACCACTGAGGTACTCATGAGAAAGGTACCGTCCCCAAGTGCTGCTCCCCAGCTGCTGCGCTTGTTCACTGCCCACTGCTCCTTCACGGATGGATCAAATGCAGAGGTCACATTTTGCTGTGGTGTGTTCACAATGACAAATAATCACTCACTTTCACTGTAGAATCTTGGTAACTGTAGAATTGATGGTAAGAAAAATGTTTGGAATTTTTATTTATTGCGCCCTTTGACCAGAAAACATTTAAATATCTTGAATTTTTTTTAAAAAATATAAACATTATAAAGTATCAAATCTTGCTGCCCATATTCATACAGTACTTTTAGCTATTTGTTATCAAAAACATTATCAAACATGTCATAACACTGTGACAGTTATACTGCTACAACAAATGGCAATGGAAGCCCATAAGGTAGCATGGGGAGCATGAATCGATAGAACACAGAACTCTTGAGGAATCTTGCCATTGTAGATCGAAAGCTTTTTTTTAAAAGCCCACTTCCCAGACCACTTTCTGTGCTCTCATGGCAATCACCTCAGTGTAATGACCTCTGGATTTGGCACACGTAATACAATAGTACCACTCCTCTGTGCTGGGCACCATCTACAAACAAGATATACAGGCAGCGCATAGAAAAGGCAATGATTGAAGTGAGGGAAAAGGCAGCTTGGGCAAACACATCTCTGGTGCTTGTGTCAGAAAAACAGAGGGAAAAAATTGAAGACATGAAATGTCTAAAGTGAAATTTAATGGCTACAACAGCCAGAGACCATCTTTGAACATACATTTTCTCTTCTTGATTTGAAGGCCTTGTTAATGTTTTTCTTTCTGACTTTCTGATGGGAAACTGGAAGGGACAATCCTCCTAGGAATTCTGTAATGCTGATCTGATGTATAAATGGGCTCCCACAAGTGAAAAGTAAGTAAAAAGCAGTGATTGAGCTTTAACTCACAGAAGGAATTTCATTGTCACATCTCGATAATGGACATAACAGCAAAAACAAGGAGGCCTTTATTTCTACTGTCAAAGGAAATAAATTAAACATGAATATTTTCCATGTTTATGATATGATAAGGATAAACTTTTTTCATATCCGTTTTCAATCATGGGCAAGGTGGTTAACTAGTGGAACTACTCTTGATTGATCACAAACCCATTTCTGTAATAAATTGCTTCTTGTACATGAGTCCCTTTCTCTGAAATCATACATATTACATTCATACAAACATTGCATTTCACACTGAAATATAGAAGCATTATGCTCTCAAATCAAATTTAGTGAACATTTCTTCCTTCTCCAAAAAACTGAAAAGTCCCAAATAAATGACCAAATAAAGAAACATTCAGTTCTTACTGGTGCTTTTATTACCTCCATGTTGGATATATGGAACACATCACTGGATATGGTCCATGTTGGACTTCCAGTAGTTCAAAATACAACTAAAGTCCTGAAACATAGCAGACAATTTATGCACATTATACTATCAAAATACTGAGCTTTAATCATTAAACATCAATAAACACTGCTTTTGCATGTTGTAATGATGCATGGAAATCATTGTGAAGTGCTTCACATGCTTGTGAAGTTATTCAACATTACATCAAGTGGCGCAAAGATACACTTTTGATGGCAATCAATCTGAGATACTGATATCTCATTTTAGTCTAAGATAATGAATGAAGCATGATCCAGCGCACTACAGCACACCTACCTTATTTAGTACATAAACTCTGATTACATTGTCTTAAAAAATGACAAATGCATGTAATTGTAAAACTGAAAGCCCAGATATATCAGCTCACTAAGTTGTGTCACTCATGCTGAGTGAGCAAGATGTTACCAAGACGTCTAACAACTATGAAGAAAAGAGCATCACTCATCATTCTTGGACTTCAATCTCTGCTCTGGCTGTCAAGTACTATGTCAACCTGAAGGTTTTACGCATTTTTTAAAGCTTCTCATGACATCCAGCTGTGTCTCTGATCTTAGTATCCATCCTACCTCTTGGAGCCTACAGTCCACTGAAGATTCTTTATTTGTCGCAACATTTACTACAATTACAAACATTACTTGTGCAATTGCACGTTTTATAGTCTTTTTTAAAAGTGTGATGAAAAATGTTCTAAACCAGGGTTTGTCACTCAGATAAAGTGTTTTCATCCCTTTGCCCTGTCCTGTTCTTTCTGTTCCCATAAGCTTAAATTCTCTCTTTCATTGACTTTCATGTGTAGATTTTGAGCCATTACGTCAAGATCTATGTCTATCCACCCAAGAGGATGTTGGCCATGAAAGAGAATACGTTAGTTAGTTCATTTGCCAAAACCACAAGCGTGTTTGTGTGACCAGGTGGTTTAAGGCTGAGATTAGTGTGACTTGCAGCAGAAGGAGGCCGGGTTAGCGCCAGACGGATTTGCAGGTGGAGATATTGGGACCGACATTTGTTATTCGCTGCAGGGGGCTCTTGATTGGAGTTGTTTATGTCTGATGACAAACGGGAAAAACCACACACACCTTGCTGCGTGGAAAACGGTGCTTTTCCGATTAGTGTATTATGCACATTCTAAGACGGAAGCTCTAATTAATTACCTTTTTGAAACAAATCAAATGCAGGTCTCACCAAAAATGTCCTAATGACTGGTCGAAGCACAATCACACCAGGCATAAGGCAAATAGAAGATGAACGACTTGAATTAAAAGGACATTTTTGACTATTTCCTGTACTGTGCTGTGTCTCCAAAGACCCTTTAGACTTAATTACGTAATGCAATTAATTAAGGACACCAAAAGTCATTTCCTAGAATCACTACTCAGCTATTGGCACAGCACAGAGGAGCTATTTGCAAACCAATTACACAGAAGGGCTGGTTCCAATCAAGAGTGGGAATCGACATTAATTGAATTAAGACGTGTGTCTCCTTAGCAAACAAAAGTCTAATTGCAGAAAGCTTCTTCTCCGCCCATATTCACAGGTCATAAGAGAACATTAAGAAACAAGCACGTTCCAGGTTTGCACTTGACACCTGGCACAATGACCGGATTGACAAAGACTTCCTGGCAACACTTCTGGGCCTTTAGCTTTACTATTTCAAAGCTTAGGAAATTTCAACGCACCACTTTTCCCAGAAAATTGCTGCAATTACAAATGCTTTGGTATTGTCATGTTTATTTCTTTGGTTTGCATTAGAACAACACAAAAAAATAGAGAAAAAAGGAAATCTGAGACGTTCCACATAATATTCAAAAAACGAACTGGACAAAATGATTGCCACCTTTTCAGAATTGCAAGAAATAATTGTATTTCAAGCACATGATGATCCTTAGCAATTCACCTGTAGCAATTAACAGATGCTGCCGATATAGAAATTCCCACCTGCAACCTGTTAAAACCAGCTGTTGAGTGTCTGTTTGTTCCACACTGACCATGGAGAAAAGAAAGAGAAAATAATTGTCTGAGGGTTTGAGAAGCAAAATGGTGGAAAATCATCGACAATGGCAACGCTACAAGTTCATCTCCAGAAATCTTAATGTTCCTGTGTCCACTGTGCGCAACATTGTGAAGAAGTTTGGAGCCCATGGCACAATAGCCAATCTTTCTGGACGTGGACGAAAAAGTAAAATTGATGAAATGTTACAACTAAGGATTGTTTGAATGGCGGATAAAGAACCTCGATCAACTTCCAAACATTTTCAATCTGACCTGCAGGCAGAGGATACATCAGTGTCAGCTTGCGCTATCTGTCGTCATCTGAATAAAGAGAGATGGTATGGTAGGAGAGCCAGAAAGAGTCCACTGCTAACACAGAAACATAAAAATCCAGACTGGAGTTTGCTAAAAGATACCTGAGGACGCCACAATCCTTATGGGTGAATATCCTGTGGACAGATGAAACTATAGTTGAGCTTTTTGGTAAAGCGCATCTTTCTACTGCTTACCGAAAACAAAACGAGGCCTTCAAAGAAAAGGAACACGGTGCCGACAGTCAAATATGGTGGAGGTTCACTGATGTTTGGGGGCTGCTTTGCTGCTTCGGGCGGCGGATGTCTTGACTGTTTGCATGGTGTTATGAAATCTGAAGACTACCAACGAATTCTGGAGTGCAATGTAGGGCCAATTGTCAGAAAGCTGGGTCTCCGTCAGAGTTCATGGGTTTTAAAGCAGGGCAATGACCCAAAGCATGCTTCAAAAAGCACCCAGAGATGTTTTTAAAAGTATTTAAAAATACATTTTAAAGTAAAGAATGACAAACCACAATGCACTTGCACACACTTTAAACCTGCTTTTCTCTTATCGATTCACTACCATGGCCTCCAGTCAAGTCTGGGACTGGTAAAGGTACCACTTAGGTACTCATGAGCAAGGTAACATCCCCAAGCACTGTTCCCTGGGCGCTGTCAAAACCAAAAAGCTGCCCACTGCTCCTTCACGAATGGATCAAATGCAGAGGTTATTCTAGTCTTTATTTGCATATTTGGCAATCAAACAAAAAAATAACAAGAAAGCAATCAAGATATATTACATTAATATTGTGATACTTGGAATAGATTACTGACTACTTTTTCACCGGGTAATTAACTGCAGTTTCTGAATACTTTTTCAAAGTTACCCTAACAATCCTGACTGCACAGCACAGCCACAAAAAAAAGACATCACAAGCAGTGCAAGGACATTTTTAGTGACAGCAGAATTCCATTGTTTGTCCTCTAACTATGAAAATTGTCTCATGAGCAAGGCCATGCAGTCCAGCTTCAAATGCATGACTGCACACATGCAGAACAAGGTGGCCAATGTGCTTTCATTATATTTTCATCAGGCCTGACTTCAGAATCGGGTCTTTCTAGACCTCATTCAAAGAACATGAGAATGAATCATTCCACTGGAATTCTTTTTAAATGAAAGGGATTCACCAAAAAAGAGCAATGCTATTATAAATTGTGCACATTATTTCCTGCTAAACCAGGTGCTGAAAATTCAATTTCGACCTACTTTACTTTTTGGTAAATGAAACATAAATGCTTTTCTATGCACCTAGCAATCAGTTACTGTTCCTGCTGCACTTTATTCTTGTAATCAAGATTACACTCTTGTTGTTGTCAATCGCAAGAATCAGAGGACTGATGGTGGTATAGATTTGCTCTAGGAAGTCTATCTCCTAATTATGAAATGTAAGTTGTTCTGGATTAGGAATGAGTATATAAGAGGGACAGCTCATGTTGGACGATTTGGGGACAGTCGGGGAGACGAGATTGAGGTGGTTTGGACATGTGCAGAGGAGAGATGCTGAATAAATTGGGAAAAGGATGCAGAGGATGGGGCTGCCAGGTGAGGGGAAAAGAGGAAGACCTAAAAGAAAGATTATGGTTGTGGTGAGAGAGGACATGCTGGTGTGAAAGAGGAAGATGTAGGGGACAGGAAGAAGTGGAGACAGTTGTCCGCAGTGGCAACCCCTAATGGGAGAAACTGAAAGAAGAGGAAGTCATTCAGTCTCATGGTCTCATGTATGCATCACATATCTCAAATCCAGGAACTACCAGGGCCGATACATATATATATAATGAATCAAAATACATTTTTCCAAAACAACTTCTATAAAAAAAAAAAAAGAAATAAAAAATACTTATGACATTTAAAAATATCTCTCTTCCCCTCAGGTGGGGGTTCCAGGGTTGTGATTGGTCTCCCTGGCCTCCCGTAGAGCCAGGCCTGAGGACTATATCTGACTTTCTAATCTTTGATTCAAGCACTTTCGAGCTATATTTTTAAGATTATCCAGCTGTAGTTAATGACATATTTCTTATATGTATATATTAGAATTTCAAATATGTTTTCACATTAAATCAAATGAGTTGGACTGCGATTCAGACTTTTGAGCGCCCCAAAAATTGTCTGCTATTCACTCACATCTTAAAAAGTCCTCGATTTCAACAAATTTACATGCTGAATGATCAACGCTATCAATGAATATACTTTGAAAATTAAAAGAGCAATAAACAGCGATGACATTGTAAATACCCATTATCCGATAGAGAGTTTTTCACAGTTGAGGTAAATTGCATTTCCATGCATACATACTGTGTACATGCAAAAAAATTAATGGTGAATAATTTTCACCACATAAAACTAGCAAAACGTTGTGAAAAACAAACAAATCGCTTTGAGTTTATGTAATAAGTGCAATTCACGTCCACAAATTCAACACATTTATATTTGCTTACCAAAACCATATATGTTAGCAACAAGTACTAAAAAACTACATTAGCTAGCAGAAAATCTGTGTTAGGTAGCGAACAACCAAGGAAAGTTGCTCTTTCTTTTCGATTACTTCTAAAAAGTCACCAGTTTTTCTCCTACTGTAGTAGGTGTATTATACCACCAAGTACGTATGTACTGAAGAGCTAATTTAAGCTAAGATCATTAATGCAGGTTTACCCATTAGATTAAACATCCTATTTGTGCAACATTACCTTTAGCATGGCTCGAAAGCGCAGACTCTCCCATCTGTGTTCTTGCAGGTTTTGCAGGTGGCTACACACAGATTAGGTCCTCGTTTTAGCCATGTTTTCCTTTTCATAATTGTCTACCCAATGCTCATTAAACCTGCAACCTCCCAGCATGTTGCTCTCCCACCCGCTGTTCCTCTGACTGACACGAACAAAAAAAGCCAATTTGCACAGACTCGCCTTCTTTTTACACAAAAGGCAATAGTCATTAGGCTCTCTCTCTTTCACTTGATCTGAAAAACAGACAATTCAGTAGCATTGCAATTAAGACAGTAGTGCGATTACAAATCGATATCAATATCAAGCACTTTTAAACATTGAAAATTCAAGAATTTTAAGGATTTCCAGCACCTTCACAGATTACCCACATCTGTAATCTGAAAATATGGTAATTTACTGTGGAAGTCATAATATCATTTACTGTTTCTAAGATTGGAGTTCCTAAATTATCAATCACAATCTTTAATTTTTACCACAGGTTAAGGGACAGGAGTTAATTTAATTAACTGTAAGAGTCTAATATGAACGTAAAAAATTTGGACCCATACAAAACTACAACAAAAAATTGGTAAGACAAAATGAATACAATTTTTGCTCCAAAACTTGCTAGGTTTTGTCAAAGTGTGAAGTAAAAATCTATTGTGGTGCGTGTGTTACCTATATATTTACAATTACATTTATTTTCCTCTTGAAGTTCTATCAATACCAAGAGATAGACACAAGGTTAGCAAACTCAGAGTTCTAGTATTGGATATGCCCCCAAACTAGCAAACAAAGATAAACACATTGAGATGTTTTCTTGCTCATGGATTAACCCTAGTCTTGGACTAAATTGTAGTATCAATAGATATTTACCATTCCATCTCAAAGTTCCTCGACTGGGAAATTGTTCCAGTGAGAATTAAAAACTGATTGCAAGGACACAGAAAAAAACTCCACCCGAAGACATCAAACACAGATAAAGAGCTTAAAACGTTAACTATTTGTTTAACAAGTAGGGATGTTGCACAGAATGTTACATTTGTTACGGAATACTATTGTTATTCTCTCTTTACAAGGATAGATATTTTCAACTACTAGGTGTTTCTGATTGGTGTTGAAATCATAGACGGGGCATGTGATAGGCTACTGTGTCTCACATGGCACACGCTTATTGCGTCACAGCATACTCTTGGCATCTGTGAGATGGAGTTGGAGGACTTCAGTGAAGACAAGAATCTATGAAAGTGAGGGATTATTTCTCATTGGGAACACACCACAGCACAGCACACAGTGCACCACAACAAACGGTGATTTCTGTATTTGACCCATCCATGAAGGAGCAGTGGGCAGCTGACATGGGCAGCACCAGGGGAGCTCTGGTCTAGTGGTTAGGACGCTCATCACCTTGTGGGTACAAACCACACCTCTTGGTCTGTACACTGCTAAATTCAACAATAACATTAACCAGTGAGATAAAACGTGCCGCTCGTGGTATAGAAAACCCATCTATCCTCCCTCTTTCCCTCTTATTGAACAAGCATCTGTGCCATGTACTTCGCAAGAAAAAAATCTCTCTCGCTGTTTACAGTTCAGCATGCTTCACTTCATAGTTGAGCCACCTCGAGTTGGCATTTCTTGGTTCGTTTCATCCAGATTTTTCTGACCTCGTCGACCAACTCCTTCCCAAACATGTCAATCAAACTGCACTGGGAGTCACTGATAGACAAGTCCTACTATAAATGCACTGCTGCATTTTTTGCCTCCTGTAGTCTCTAATAAAACAACCGTACTTGTATATGACCGGTGCCCCATGTTTCCCAGTGTTATCCACTTGTGTGTTTTTAAATATTAATGCATTTTTTGCTATACTTCGTCTAGTGTTCTCCTTCTTTTCCTGCAACTTTGCCAGCAAGTGAAAGTGCAGGAAGGATGGATATAGATGCAAGGTTTGATAATTGCAAATAAATGGAGACAAGACTAAACCAAATCCAAAGACACACACACAAAAACTCCACAGGAATAACTGGCATAAAGTTTTTTTTATTTGTCACGTACTCTACATAGTTATAAAAGTACAACATTAAACATAAACCTGGTTCACTCCTTAGGCTGTGAAAGGAATATAAAATAAACGTGAGCAAATACAGTATATTACATTTTTAGGGATCCATTACAAAGTGCTGTGGAACACTCTTGTAATTGTTCTGTTTCTTCTATATTGTCATTATTATTATCTTATTTTATGTTTTTTCTCCTACAAAACAGATCGTGCAGCTTGAACCGTAAGTCCCAGAAAGCAGAAATGTTCAGGGTAAGTAGGAATGGTACGCATCTCCACATAGGCCAAAAAGTGATCTGCGTATAATTGGCACTATAGCAGTGGGTCCTATGTCATGAAGATCAGCATCAGCAGTATGTGGTTGTGTGTCTATGACAGTGTGATGATCAGTGCTGACCCTTTTGTGTGGCAATTTTTGCTTGGAGGAACTGTCTTGTGATTGTTCCATTTTCCTTTATTATTATTATTATTATTATTATTATTATTATTATTACTTAATTATTAATTAATAAAATAATAAAAATGAAATTTGGTCAATAAAACTACACCAGTAATGACTTTCAGATTGGTGTGCTGCTTAGCGTTTAATGAAAAGCATAAAAGGGGCACTAAAAATGCTACATAAATGTATGCAGTTTTATTCACTGACTCCTTTCTTCGATGCTTATCTCAAGAGTCATAATTCTGATTTTGCTTTATTTGGTATAAACAATCGAACTAAGATATGGAAGAGGGAATTACGTTCTAACTCCTCATGTCTGTAAGAGATTAATGTAGTTGTGTGATTTTATCCTATGTCATAAACATCAGCATCGGCAGTGTGTCTATGACATACACAGACACTGCTGATAGTCAGTGCTGACCCTTTTGTGCTGCTTTTTACGACTTGTGTTTGGACCCGACTTGTTGCTGCTGATGGCCACATTTCAAAGTTTTAATTGCTATTACTGCTGCTAACCTGACTATAGCTTAAACAAAATGTAGAAAAATGTTTGGGTTTTGATATACCCATGTAGTGTGTAGGTGTTAGATGTGACTACAGCCTCTAAAATAAAATGTCTCAATTCTTGAAAGTGACAGTTTTGAGGATTTCACAGACTTCGTCCCATGTCATCTGGTCCAGCAAGGTCTTTGCAGGAGCCATCTTTTGAAGAAGGTGTGAAATGGTTGGAACTGGGGGTGTTGGATGAAAAATGGGCAGTTTTACTATTTTTTCCCCCCTGAGGTGGTGACTGAGAGTCCAAAGTTCACAACAAGTACAGCATCCCTTTCTCATATTATTTTAGATGTTGCACATATGTAAATAAATACTCCATTTCAATACCACCAGGCCATATTTAAAACATTTTCTGAGCTTACTTTTGCTTCGTTGCTTTCTTTATATAGTCAAACGCTGTCTTACCCACAGCTTCAAGAATAAAAATGTCTTGCATACAACACTGAATGTGGTTTTGCCTCCTGTAAGAGAGAGATAAAGTATCAATCAGACGCCCTTTCTTGCTGTTGCATTGTGCGTCTGACTTGGGTTGTAGACATATTTTATGGCAGCTTATTTAGGACTTCATAAATGTCATGACGCATGACAAGCAGACTGAGTTGGGCTAACACATTGTAACACAAATAGTTATAATACCCGTGTATCCAGTACATATAATTATAATTATAATCATGGCATATATTATAGCTTTTGATTAAATGACATAATTACTGATTTTTCAAACAATTGCAAGTACAAACTTTGAGAAGCACAACTGTGAAAATGTCAAGTCTGTTTTTGTACGTTTATGTTGCTTCAAACTGAGAAAAACAAATAACGATTATAGAAAGCTGCTTAACTTAGAAACTGGGTTTTCAACCAGTGGTCCCTGCCCAACTGGTGGTCCGCGGCAGCAATGTTGGTGGACCGTAACGTGCAATGCAGTTTCTACTGAATTCACTTAAAAATAAAATAATAGAAAAACAATATAACATCTGAAAAACCATAGAAAAAATACTCCCCCCACACACATGGACACAGACTACTGCTTAGTCTGAATGGTGCTCCCTGGGACAGAATCCGTTAAAAAACCCTACCTGTTGTAGGTTTGAACTAATCCATAAAATTTGAATGCAATTAAATATTTTTCCCTCATGCATTCCTTGCAAAGAGCAAGATTTACAACATTAGGTATTTTATCTGTAAAATATCTCACAAGCTTCGAAAGGAATAAAATAAACATGATTGCATTTTACTGAAGGTACAGTATATGTTTATTTAATATAATTTTATATAACAGCAAGATTCCCAAATAAACCATTTTGCACAAATAATGATAATGGAACATTTTGCACGGTACACAAATGGTAACGTCATCATATACATAAATAAATATTCAGCATATAAATTATATATACATCAAATAATCACATTCATCAAAATTATATTCAAATATGACAATAACTATCGATTTTTATATCCACTACGGTCTGTACATTAACACTGAACCATTGTAAACATAGCTGACATTCTACATTCACTTGCTTTTTTAAATGTCAAATATGAAACATGAGTAAACACTTGTGACTTCCGCTACCGTTTTAGAAGAGAAGTATCAAACAAACCGTTTTTAGATACTATGTATATATATAATTCAGTTGGAACTGTATCTTGTTTACAAACATTTCTTTATGTAAATTGAGGTATATAAAAAGTATGGCCAAGAGACCCATTGACCTTTTAGTCACGCTTGCGTCAGATTGTGAACACATTGATATATGTATAACAGTGTGTCAGTGGAGTATATTTACATGTTGGTGTTCATTAAATGTTCTAAAATCCTAATGCTCTTGATCATCACAAAGACAGGTGAGATCATGACGAATGGATCTGTTGTGTGTGGATGCACCATGGCCGCTTGAATGCATCATGAACGCGTGAAGAAGAGCAGCATATGACCTTGTAATGTTTCATTAATGTACACAATAGATGTATTAAACATCAAGACTCATGGTCTGTGTCTCTGCATATTTGCTCTGCATGGCCCAGCTCCCAAGAGATGGCTTTAAAATGCAGGTGGGAATGCATATTTATGGAAACTTGAAAACATTGCGTGAAACGGGCAGGTCAGTGATCAGCAGAAAACAGAGAAGAGAAAAGAGTTAACATTTATAAAGTAGCAAACTTTTTTGCTCACAGAGCTGCTCATTTTTCTGCAACAATTAGCAGATGCCACCTTCGCTCAGCTCAGAAACTGCAGTTACAGAAAGCAAATAAAGTGTTGGCTTCAGATCGTTTTGGGTTACCAGGTTAAGACATGCACCATTTCTCAAGTCACTTAGTTGATTTATTTACATCTATAAATTACATCACAAATATTTATATCCAAAACAGTTTGCACAATTACCCAGAGCTTTGGCGTTCTTACACTTTATCACTAAATAGCTGTAATATCTGTAAAACTGCAAAGCAAATAGAAAGAGGAGTGTGTACTTGTGAAGGATCTTATTAGGCTTTGCGATATGGCACCATGACAAAATGTCACACACTTAATTGTTCTTGAGATGTCAAGTATGACTCAAGCATGGTCCAAGGCTGTAGACAGTGGATATTAAAGGTCACTGCAAGCCTTGACTTCTTATATTACAGTGAACACAGAACTCGGTTATGAAGTATAAGCCCAGATCTGTTCATTGCTTGCTGTCATTTGCAGTGCTGGCTGCTTTGTTCAAAACGATTACTGCTTTAGCCATTAACAAGAATAACAATGCAATCAAGACGTTCCTAAGAAAAAAGCCTCCAGGTCGGCTTGTTAAAGTTGATGAGCAGACGTTGTTATTTGGAATGTCACAAGCCGCTGTGAAGCTGTCAGACCTGCGGTTTTCCTGAGTTTTCATGGCGCACTGAGTGAGTCATTTCTCAGTATGATGATTAGAAATATCGATCGTGTTCTTTAGGTCCCTTACTGAAATATTTATACAGTTTGTGTGGTAACACATGAGCTCTTTCTGTCTTTCTCTGTGTGTGTGAATATATATGCAAATGTGTGAAAGGACTGACTGTTGTTAAGATAAGGCTGTCTGTTTCTGATTTCATATATCATGATATCATGACCAACTATATGGACAAAAATATTGGGACAACTTTACATCTTTATGCCATTACCTTCAGGAATTTTGGACATCCCATCAGAAATATTTAAGACAGTAAAGACATTTAAATAGTACAGTAACCTAATGCCTGGCACAAACATGCAAGTAATAAAAAAGTGCTTTTCAGCAGTTAAAGATTTTGTTCTTACCTAGGGAGCAAATAATCTTTGTGAATGTCAAAATCTTTCTGAAAACTGCATAAGCAGGTTTTAAAAACAAATTTCTTCTCAAGAACGATTGGTTAATGAGACATGGAGTTGGTCCCCCTTTGCACAAAAACACTACTCTTCTGGGATGGCTTTCTGCAAGGTTTTAGAGTATGTCTGTGAGACGTTTTTGCCCATTCACACTGAAGAACGTTTGTGAGATCAGGTGCTGATGCTGATGATAAGACCTGGCTCACAATCTTTGTTCGAGTTCATCCCAAAGGTGTTTGATGGGATTGAGCTCATGTTTTTCCAGACCAAACTTCTCCAAACAAGTCTGTCATGGATCTCGCTTTGTGTTTTGCGACTGAAACAGAAAAGTGGTCTTTCCCAAACTGTTCCCGCCAGGATGGCACCCATGAAGATCAAGACTTCCCTTTCAGTGAAACTAAGATTACTAGCCCAACCCTTGAAAAACAACTCCATTCCCATTCACCTCCAAACTTTAAGGGCTGGTTTCTTGATTAAGCCTAGTCTTAGGGTGTTTTCACACTTGGTCCGTTTCAGCCCTCAAAGCGAACTCAGATCGATTAGTCAGCATTTGTTATGTATATGTGAACACACCAAACGGACTCAGACCCCTCTGAAACGAACCGAACTGAGACTACATCGGGAGGTGGTCTCAGTCCGGTTCGCTTTAAGTCCGCGGTGCGGTTCGTTTAACTCGCACCTTCTGAATGCAAAGCGCTGGTGGTTCGCTTCGACAGTTTCTGTTCGAAGAAAAAAAAAAAAACCTAGGCAGAATGCAAAGCAGTAAAGGTCTGAGAGCTCCATAAGAATGAAGTATGAACAGAAAAAGGACTGAGGCCCCATCTGAGCTGAAGTGGACCAGAAAGAGAACCGAGTCCCCTTTCAAATGAACTCACAGTGTTAACATCAAAAGAACCGAGTTCCCTTTCTGTTAGTCCACTTTTTGGACCACTTCTAGAGGACTGAGTTCGGTTCCTTTAAAGAGGACTACATGTGAAAACACCCTTAGACTAAGGTGTAGAACCAATGGAGATTTACCATTCAAACTTTGAATCTAGAATCCTCGACTGGGAAATTGGCCCTAAGTGTCCCAATACTTTTGTCCGTAGAGTGTATCATGAATTAAAAATGTGATAGCTGTGTAAACAAATGAAATATTCTTTGTTTAATTTAGTTTCTCAATTCTAATGACAATAAAGGTTACACAGGTATAACTTCAGCATGTTCAGGATTGCCAAATTAATATAAAAGAATGTGCAAATGTAATTCACTCTTGATGCAAAACATTAAAGAATGTCTATCATTTTAGCTTTCTATTTTTATTAAAATGACTGCTTTTGGTTTATGGAACGTGAACTGCTCAATCTGCATTAAGAGCACTTGGCATGAGTAAAAACAGAGACTCACATTTATTCTTGGGGATTTATAGCTAACGGAAATAAAATGTCAAACAAAAAAAATTCATTGTAAAATAACAAAGATTAAATCTTTAGAATTTGTGAGACTAACATTTTCCTCACGACTTAGATAAGCGTTTTAATACAAAACGCATAACTGATAAAGAATCAAGTTTGTAACATTTACAGAAATTTTGGGCGCCTCGGTGGCTATATCACAAAAACGGAAAAACCAATACTGTTTTTATTTTCCCTTTGCTACATCAGTTTGTGGAAAACGCATTCTGCTCTTAACACTTCAGTTTAATCTCTAATTTATGATAAAACATAGACATGCTTCCAGATTAGATTCAGTAATAGAAGCAATGCAAGCAGCATAAACAACCCCAAGCAATGTATTTCCAACAGATCACAGGTTGCAGCTTTAGCATATCAGCTAATAGTGACGGCAGCTTAGTGCACCAGCTAGCACAACAAATATACGATACGAAGTCCAACATTTTCGTTATATAAAGATCTTTGATGACAATATATCAAATGTACAGAAATGTAAAAAATTGTGATGACAATAGTGGAGTTACAATGTGCCTTCAAGCTACGCAATGACAACAGTCATGACCAACACATTTAATGGATCCATCTTTTGTCTCTATGTAAGTGGCTATTGTAAGATGTAATACTGATTTCTCTTTTGAAATCTGTTTGATTGCTTACTGCCTACTGTAAGATCCTCCACAGCAGAAAGGTCAACCCCACCCACACCACATTCCTGTTGCAAAACCTATCGGCATAAATGTGACTCTGCACCGCAAAACCAGTTGCTCGTCGCAATGTTTTCATGAAAGGGCATAAATCAACCTTCAAAACGATACCTATATCAAATGAATCGGACCACATATGACTGAGATATCAACATTCAAAGGAGTCGAGTTTCTCCTGTTACAACAAGTGAGAAACGGAGAAATCTGCCTTTGAAGTTGACTATCGACGTAGCACTCACAGACGCTTGGTGCGGTCATGGCTATGTTTGTATTTACGGTAGCCTATGCTGCATTCACAGCCACATGGATAGCCTACCTGGCTTAGGTTGAACTCAGGAGACGAAGATGGATTCTGGAGAAATATCTTCACGCTAGTCAACGAGTGGATTTACCATAAGTATTGAAGTAGAGCGGTCAAAACAGCAACTTTTAACATTCTGCTGGAATTGAATTCCTCACCTCAAGAAAGTCACGTTTTTAGGATGGAAAGGGTAAGTTTTTCAGCCAAATTTATTCCCAACAGTACAGTATAGACCTTCCACTGTTTCAAAACACTAAAAACAAAAAATCCAAAATTTTACCCCATGCAACATAAAAGCTCGTTTTTCTCCGAAACCTCGGAAAAGCGACTGGTTTTGCTGTGGAGGGTCACAAATGTCTACATATTGTTTATGAGCAGGTTATGTGTTGTTAAGTTGAAACATTTTACAAAGTCTTTGCTGTCACACAAGGGTAACAGTGTAGAAATAATGCTAAGCCTGACTGGTGATGAAATGCATAATTTTCGACGCAATACTGCTTTAAAAAGAAGGAGTGCACCTTCACATGACAGATCTACTCATGAAGATACTACAGTTTGTCAGCAAGACTTAATCTTGCCTAAGTTAGGATATGAGAGCCCTCTGAAGGTCAGGTCAGGTATAGTAGATATCAAATTTACCAGCTGCATACCGCTTCGAAGGTGTGTGGGTCGGCAATCCCAATGCTAAATGGAAACCCCAGGCTTGTGGCCTTGGCCATTGGCCACTGCTGTGTTGCTCTTCTTGATGGAGGTCATTCGGATGGCTGAGGTGCTCTGCAGGTAGCTGGAGCCTCGTTCATGCTGCTTCTGCCTTCTGCACATCAGCTGGCTGTTGAAGTGGCGGCGGAAGCTCTCGCTGAGCAGGTAGAGGGCAAAGGGGTTGACACAAGAGCTGGAGAAGCTGAGCACTCGTGCTACCAATGTGATGATCATATGCAGGAGTGAGGAGTCGATCTTGCGGTAGTTGAAGGAACGGTACATGTACAGCACGTGGTTGGGGAACCAGCACAGAGCAAACAGGCCCACAAATACCAGCACAATCTTGGCAAGTCGCTTCCTGGTCTCCATCTTGGGAAAAGAGAGAGGATAAGAGAGACAAATAAGAGGGTTTAACCTCTGAGCTATTTTATTTGATTGCAAAGTGACTTGAGCTCTTAATTTAACATATGAGTAATTTGTTTGACCTCAGTGTTCTATTGTCCTGTCTGATCTCACATCCAAAAGTTACTACCAGGACTGACATTATCGATGTGCAGGAAAGAAGTCTAAGAAAAACTACTAGATGATCTTTGGACATGTGACGATTCTTATAGGGGGCAGGGAGCATACTGGACGTACAATGATTGATACAGGACTGGTAGCTTTATTTGACGAAAGACAAAAGAGACACAAAGGTCCAAAACCAAAGCATAATCCAAAAAACACAGCCGTACTGTAGTGAGAACAAAGCCTGACATTTCGGTATTCAAATCCTCACTGGTTGCAAGACAAAGGAACAGACTATTGAGAGTTAACCTTTACACAGACTCTTATCCACAGCCATACATTTTGTAGTTACAACAACAGCACAACTTGGAGTTAAGGGCCTTGTTCAAATACGCAACTGTGTCTATGTCTTTTAAGGCTCAGCTGGGTTTTGAAACCCCAATCATGTGGTCACCAATACATAGTTTCAGTCACTCAGATTACTGCACAACCACTGTCCCATCGAACTAAAGCCAGAAAGAACAGTACACATTAGGCGCTAGAAAGCCTGACTGCATGCTCAAGAGAAGAGAAAGACTAGGGTTTATAAAAGGGAAATCCCAGGTGGGATGATGGTGGTCTAGTGGTAGGATGCTCGCCTCTGGACCAAGGGGTCATGGGTTGAAATCCTACCTCCAGAACTACCAGCATTGTGCCCCCGAGAAATATGTTTTTTACTGGATAACTGTTCCTGCTTATACCCTTTAGCGAAATACTAAAAGAGCATATTTTCCTTCCTAAAACCCAGTTAGGCCCATGAACAAGTCCCTTAAGCCCTAGCTGTAGTAATTAAGAAATGAAAGTCAGTCTGGATAAAAACATCTTATTCATTGGTTTTGTGGTAAGGTTCACAGTTATGTACCAGAAGGTTGTGGGTCAAAGGTCACGTTTACACATAGCTGAGTATTTACAGAAATGGCTATGTCCCCCTCTCCCTTTCAATTATATCCTTGTTCACACCAGATCATTTTCGAATCCGCGTAAATACGCCATCGAGAACTATTATGAGCATGCCAAACCTATAGGCGGCTGTGTAACAAGAAGCATAAAGCCATGTTAGCCAATCAGAATCCTGAAAAAAAACGTCCTGTTCCTGTCGCATTCTGTGAAGTTTGAAAACTTAAAACCCTGTTTTCCTCTGTCTACATGCAGACATGAAAACGAACTTTTCCCAAATCTCCACTTTGGCCAGAGGTTTCAGAAACAATCGTTTTCAGCGAATCAAACGTCTGTTTTCATGTAAATGGAAGGCAAAAACACATGGATATATTATCCGTTTCACAGACGGGGTCAAAATCTGGTTCTGTCTTAACTCCAGCACTAGCACCACTGAGCTCCTGAGCAAGTTCCTTAACCCCAAGATGATCCAGGCAGTTTGTAGTGTAACAGTTAGGGTTTACCCCGTGATCGGAAGGTCACCAGTTCGAATCCCGGTCCGGTAAAGATACCACCAAGGTACTCATGAGCAAAGTACCGGCCTCAAACACTGCTCCCCGGGCACTGCCAATGTCAGCTGCCTACTGCTTCATGGATGGGTCAAATGCAGAGGTCACATTTTGTTGTGGTACTCTGTGTTGTGGTGTGTTCACAATGACAAATAATCACTCACTTTCACCTTTGCAGACTGTACCTGTAATAAATGCCACAAAGGTATATTTACATATCCGTCTATTTAAGGTCTTGAAATTAAGTTCAGTTTCGATAATATATATCATTTGCCAGATATTAACAAAGATGCATTTAGGACTGAATATGTACTTCTTCCTGTCCAAAGTGAAGCACTGTTTGCAGCCACCAACAACGGGCTTTTGCGCTTTATCTTCATACAAACAGAGGAGAGAGATTACTGCTGTGCCGGCAGCTGAGTGTACATGCTTCATCGCACAACCGGTCAGAAACAAGCAACGTGTGATAAGAGCGCCACGCGCCGCCGGTTCTCGCGGCAGCTGATTCAATTGAGAGCACATTGAATGAATTTTTTTTGTGGTGGTCAGCATTGTGTTTTCTGGTTTATTTCAGGTCAGATTCAAGTTGTGTGATCTTTAAATCAAGGAAAAATATTGCAAAGTTGCAACTATCACACCGTGGATCTGGACTCTGTGTGAAGTTGCAGAGTAAACTGACATTTCATTTTGAAGCTGTCAGTCTTTCCTCCGCTCAGCAGAATGCCCATTGATTATTTGTTTGTGGGTGACTTTTCAAAAAATAGGACCACGGACTCCAGCCGTAGTCTTGTGGATAAAAAGTAAAAAAAAACTCCATATGAGTGGATGGATAAAAGTTTCTTATAAATTTGCAAGGATATTGTCCCTGGCTGATATGCACAATCTACTTGAATGTCCATAAAATGATCCTTGAGTATGATTACATTTGAATCCAAAAATATCCAGGATGGCTTAGTATCTCACCATGCAATATATTTTTCCCAAGTAATGATAGTGAAGTCGGCCATGACCCCATACTTATATAGCCTCTTAAATTGGAGATTTCAAATATGGACTTATTATATATGGTACCTTATTAGCAGTAAAATTACACTGTTGCATGGAGCTTATTAAGAGGGTTACTGCAAGGTGAAAATTAAGGCATCAACTGTTTCGTCTTTAATAACTAATGATGGGCTGCCAGAAGCAGAGGCTCCAAAAAGGGTACTAAGTTTAAGATGAATTCCCACTGAGAGGCTTGTATTTTTAGTTAAAAAATCATGTGAATGATGATGTCTTGTTTTTTTTTTTTTTTTTAATCTGTCAGTGTTTCATCTTGGTTTTGGTTCCTGTATAAAACGTGGGCGAAACAGTCAGTACTTTGTGACTTCTTCAGCTGGATAATATTTGTTGACAACAAAATCCAAAGTCATTTTATCTAGTCAATCAAAACTAACAACAGCATTAAATACAGTCTGGGCTCTCGAACTCCTCTTCATTAAGATACGTAGTAAGTATCTTGACGTATTTCTGATTCTAATATAAGGTTTAACAAACAACTCAACAATCAGCAGTCGTTAAAAGCATTTTCATTCAGGCGAGGACAATCTTTTCAAGGATTTAGGGATGGTTATTCATGCATTTAGCACATCTCGCCTGGACTGCTGTAATTCTGTTAATCTTGGTGTAAATTTGTCACATTTGTCATGTTTGTAGCTTGTCTGTGTCCCTCAACTGGGTAAAAACAGAGAGACTATATCACAATCTTTTTCTATCTTCAGTCATACATGCAGTAGTAACTTCAAGACTGTGAAACAGTTTGTCAACTCACATTAGAGGAGCCCTCAGTATTTCCCTATCTATTTAAATCTCAAAAAGACCCAGCTGAGCTGGTTTGGGCATCTGGTGCGGATGCCTCCTGAGCGGGGACGTGGTGAGGTTTTCCGAGCATGTCCTACAGGGAGGAGGTCCCGGGGCAGACACAGGACAATCGGGGGGACTGTATCTCTTGGCAGGCTTGGGAACGCTTCGGCATCCCCCCGAAGAGGTAGTGCAGGTGGCTGGGGAGGGAGATGTTTGGGCATCTCTCCTGAAGCTGCTACCCCCGCGACCCAGACCCAGGACAAGCAGGTGGTGATAGATGGATGGATGTATGGATGGATTTAAATCTGACCTGAATTTATTAGCAATTGGGGAGAATTAAACATGAAGGTAAGGTCTTGGGTATTACATATATACAGCTCCGCATCACTTTATTTCTGATTTGTTGGTTTTACAATTTTGTGGCTATGTGTCTGTGTAAAAAAAAGCCAATGTTCGTTTATAATATTACCTTGCTTATTTCAAAATTCCAAACATTTTTGAAGTAAATTATCTTATCTTTTATCTTATTATCTTATGGAGTAAATGATCTTAATCTAACCTGGAAGTTGCAAACTACACATATATTACTTTACAATTATTTCATTAGAAGAATATGGTTCACAAGTCCACGGTATCCTCATTTGCTGAGGTATGTTTCCTCTAATCAGCAAATTGAATCAGGTCTATAGGTGTTGGAATATAACACATGGAAAACCAGAACTGCAGTTATATATTAAAATATGCACTGCTTTCTTATTCTTCACAGACCTGCAACTGTAATAGCTCATAAATGAATATGAACCTGTACATTTTACACTCACAGCCACATATTGCAAAGTTAGTAAACAGAAAAAAGTGATGTGGTCTCTTATTTTATTTCCAGAGATGTTTATATTTGTTTGCTCAGCAATAAACTTTTATACAAAGTTTACTTACTAACTTACTACTTGAATATTGACAAGAACATTGCTTTTCTCTTTTGATAATAACTATTGTTTATAATGAAATATAACAGTCTAAAGTTATATATGTTATATATAACAGTTTGCCATTTGTATAATCAAGTAGTAGTATTAGTAGTGATCATGGTATCATAAAAGAATAAACACCAAATAACATAAAGGCAGAAAAAAAATATTTGTAAAGTACGTATGCCGGTTGGTCTACGGCTAAGAGATATAATAAGTCTGTGCTTAGTTTCAGGTCTGCTCGAGCTCTGTTCTACCTAAAGCTCTACTATCATTAAGGCCCTGAGCAAGACCCTTAACCCCAAGTTGCTCAAAGTTGACTTTAAAGATCATATAAAGGCTAATAAAGACTGTAATTTAGCACATGTAAGTTGCTCTGGATGAAAGTGTCTGATAAATGATTCATTAAAAAAACTATAAGACTATGACTATAAGGTTTGGGGGTTTTGGTCAGGAGACTTAAAATCCACTGCTGGACCCCTGTGCAAGACCCTGTAATTGTCTTTGACCCAGTAATTGTAATAGTAATTGCTGGGTACCATACATCATCTTGTTCTCTTCATTATTTCTTCTTTTTCTTCATGTTATTGCTTTTTTGTGAATGGCACTCAGGATCATTACAGTCACAGCAGTCTGATCAGCATGTATCAGTAACCATTCTTTTTTCCTCCTTCATCCTTTCTTTTTTCATTCCTCCTTGATTGCTCATTGTTTAACAGCTAGGTCAACTATAATCATAAACTTTATGATTTCTTCTTTTCACCTTTTTACCACTTTATCCAATTTCTACTTTTTTCAGCACACAATTCTTCCTGATGTTCTCTGAGGTAGTGGTCCTCCAGTGATAGGATGCTCACCTTTGCACCAGGAGGTTATGGGATCAAACCCTATCAACATCTTTACAACCCTTGGGTTCCTGAGCAAGACCCTTAAGCCCAAGTTGCTCCAGGGAGACTGTCACTGTAATTAGTAGATGTAAAATGTTCTGGATAAGCTAATGTACCTTATGTAGTAATGCCAGAGCTTAAGTTGAAATAGAAGCATGTTCTACTTTTCTCTTTGCCTAGATGTCACTAGAGAACCCCAATCAGTAATTTGGGCAGTTGGTAGCGTAATAGTTGGGGAGTTCACCCCGTGATCTGAAAGTCACTGGGTCGAATCCTGAAAAAAGAAACCACTGAGATACTCATGAACAAGGTACCGTCTCCAAGCACTGCTCCTCAGGAGCAGCCCGTCAGCTGCCCACTGCTCCTTCATGGATTAGTAAAAAGGTCACATTTCATTGGGTGCACTGTGTGCTGTGCTGTGTTGTGCTGTGCTCATAATGAGAAATAATCACTCACTACCGAGGCCTAGTGACAAAGTCTCTTAACCCAAAGTTGCTCTGGCGAAAGTGTCCCTGTAATTGGGGATTGTAAGTTGCTCTGGACAAGAGTATGTGCTAAATGCTGTGAATGTGAATGCAAGTGAAGACAGTCAGGCTAAGACATAAACTGTGAAAGCAAAGATATTAAAAAAATTAAAAACACAGATCTGGAAGTATAGAAGGGGACCAGCAAACAGAACAGAACAGATGCAATATGGAGACAAAGCTAGGGTGACCAAACGTCCTCTTTTCCCTGGACATGTCCTCTTTTTAAGACCTAAAAGTTCGACCAGGATTCTAAAATCACCCGGGATTTCATTGCACCTCAGCCTCAAACATTCTTATGTTGGATTTGCTAGGCGTTTCCCTAGGGCTTTCCCAAACTAGTTACGTCACTCTTTCCCTTACTCACTTCCACTCGCTTTTCTTATAGCCTTACTGCATAAATCGAGGGGAAGTGAGTAAGGGGAGAGCAAATTAACCCGGCGAAAAGCTCAGAAGTCAATATTGTCGGAGAAGCTATTTTTAAGTGCTAGCTTTTCAAACTACGAGATACTCTTAAAATCAGCTAAGCTACATGGCAGTTACAGTTTGAATGAAGTAGTTAGCTGTGATACAAGCTGCAGATAACTACCAAGATGGGCTCCATTGTCCGACTCTATCTCACAGCTGCCGTGAGCATGATGTGATGCAGTGAGCTTGTCACTTCTGCACATTTCTTTCTGAGCTATAGCCTTTAAAAAGTACCTACACTACTGACAAGCTATTGAAAAAAGTAGCTAAACTAATAACATCACTACTTTTAGTTAGTAACTCCCCAAGACTTGAAGTCAACTTAAATAGGGACAAAAACAGGTGTCGCACAGCACATTAGGCCAAACAAACCATAGAGGAGTGCAACAAAGATAAGATTTTAATGTGAAAGGAAGTGACTGCCATTGTGAAAGCAGCACGGCACACCATCACAAAATTTCTAGTGGTCTTATGGGACATCACAGGCCAGAAAAATAATCTCCCAGCCCTCAACGACAGAATCTTACCTGCCGTTTGGAGTGCTCGCTGACCTCGCCGGGCATGTCGTGAGCACTCTTCATTAGCGTTCTGGCGATGTGGTAGTAGTAGACCGAGATAATCCCCAGGGGAATGAGGAAGTAAACCAGAAAGATCATAATCGAGTGAATCTTGGGCTGCATTTCGTTGGAGTACGGGTAGGGCACACATGCGGTGAAGGTGACGTTACTCTCGGACACGTGGACCACCTGGGAGAAGATGGCCTCTGGCACCGCCAGCAGCACAGAGACCACCCAGATGGAGATGGCTTTCAGACAGGTCCAAAATACAGCACTTGAGATCTGGATGTCCATGGGGTTAACGATGGCTTTGTGCCTGCATGAGAAAAGTAGGGAGAGGTTACTGAGCTTCTACACTAGTTAGCATATTGAGTGCCGTACCTCTGCGCCCTGGTAGGGGACATATGATCAAATCTTCATGGCAGGATGGAAGTCATTCTCTTGTCTGCATGTTTCATGTTGACCTCAATCTATGGGAGATCTTAGGATGTGGAGAGCTTTTTACGCAAAGACTTCCTGCATTGCTTGGCACTTCAGTCAAATGGGAAGCATGTCTGGAAATGAATTTTCTCCCTTAAATTTTTATGTATTTTCAAAGTTACAAACAACGTCTAAGTTTAAATTGTTAATGGTTATAATTTTAATGAGAACTGGATGACAATGGGCCTCATTCATCAACCGTTCTTAAGAAAAAAACTCAAGTGCTCATAAAGATTTTGACATTCACCAATGTTTTTTTAATTAAGTTAGTCTGTGAGTGACTATTTGTCATTGTGAACACATCACAGCACACAGGGCACCACAATGACATGTGACCTCTGCATTTGACCCCTCTGTGAAGGAGCAGTGGGCAGCTAACATGGGCAGCGCCTGGGGAGCAGTGCTTTGGGACGGTATCTTGCTCATGAGCACCTCAGTGATACCTTTACCACTGCTGGGATTCGAACCGGCAACCTTCCGATCGTGGCGGCGACCGCCCTAACCGTTACGTTATCAACTGCCCAACAATTAATATTTGGTAAGAACAGAATATACACATTTTATTGCATGTCTGTTTGTCCAAAACATTATTGGGTTTTCTTCAATTTGACAGTTGTAAAATATCATACTATGTAAATGTCTTAACTTTCTTAAGAACAAATTTGAGGACAAAATGGCGAATGCGACCCATTGTTCACACTTGACTTTGTCATCCATCTACCCCATTCAACTATACAACCATTTCATGTTAATCACATTTAACAACCAGATGTCGTCAAGCAGCTTTCATTTCGCCTACTGAATAAAGCCATTATCAGATAATCTCTCCATAATTTGCTTACTCCTGCAACAGTGTCTGGCAAGTCCAGATTTGCTGATTGGCAATTAGTCCACTTACCAAGCTAATTTGAATTATGTTTCATGGGGTACAATATCATAAAGGTTGTGCTGCTTTTGAATGTCTTACTTGAAGCAAAAATTAGGTCTTTAGTGACTGATGGTCCTATACCACAAGGGAATACCACAGCTGAAACTTTAATATTTCCTATATACACTTTAACCAAAATATTTGTATATTTGTAAATGTAATTGTTTGTCTTCTCAAATCAGTTTTATTTGAAGTTTAAGAAATGCACTTTCTGATGTGCAAAAATGTCCCAGATAAATCACAGTGCATTCAACAAACAACGCTATATAAGCAATCTAATCAGACTACATAATAAATCTTAATGATGTGTATGCACCAGTGTAGTCTTGTTCACTTGTCTGTCAAATTCCACTTGTTGTTAATTAGCTTTCCTGCTCTCCGCTGCTTACTGGGACACCAAACAACAATGAGAGAGTGGATATCACAAAAATCCAAACAACTATAAGACCGTTGTAGAAAAACGTAAAAACGTTAATGTCAGTTTACACCTAATGTTTACATTTTCTTAATGTTTCTCATCTTGGGTAATAATTCGTCTTCATCTTAACTGAACAGAATATAAAAGCAGTTGAATGTTTGCATGACCTACAAGGTGTCAAAACAGTTTAAATTTTAGTTTCAATGATTTAATTGCTTAGTTTAGCTGAGTAAAAATAAATCACGGAGCAAAGCAGAGAACAATATTTGAAAACCATATTATGGTTGATTGGATTTGAGTAAAATCCCACATGTCCAAAAGGATTTATCTCATTAATGGAATATAGAGTTGCTTGAACTGACTGCGTGAAGGATTGTTTGTCAACCACAAGCACAGCACCCAGTGCAACACAACGAAATGCAACCTCTGCATTTAACCCACCCATATAGAAGCAGTTGGCACCTTATTCCTTCTCACCGGGGAGTAGGCAGGAGCTGGATGCGCAAAATTCACTGTGACGAAGCAAATTGGCTTGATTGTGTTTCATGCATGAATGTCAGGGCCAAAGTAAATGGTAATAAGATTCTTTCAGGAGCTTTAAAGACATCGCCACAGCCGGCATACAAATAGCTCATTTCTAGGGTTTGGGCTATAGAAAAAAGCCACTCCAGCAGCTAACATATTCGCAAGTGAGCAGCTGTAGCCCTTTATGAACCTATATGTTTTGTCCCAATGGAAAAGCATTTCTGGTTCTATCACACGGGAAATGTTGCATTGGTCAAAAGTACCACTGTATAGTACAAATCCAGGCAGTATTTACTTGTTGCTTTGCTGTTGCTTGGTTTTACATTTTGAACTGATCATGTAGGATCCTGAATTGATATCAGCAGGTCCACCATTTCCTTTAGCCTGGGATATGTTGAGCAGTTCTGAATCAGTGGTGGATCACTACTCGCATTTTCTAGAACTTGAGAAATTGTTCTTTATGTCTGTACTTAATTATATTGAGCACTATGTACTCAGACTGAGTATTATGAGAATTATGAGAACAACATTCAGTCTCTACTTGAGTAATGCAATTTTTTTACTCCAGTACCTTCCTAATCACAAGTACATTTTGCATCCTGCCTGGCCACCTACTTGCCTTTAGACAGTCAGTCTTACAAAATTCTAAATGCTTAAAACATGTCCAAACATGTTCTGATTAGTCTACTCTAACAAGAACTAAATGTTTGCAGCAGGTTTGTGCTGCAGGTTTGCCAGAATCCACTACAAGTTTGCCAGAAACCTAATGTGGGGATGATTTGTATCACAGTCCTACTATTTCTGGAATAAACAGTATTTGAGAAATGGCACCAAATTTGAAATTAAATACATTATAGCACATAAAGACTGAGTCACTTATACCTTCACTAATACCAGCAAAATATTTAAATACTTTTAACATATCAAATACTTTTACCCAAATAAGATTCTAAGGGGTGACTTTTAACCTTAACTGGCGTCATTTTCTTTGTAAGGGATTTTTGCTTTCAAAGCCAGCACTGGTATGTATGCAGAATTAGACATTAAGCTTATTTATGTGACTTTAAACCTTTCGTGCCTTTGTGTGGCCGAACCATGTATTGACGCAGTGGATAATAATTCATGCATTAAAATGTTAACAGGTATTCAGCGGTCCAGTGCATGTACAGACAGCGGGAGACCTGAAGAGTTGAAAACATAGGCACCCACACTGCATGTAAAACCTGTCATAGCATTCATATAGACCATTCTAGACTATGATTTGCAAATGAAATTATGAATGAGACGGGTTTTAGTCATGGCCCAATCTTCTGAGTAAGCCTTTCAGTAATGTGCACAGACCTTTCCACCAGGCGAGGACGAGTGTTCTGTTCAGGACACAGTTACCCCATTATCAGACCAAATTACATTATTTATTGCAGAATGGATATTCAAAATTCCAATAATGAGATGAATTGGAACTAGCCGAGGATGGGTAATGGAAAGCTGAAAACGGACTGGGAAAAAAACAGCAATCGAGCTGCATCACAAAATCATTCCATTCATTAATTTCAAATCAATTCAACTGGCTTATGCTAATATTTGAGATTGTCTTCATTAACTGAGATGAAGAAGTATGTTTGTTGCTGTAAGAGCTGCTTAGTAATATGGCTTAAGAATACAATATGATAATTATTTTAAAAGCCTTATCAATGTGGAGCAACAAAGTGAACATGCCATTTTTGCTGTGACATTTCACGAGACCACAAAAGAGCAGAAAGATTCTTAACGTCTTAGCTTGTCAGTGCGTCCCTGTATTTCTATGAATTTTGAAGACTTACTAAACTTTCCCAGCTGAACTGAAAAACCCAGCAAATCAAAGAGTGCTGAATAATTGGTGTTGGGAAGACATTTTCTACTGTACAGTTAATCTAACACAATCTTGAATAGATTTGAATCTAGTTTGAGCCCCATCTGTTAAATTTTACACTATGAACTCAAAGAGTGTAAAAAAAAAATCTTTCATGTATCTCTACTAAACATATCATAAGAATCTTTCATATCATCTGCAGGAATGTAAAAAATACTGTATTCACCAGCAAATTATTTTTTCTACTTTTATCTCAATTAAGAATAAATGGGCAATATTAAGATTCATATTACCAAATGCACTTTGATGTAAAAGTATTACAGTACAGTAGATTTGATCTTATATTGTTACATACTGAGCTGATGAAATTTCCACCTGTTTAATAAGGAACTAAACATGGTTTTAGGGCTCGCTGTGTCATCTATTTACCCCTACAGTGGTGTTAAGGGGGCAATCAAAAAAAGTTCAGAGACAATATTTTTTAAATATTTCATTTCTAAAACTCACACTATATTATTTGACTATGCACCAAGTCAGGATTAACTCATGTCTACAGTAAAAATGGCAATACTTTTTGCCAATACTTGGCAATGGCAATACTTCTGCTGGTTTTGGTGTGTAGTTATGAATAGTCACTGCAATGAACCGTATGAGACACCTTAAAGTGCAGAAGTGCAGTATTACACTGTAAGACCTGCTGAATAAAGCTAAATCTTACAATCAAGATGTGAAAGCTCTTCTATCGTCTCTCGAAAAATATACACAATGTACATTATAGTATATTCGATATTGCACAAATTTATATAGGTTTTAATATCTATGTTTGGGGACATGACAGCTTTTGGGTGTTTGTTAGGACCTGATTGTTCCCTTAAAGAGATACAATCCTGGGATGCTGTCAGATTTTTATGCTTTTGTTTGGGCATTTTTGTGTGACAACCAGACTTCATATGGAAAATGGTGTTATAGACAATTCCAGTTTTCATTTAATAAAAGAGTCAAAATATTTGCATTTGATTACGGAGGTTAGGGTTAGTGATGTAGGTACAGTTATAGTCCGGATATAGTATCTGTCTATTATAACTCTACCTCTTGCACACTCAGTGTAAATGTCAATTTCAACCTGTTAAGAATACTGCATCCTGACTTGACAAACATGTTTACCTCTATGTCTGTCTCTAGCCTCTAATTATATATATATATATATTAAAATAATAATAATAATAATAATTCCTTCGTCTAGTCTAAAATGTATATTGTATATTGTCTGGTCTAAAATGTATATTGTTTAATGTGTATTTTACTTATTTATTGTTTATTCCATGTGCCTAGTCGTGCCACTGCCTATTTATTCTCTGTTCTACTGTTCTTTGTTTGTTTGCACTGAAATAACCTGAGCCACGCTTGTCTCGCTCTCTATGTATCTGTACAGTATATAGCAGAGATGACAATAAAGTTGACTTTGACTTTGACTTTGACTACAGTTGTGGTCTTTAGATTATGGGAGTAATTATGGGAATTAATTATGGTTAAAGGAAGGAACCTCATAAAAATACCAAGGCGTATAATAAGCACCCACACACACACACACACACACACACACACACACATCTTACTATCTTTATGAGGTCCGTTGTTCCACTTGGCATCGACTATATCATTGTCTGCAGCAATACTAACACCAAAGAAACACATTTAAAAAACTGATAACAAATAAATACCAATAACACACCCTTTAATACTCCACTAAACCATAACTTCTGTATCCAATAGTCTTAATTAAGAAAACATCTCTATCTGAAACCACATTTGACTGCTAACACTTCTATGGACTTGATAAATAAAAGTTGGACTACAAACAGAAGACTTTTCCCACTGGTTCCGTGTAGGTTTCTCCCCACCTGTCTGCGCTGAGCGCGGTGAGTGTGAACACTGAGACTCCGACCGACGTGAGCTGGATCACCGGAATCAGTTTACAAGCCACGGTGCCAAAAATCCACTCCTCAAAGAAATAACGGAAGGCGTCCACCGGCACAGGCGACCAACAGCAGGATGTCTCCCACCGCCAAACTGAGATGAAAATGTTGGGGACGCTCCTGCATGGCGCTGGTGGTGATAAAGATCTTTGACCGTGATGTTGCCCCAGCAAGCCGACGCCAGTGATCAGTATGTATAAAGACGGAATTACGCAGCGGATAACGAAGGAACAGTCTCCTCTCCCGTCTGAGACCCACTCGTCGGCAGTTTCGATAGTAGCGCTTGTCGGGAACAAAGACACGTCCAGAGTATCATCCATGCTGGGGGTGAAAGAGTTTAAAGAAAAAGGAACAAGGAGCTGAGTTCGCTGGAAGGTGGACAGAAAGAGCGCTGGCGCTGGCCCAGCCGTTGCTGAGGAATGCGGACTGAACACCTGCAGGTGACCTGCTGCGCGTTTTTCAAGGGCAGGAGGGAAGGGGTGGTTGGGGGTTCACAGGACAGATACTGCTTGTCCCAGAAGATTATTGAAATACATTATTTGCATCACTTTTAAATATATATATATATATAGAAGTATATATATATATATAATAAATATGTGCTAGAAAAGCTATGTTGAGTTTTGAAACTGACTATCTAACTGTGCGATTAACTGAGGTGAACAAATTATGCATTGCAGTCTGGGGTGGGAACAAAACTCTGGTTCGACTCTTTGATTTGACAAGGTGGGAAATTAAAACTTGTATCCACATTTTAACCACATTTTAATACTGAATCAGAGAAACAGTGATGTGAGCGGACTATTTTCACACAACCTGTCAGATTTAAGTAAAAAATGTATAGGACTGAATCCAGGTACAACTAGTTACCTTTAACATTCAGTAATGTTTCCTTTTATTCTTTTTTTAATATATATTTACAATGATAAACTGAGTGGATGATGATTTACGTCACGTCCTCACCAATCATGCGCACGACATCTATTTCTATGATTTTACTATAATTCATCATTTAACGATCTAATGTTTTTTTTCTTCTGATGAGGCTGTGATTATGAAAGACATGCAAAATAAAACCGTATATCTTCTTTGCTTTTCCTTTCCCCGCAGTGGATCTGCTCTGAGCTTTCATGCCATTCTCTGGATGGCAGAGAAAGTGAATGAAGGAAAATCCAATAAATACGTAATCAGAGAAGCATCTTGCTGTGAAGAGATGTAGAACAGGTAACCTATTTGAGAGGAAAGGTGAAACGCAACATTTACCTTGAATAAAGATAATGATACAAGACTTTTACTGCAGTGTTAAAAATGGAATGGAGCTGAACTGAACTCTAAACTGTACCATAAAGAAATTATGACAGGTTTTCTACAGTGAGGTAGGGCGAAGCTGCCCCGGTCCTATAGGGACACTGTTTTCTGTGTTTAGTTCTGGTGATATGCTGGGGTTAAGCGTAACATAATCATCATGCAGGTAATTTTTTTTGCATTAGACGAGCGCCATCACTTGGTCTAGTTTATGCCTGTGTGTTATTATGGTGACATTCGCTGGTGAGGGTCGAGGATCAAATGGACATGTCAATATTGAAGTTGAGAACTTTATTAGGAGTCGTCATTGTTAATCTTATTATGCACTTTTGTACAACACGCAACATTATTTCTAGGTATGATAATGTGCTGTATGAAACATACATAAACTTGGAAAAAAAGGAGATAATGAAAATAATGGCGTTCTGTGATACCCATATCATAGAGTAGAACGCAATGCGTTTTAAAATACATATGTGTTATTGTTGTTCTTTGGTTGTTGATACCATGTCTCTAATATTACACATATTACGTCAATGATAGATGGACAGATATATTTAAAGCAGTGGGTTTGGTTAAAACTACACAAGCAATGCTCATTCCTCATCCAGCTTGAATAGCACGCTGAAAATGTGTGCCTAGAGGCCCATACACCTAATCCGCCCCTGGTTGTAACGACTATAATATTATTGAAAATTTAGTAGTAATGCCTTACCTAACTGCGTTACAGCAAAAATGAATACATTACAGTACTTGCGTTGCTTTTGGAACTTATTACTCCCTACACTGATAGTACTGGAATTGCTGGTATAGGCTTGACTCAAAAACTGAGACTCGTGTGGATTCTGTGGGCTCAACTGTGTTTGCAAGCGATTATAGTCTAATAGCGGCCATATTATTTGAGTGAGACCATTTTTAAAAGGCTTGACTTTACAAACCAGCAAACAAATAGATAAATAAATAAATACTGGCCTAGAAAAACAACGTGAAATGTTTATTAAAAAAAAAAAAAACAAGGCTAATAAGCTTATCAGTACTCTGACTAGCTTTTGAGTAGAGTACTTTGCATTTTTACTTTTTAAACACCAGCACTTTTACTTGTAGCTGAGTATTGTGTTTCAGCAATGTAACAGAACTTGTACTTTAGCACAAATATTTAGTACTATTTCCACCACTGTCTAAACTGTCCGAACTGAACTGGCCGCCGACCCCCGTCACGCCAGGCACCGTGGCGCGCGCTTACGCGTGGAGCACGTGAGTGACGACTGACCGGGCTCTAGCGCTGGCCGTGTTTATTTGGCTAATTAAAGCTCTGTGTGCGCATCACCGCCGCTCTGGCGCTCCAAATGCTGCATTTTCGCTGAGGCTTATTCCCTTCTGTTTGTTTCTGCTTTTTATGACGGCGTTTCGACATGCCCTCACGCACTCCAGCCATGAGAGTATCGGCCGAGCTGTGAGGGAGAGCTGCCGGGATGAACAGCACTCCGCCTGGATTACGGTTGGTGTGTGGACTTTTATAATAACTGATTTTCATTTGCTGAACTTCTCTTTACGTTACGACCTATAATGTAGTTTGGGTTTTTATTTTCATTGTTGCCATTTTTTTTTTTAAACTGTCTGGTAGGGTCAGAAGAAATAATTATGATATTTAGTACTTTCTGCATTGGCATTTAGTAATGGTTTGGCCTATTTCTCCATCGCAGAAAATACTAACATCAAGAGGAGGTCAACTTCCTTGGCATCCTTAATTTATTTTATTTGAATTTTTTTTTTGCAGACAATAAAAAAAAAAAAAAAAAGACAACAATAGAAATAATATTCTGTGAAATTAAAGATAATTATACTCTGGAACAGACTTATAAACAATATCCACCCAGGTTTTCAACATTTTATCAATGATAATGATAATAGATAATATCAACAAAGATAATAGGCCAACATGTACAGATAATAATAATAATAATAATAATAATAATAATAATAATAATAATAATAATAATACAATTATCCACAGAAAATGGAACAAGCGCAAATATACTTACACATTAGTTGATGGTCTTTGTAATATGTCATTTAGAAAATATTTGTTTAACATTTTGTAGAGAAACATATTATGAGGCTATTCCATAATCTTCTGCACTTAATTTTAGATGAAAACTCACCTCCATGGGCAAACACCCCAGGAGGAACTTATCGATTTATAAATAATGAATCTGATTTTAAAAGTTAGTCTTCAGTTGTTCTGTACTGATAATAATAACCTAATTAATATATCAATTAACTCATATACATCAGGTGTGAGGACATAAAAGCAGTGCAAAAATAGTATTAATTAGTATTAAATGTATTCCAGAGATGCAAAAAAAAAAAAAAAATTGTAGGCAACTTCAGGCTCACAAAAGACAGACAGGCTTAGGTAACAAACCCAAATTGGCAGACAAAAAAATAATTAAGAGCAAAGGGTGATTATCAGAAGATGCCTAAACTTGTTCCATATATCACAAAACTGGACTAAATCTTACGCTAACACGAACGTACAATTGTAAGTCTTAGTTGTGGCACTGTTATATGTATGTTGTAATCCAGTAAATGTCAATGTCTTCACTTTGTTATTCTCTATGATGTGGAGCCACCATTGCAGTGGTGCATTGGCATTGTGTTTTGTTGCATGGCCTCCCTCCACTATTGTGCGTTGTTGTTTTTTTCGCTGACAGAGTTGAATAGGGATTAGCCTATGGCCAACCACATGCCCCACACTTTTGTTTTTTCCTTTTTGTTGTCTTTTTTTCCTATACTGAGTAAGTAAACTGATGAAGGCACCACGGATGAAAGAGAAATATGCATTGACAAGGGCTTTGCAGAGGGAAAGGTCATTAGGTGGAGGTGCGGGACTGATGGTGGCCTGAAGCAAAGCCATTGGCAATGAAGGCCAAACACAACAGTGGAATAATACGCAAATTTTGGCACGAAAGATGTCATTGAACTACCTCAAAAACATTTATGAGGGATGCGTAAGTATGCAAAGGATAAATGCTGGTTCTTAAGGCAATGCTGATTAAATTAGGTATTGTCCATTTTTACATAGTACATAATGCTCATAAATTATATCTAATATTGGGTCGATGTTAAAATCTGTAGCAACATAATGGCAGTTTTAATTCTGTTATGGTGTGGTGTTAACTGTTAATACTGGAAAACAGGGACAGAAATCGCTCGTTACCCAACAGTGTAGCAAATGACATTGGTTTTTCAAGCAGTGCTGAACTGTGCTTTGTGATTTCTCCCCTTGCTCTCAGCTCAGGCCTCCAACAGTGATAGGCCAGTTTCACACACTGTTCTTCGGCTCTGTGCGCATGTTTTTTCTCGGGGTGCTTGGATTTGCCGTCTACGGCAATGAGGCTCTCCACTTCAGCTGCGATCCAGACAAGAGAGAATTGAACCTGTACTGTTACAACCAGTTCAGGCCTATAACACCTCAGGTAAAAACAAATATGAAAAAGTTTGTGATTTTAATAATCTACTAAGCCATCACAATGTTTGTAGATGTCTGTAAGAAATATCCTTTTTTAAATAGTAGGAGTAGAAGCTTGTATTTTTGTGGAAGTGTTATATGTGTGGTGACAAAAGTTACATGGAGTTGTCTATGGTAAAAATCTGACTTCAAGCAAGTATCTATTCAGTCAGGTTTTCGTTCTCCCCGTTTATCCCTTTTACTGATTAGCCCGCCAGTTAGTCTCATTCTGCAGTGGATTTTAAACGGTGAAACAGTAACAATATTTTTTTGATGCCCTTATAAAAAGCAACTTATATTTTCTGATTACAGAGTCTCCCTGGAGCAACTTGGGGTTTAAGGCCTTGCACTGAGGCCCAATTGATTCTTTTCATATCCTGATAACGATATACATCACAATATAGTACATTTTCTGTAAATTCAGTGGAACCTTCCCAAGAAAAATTTTGTGCAAGTAAAACAACAAACAAATATTACCATAAACAGTGTTTTTGTGACACCATGAAATAAATGATCAAGTATAATATGAAATGATAGACATTTTAATTTCGTCATCCGATATATTTCATCATATCGCACAGCCTTAATGACAACGATATATTTATTAAACTAATAATTAACTCCTTTGCAGGGCTGTTATAGATCACATATGAAGATAATATCTGTAGTAGCCAAAAGCAGTCCAACAGTAGGCAAAAATAAAGGCCCAGTGGTGGTAGTGGGGACGGCACGGTGTCAGTCCCCCCACGAACCCAGTTGGGATTGAGCGGTTTGGAGAATGAATTAATGAATAAATGAATGAATGAATGGTGGTAGTGCTAGGGGTAGAATCGAGTTGGATTTGAACCTAAGACCTCATGGTACGTGGGTGAGTATGGTACCACCAGACCTAAAAATGCAAAGTCTGCAAACACAATTGTTTTTATGTGATTAGCAAAAATCAGTCATCGTAAAACAACCCATCATTGGCCAGCTTTAATTTTTTAGCTTGGCCTTTAGTAACTGCTGGGGAATGACATCCAGGTTTATTAAGTCAAAATTCTAGTGTTTTATTCTCAAATTCACTTAGACTAGAACTAATGATTGGTTCACCTCATTCATTAATAGAAGAAACTCTGACCTGCTGAAGCCAGATATAAATAATATGTGATCATTAGGATAGTTTTAAATGTAAAAATGCAATAATGAACGTCATAAACTAGATTTTTACTTATTTAACACATAAAACAGATGAGAGCATTGCACATATCAGAAAACCGCTTATAATTCACAACGAATAATAATAAACAGAATCGGTCACAATAAAACTACTTATTTCTGTAGTGGTCCTTGTTTTCTTGTTTTCAAAATGTAATTTGATGTGAGCAAGTTAAAAAACAATGATTGTTATTTTTTGAAGTAATGCAAATGAAGATATTTCACAATACGTTTCCTGTGAGGGAGTCCCACTTGCCTGGTGTTCCTTGTAGGTTAGTCGATTCTGATGTGTTACATTCATGTCTGTGTGTATTGACGCCTGCCTCTCCCTTGTGTCTTGGTCTTGCATCTGTTGTGTTCCCGTGTGTTCATGTTTGGTTTGGTTTCTTTGTGTGTTATTAAAGCTTTCACTTTAAACCTCGCTCCTGCATCCCATTCGTCCTTCCTGCACCTCAGCATGTAACATGAATCTAATTATCATGACAAGATATTAGTTGTCCAGTTATTTATAATGTATGAATAGTAATATGAACACAATTATTATCTACTGAGAAGGTCCACATTGTCCTTAACCTAATGAAAGAGAAACACGTACTGTTGAACTAGATCCAGGACAGGCAAATTCTTTCAGTAATAGTTCCAGTATTATTTCTGGGGCAGTTGGTCGCGTAACGGTAAGGTGTTCGCCCCGTGATCAGAAGGTCGCAGGTTCGAATCCAGGACTGGTGAAGTTACCACTGAGGTACTCATGAGCAAGGTACCGTCCCCAAGCACTGCTCCCCAGGTGCTGCTCTTGGTAGCTGCCCACTGCATTTCGTTGCACTGTGGGCTGTGCTGTGATGTGTTTACAATGACAAATAATTACTCACTTCACTTTCATTTTGTGTTCAGTGCTAATGCATGCAAATAGGATTTGCATTGCCATGTAGATGCATTGAAAACAAACTTCACAAAGTTTCACTTTCACTTCTTGGTCCTACCACTAACCCCTACCTCTTGCCCTTTAACACCCCATTGGCAAGGGGCAGGGGTTGAAATCTACCCCTATGAAATGGGACATCCCTTCAAGAACGTGACGTCATCATTAGTCACAGGTGAATTTTACGTAAGCAGGTGCAACGTTTCTGCTGGATATCCGTGATGCTGTCGTCCGCGGTTATTATTTCCATCGTGTGGGCTGTTGCCATTTTTTGCGTTTGTCTGCAGCAAATAGAGATAAAATAGTATAATAACGAGCGACACCACTTTATTCTGTGGCGTTTATGAAGAATATAGCCATAAGGCTGAAGCAAAGTCAAACTAGACAAGACATTGGTTGTGTTTACTTAAAATTCTTTATTAACAAAATAAAGAAGTTATGGGGCGGCACGGTGGCGCAGTGGTTAGCGCTGCCACCTTGCAGCGAGAAGGTCCTGGGTTCGAACCCCGGGGACGACCATAGGGTCTTTCTGTGTGGAGTTTGCATGCTCTCCCTGTGTTCGCGTGGGTTTCCTCCCGGTGCTCCGGTTTCCTCCCACAGTCCAAAGGCATGCTATATAGGTTCATTGGTGACTCTAAATTGGCCCCGTGAATGTGAGTGTGATTGTGTGAGTGTGTGTGCCCTGTGGTGTGTTGGTGCCTGCCCAGGGTTGGTCCCCGCCTTGCGCCTGTAAGCTCCCGGGATAGGCTCCGGTCCCCTTGCAACCCCAGTTGGGATTAAGTGGTTCAGAGAATGAATGAATGAAGAAATTACGTACATTTGTATGTCTCTTTTGTCTTTTTCAGTTCCGCATTCATGTTGCTGATAGTTTTTCACAGGCATTCTGGGAAATATTTCCTACCCCTTCGTTTGGTGGGGTAGTTAGTTTAGGGGTAGGGCCAAGGGGTGAAATGGGATGCACCCTCAGACACTAATTGACATTGCTTGTGATTTGCTTGTTTCAAGAAATAACTAATGCTTCTTCTTACAGGTATTTTGGGCTTTGCAGCTAGTCACTGTCCTGGTCCCAGGGGCTGTGTTCCATCTCTATGCCACCTGTAAAAACACAGATCAAGAGGAAATTCTTCAGCGCCTGCTTTACACAGTCTTTTACATCATATCTGTCCTGTTGCGAATCTTTCTGGAGGTCGTAGCCTTTTGGCTGCAGAGTCACCTGTTCGGTTTCCAAGTGAACTCGATTTATCTGTGCGACGCCAGTGCCCTGGAGAAGAAGTTCAACGTCACCAAATGCATGGTCCCTGAACACTTTGAGAAGACCATCTTTCTCAGCGCCATGTACACTTTCACCATCATCACCATCTTACTATGCGTGGCTGAGATTTTCGAGATCCTGTTTCGCAGGCTGGGCTTTTTAAACCAGTTAAAGACTTGACTTGAAATTTTGGCCAGTTAGGTCTGAGAGGTACTTTCATGCGGATGTCTGATTGACAGAAAGGACAGACAAACTACATACCTCTCCTTCATCTGTGAGCAGACCTCAAACAGTGTTCTTCGAGCTTGGAAATTTACTTCCAAACACTTGATTCTGAGTGTATTCAGTTGTGAGGAGTACATATTTATCGGTTATGTTGATGTTTCTGGGCAAATCTTTGAAACTGGTTCATGAATTGATTCATGAATTCCACGGAAATTGCTTAAAATTTATTTATTGAAGTGGTATCCACTAGAAAGGAGCCACTCAGAAATTCACTCAAGAAGAGAAAAGCTTGGTAAGTGTTCATTTGAAATTGTTTTTAAAACTATAATGCCAAGAATTTCTAATCATTGGACAGATTTTGAAGGCTGTAACTGACGTTTGAGGCATTTTGCAAACCCGCAGACAGGAGGGCAAAGCTTGAAGTCACTGCTTTAAAACATACAATGCACAAAACTATGCTGACAGTTTTCAACCTTGGAACAGCTCATGTAACAGATGACTGGCTCTAGCTGCTAATTTACAAGGGAAGACATACTCCCTAAAGCTAAGTGCGTAGTCTAATGATGTTAATGTATAAAGGAATGACAAAACTGCCACCTGATTAGAACATTTGGCAGACACTTATGTCCAACACCTCTTATATTTCCTAATTACAGAGACAGTCTCCTGGAGCAATTTGGGCTAAATGACCTCGTTTAGGTTTGCTTTGTTACACTTCTATTAGGTTCTGCAGCAGGGAAAATAGACATGGTGCAATCAGATGTCACAGACGAGTTTGTATAATCAGTTAGGCTACGTTGGATCCAGCAGGGCTCCAGCATCCTGGAGCGTTTGGAAATGGACTTTCTGGACTTTTTAGTCTATAGGCCGTTTCCAAACGCTCCAGTACCCTTTGGAAATGGACTTTTTGGACTTCTAGGGACCTTTTACTAAGATCTGTACTGACACTGAACATAAGCACAGTGCTTCATCAATTTGACATTTACAATTTCTGTCAGCTTATCGAACGCTCTTATCCAGAGCAGCTTCTATTTACTTATTACAGGGACAAGCTCTCTGGAGCAACTTGAGGTTAAGGTTTTTTACAACACTGATTTTTGATTTTTCTTGGAATTCAAATCCACTTTCTTTCCTTGGAACAATCTGGGCCTCTCTCAGTGCCCGAACTATTACTTTATTTATTTATTTATTTTCTTTTTTTCTGCTGAGATTCAATCCCAGAGTCTCCTTGGAACAGGTCCTTTCTCTGTTCTTTTTAAGTTCTCCCAAGGTTCAAACCCCCAATCTAATGGCCATCAAACACAGGTATGAAGTGACAGGGTCCCTTGACCGATTTCTGCCAGGGTGCAGCAAAAATGTGGACATGATGCTACCACATGTCACTGGTTTGACAAGTGTGTAGAATCAGTTTGGCTATGCTGAAGTCGGCATTACTTTGCCGTTAGTAATGGAACTTTAGGACATTTCACTGAGACCAGCACTGACACTAGATATTGACCCAGTGCTTTATCAGTTATATATTTTACAGGGACATCCTGGCTGGAGCAACTTGGGGTTAAATGGACTTGCTCAGTGGCTCAGTGGTGGATTTTATAGGCTCTTCTGGGATTCAAACCCCAAATCTTTTGGTCACAAGCACAGGATCTCAGTCACTCAGTCCTCAGCGCCACCAAGACCCCCTTTTACTTTGCTGTATGCTTATTTTTCTAGTTTTATTCTTAATTACCTTTTATGTTTAATCTCTCTGAGATTTTTTACCTCTTTTGTGTGCTTTTATTCGTTATGTATAAGGTATTATCAAGCATCCATCCAACTTATGTTGAATGTATCATCTCAGGTACAACATAGCAGACTGTGACCAGATTTTTGTACCATATCAGGTGGCCCTTAATGTCTCCTTTACCTCTACAAACGATCAATATTAAGAGTCGTCATTCAAACCACTCTGTTCTAGTGTTACAAAGGGTTTTTATGCAATGTCTTTTGCATTATTTATAATGTGTGTAGCAAATAAAAGGAGCACATTCTTACTGTGCACAACGTTTAGGGATGTGCTTTATATGCCACATGTATAAAGCAAGTTTATATTCAGGATTTTCAGATCTGCTTCATTGTATTAAAGATGCAATGATGATGTGTGACATCTGTGATGTGTCTGTGAAATCAATAAAAATGATATGAACTTTCATGTTTACTCCAGACATAGTAGCCTTTTATTTTACAATGAGTCCAAAACAGGTGTAATATTCTTGTGCATACCAATAGACTGTATTTTAGAAATGTTTGATTCCCCAAGAGCAAATGCCAAACAGCAACTATAATTGAAATGTTTAATGTTGAGTAAAAGTGAGTGATTATTTGTCATTGTGAACAAACCACAGCACAGCCCACCGTGCACCACAGCGAAATGTGATCTCTGTATTTGACCCATCTGTGAAGGAGCAGTGGGCAGCTGACATGGGCAATGCCCAGGGAGCAGTGCTTGGGGACAGTACCTTGCTCATGAGTACCTCAGTGGTACCTTTACCGGGGCGGGATTCAAACCGGCGACCTTCTGATAACGGGGCAAACACCCTAACCGTTATTCTACAAACGGGTGTAATGACACCCCTAATTAATACTCCGGTTATAATCATCTGATTAAATATTTCTTCACAGAAATAAATAAAAATCTAGGAATTTGCATCTCTTGACCCCTGTTTACTTCTCTTTGAGCTCATAATTCCTCTTAAATTGGATGATTTTTTACTAAATCGTTCATTTTTTAAGGGATAATTCTGTTAGCATTGTTAGACAACATATTAGAGTTTTCTAACAAGAAAAAGTGAGAGTTCAAAACTCTTCAGGTAGATTAAAATTGGGCTTGTCATGTTTCTAGCTGATGTATCAAATTAATAGCAAGGACTGAAAGCCAAGAAAATATATCATCTTAAACTGTGCAGTTATAAGTGAGTGATTATTTGTGATTGTGAACACACCACAGCAGAGCACACAGTACACCACAACAAAATGTAATCCTCTGCATTTGATCCATCTGTGAAGGAGCAATAAGAAGCTTATTTTTGGAGAGATGGAAACAACTGAAATAATTCAGTTCAAACAATTCACATCAATGTATGTGGTGTTTCCACATCCTGAAGTGTCCCTCATGTGTACTTGATATTCCATATATTAGATATTCCCAAAGAACCTACTTGAAATGCGTTTGTTCTCTCTCCTTCTCTCTCTCTCTCTCTGTCACACATCTTATATACATCAGAGGCTGATGTACATTTGACAGTTTTACTCCATTCACATGAGTCTTACCTGTGCGCCATGTGAATAGATTGTGAAGAAACATGTGGCTCGCATTCACTCACAGTATAGCTTAAATAACTGCTACAGAAAATATATTACAGTAGTAAAATGGTGACAGCTAAGGAAAAAGAGGGGTTAGAAGCCCACTTTCATAACTACATCATTCACCTCACCTTGACAAGTAGCTGGCAGCAACCCCCATAAAATGTAACAAAAAAGAAAAAGTAGGTTTTGATTTTCCTCTCCCACAAAATCAAGCCAGACAATTAGAATACTGACAGACAAACTAAACTGGAGAAAATTACAATAACCCAGCTGGAGCCGGTGAGACGTAGTCATAAATTATTTGCATTCAGAGCTGTACCGCATTGAAAATGGATCATTTTATGAAATGTACTGAACATAAGTGAACTGACAAAATTTTCTCTGCGCTGCTGTTTATTAAGAGGACGAGACTTTTCAGCATTTCTCATGCATGCCGACTTGCTGCCTCAGGACACGAAATAACTTGACTGTAACATTATAATACAGGAGCCCAATCCTTCTCTTCAAGGTCTGGTGACCTACAGGTACATATTAATGTGAGGTGAGGAAAAATATGGAGTTATATGGAGCTTTAGGAATGTGCATAAATCAAAAAATCAAATGGCAGGTAAAACTGTTTCCCCTTGACTCATAACACAGCCTGCATATCTTTAGAAGCATGGAATTTGGCTGCAGTAGATATCTAATGGTTGAAGCAAAACTCTGATCAAGAGATTTACATGTATGGGTTAAAGTTTCTAATTAAAGGGACAGTCTGCCTGAAGTAACTTTGTGTTAAGGGTCTTGCTTAGCTCCTCAGTGGTGGTAGTGTTATAAGTAAGACAGAGGCAGACGACTTGTTGGTTCATTGATGAATACACTAGGACACCACCACCCCTACTACCAACATTGACTTGATGATCCCGGAAGTCACATCCCTCATATGACAGTCACCCCTCAGTGCAGTCCTGGATCATAGATCTGACTGTAGTGAATCCAGTTGTCCCGCTTTATAACAGTGGTTTACTTACAATCTTCTGTCAGTTAGTTTTAGTTATAGCTGAAGTGGATTTCAAAAAGAATTGATTTCTTTATTCTCTGACTCCAAGGCCTTGGCATTATTGTCAAACTTAAATGTATTACATTACTGCCCTAACGCTATGTATAACCCTAACTCTATCCTAAACCTAATTATATCCCTAAACCGGGCTGCACAGTGGCACAGTGGTTAGCGCTATCGCATCACAGCACGAAGGTGAAGTTGCTATCACATCACAGCGCGAAGGTCCTGGGTTTGGCCCCCAGGTTGGCCGTAGGGCCTTTCTGTGCAGAGTTTGTGTGCTCCCCATGTTTTGCGTGGGTTTCCTCTGGGTGCTCCGCTTCCCTCCCACAGTCCAAAAGCATGCACTATAGGTTGATTGGTGCCTCTAAATTGGCCCCATAAGGTGTGACTGGGAGTGTGCTTGTGTGAGTGTGTGCGCCCTGTGGTGTGTTGGTGCCCACCTAATCCTAACCTCATTCCTTGTTCCTTTCTTGTGTATTACTACATTCTGGTACCTTGCCTATTTCCTTGTGACAGTTTGAAATCTTCTAAATTAACCCTAGATTTTTGCATTTTCTTGTAACTGAACAGAACAAGTTATGAAGGACTGTATAAACGTTTTCATAATTGTTTACTAAAGCGTTTTTGTTTTGAATTTCTTTTTTACAGTATCAAAAATATAGAAATAAATGTAAAAGTTGATAAGTAAAAGACAAATAATCAAATATGCAGACTAATACAAGGCATCAGTGAGTGCAAGCTTCATTAACTTATTGCTTTTTTGTTTTTCAACAGACCCAGTGACTTGAATAAAGCTTAAAAACTTCTGCTTATATATAAAGAATTTTGCTTGTAGACGTTTAGCAGATATTCAAAAGCACCATTCTGTGGATTTAAGTAGTAACAAAAGTTGTTAACCTCAAAAACTAATGATTGCAAATCAGTTCAAAATGATTTGGTCAAAAAAAAAACAATGTGAGAGATTGTGTCTGTATGATGTTGGTAAAAGGCGCGTCAATATTTGTGAATTTGAGTGAATGGGGTAAATTTTGTGCAATATGAATTTCATTCACTTTATTTGAAGTGCAGTACTTTTATGGTAAAAGCCATACTTTTCTACAGCTTATTAATGTGAGAACTCCATATTTGTCTCTTGGCGTAATTCACCAAAGCGTCTACCCAGAGCCGCAGCAGCAGTGTGACGTCACAGCCATTACTCCTCCCACCACGCGGGGCGCTGCACGCGCAGCGGCGCGAGTTTCCCCTTAACATAACAAAGCAAACCCGGAAGAGGCGCGGGCTGCAGTCGGTTTGTCTGTTTTGGTGGCTGGAAGTTGAGCGGAGTGACAGCGAGCAGCCATGGCTCTCCCGCCGCAGTTAAAAGCCATTCAGCACCACTTAAGAACGGCACAAGAACACGAAAAAAGAGACCCGGTGGTAGCCTATTACTGTAAGTCCGTCGCTTCACGTTTCCACTTCCAAACAAACTAGCCTAGCCGCGTTAGCCTGTAACCAGGAAATACTTCGGCGAACGTCACATTGTTTGTCAAATTCAGTTGTTCTGTGGGTTTGTGGTCTTCAGTAACGCAGTCCCTCAGCTTTCCAACTACATTAACTTACCTCAATGAAGACCAGAAGGAAAATCAAATAAATGAAACACATATATAAGGAGTAATGACAGTGAACCGTGCTAGCAAACTTGGATCTAACCTGACGTCTTATTGTCTTTCGTTCCTGACCCAGTCTGTGCATTAACACCGTTTCAGTCTAGATAATGCACTTCCAAAGTTCCCTTTCACTTAGTTTAACATAAAGGCTGGCTAAAAAGTCGAAACAGAAGGTGAGTTCAGACTAGGCTAAGGGTAGCTAGCTGAGGATGATGTTGAATAATGTGTGTTGGATTGGCAAATACTTTAATTATTTCGTGTTAAAAGAAAAAAAAAAAACAACACAACTTTTAATGCGTCTCAAGTTCAGATTCAGCTCGTATCTGTTCGCCTAGTAAGTTATTAATTTGTTATTGGTAGGTGATATGACTTTTGAAGGCAGGGCGTGGAGAAATCACGAGGGTGGAATGACTCATTTTGCCCCACACTGACTGCCTATATAACCGGACAGAAATGTCAATGTAATAATACACTATTAAACAGGCCAGATAATGTACATCTGGTTTCCATCTGGCCGTGACAGATCAATCACAATGAGCCTTGGTAGTTGGTATCAGTTAGGCAGTTAGCCCTGTTATCAGAAAGTCGCTGGTTCAAGTCCCAGACTGGTACAGGTACCCCTGAGGTCATTATGACCAAGGAACCGTCCCTAAGCGCTGCTCCCCGGACGCTGCACCCCAGCTTCCCACTGCTGGTCACATTGTGTTGTGGTGCAGACTCTCTTATAGATTAGTCATGAAAAATTAGAACTGAGCTTTATGCAGCTTTTTGGGAGTATTTCTGAGTCGAAAGCCAATATGTTATACACAACATAGGAGTCGCAACAAAGGTGATGCATGTAATTTTAGTTTGTCCAGTCAGTTTGCATGTTGGGCCAAATTTATTAGGTTTTTACTTCAGAATTTTTTCTTCTGTGAGGAGTTATACAATAAGTTGTTGATAAAATACTTGTGTAAGGAACAAGAGACTGTAGGTTAAAGTCCCACTCTTTTCAACCTCCAGAGCTACCGCCATTGGACCGCTGAGAAAGACCCTTAGACCCACAACTTGCTCCAGGGTGACTATCCCTCTTATTAGAGTGAAAGTCACTGTGGATAAAAGCGTGTGCTGAATGTCATTGCAATGTGTGTATCCACAGTAGTCACATGGTAGGAAATGCAATGTCAAGAAAGACAGTAGAGATCATGTCAGGCTACAACTTTGTTATCGCTTGATACAAAAAGAAAACTTGTCTGGTTCTCTTTTTCTATGACTCAGCCACTGAAGTTTAATATAACTTACTCCGGTGAAAAGCTTCTTTGATGAAATTTGAGAAAGTGATTTTAAGAGTAATTTTTATTAGTGATTTTGTGGCCACTTTGTTTGAGCCGTCCGTGAAGGATCAGTGGGCAGCTGACATGCGGCTCATGAGTTCCTCTGTGGAACTTTTATTGGTCTGGGACTTGAACTGCCAACCTTTTGGTCATGGGGCCAACTCCCTAACTGTTACACTATTACCTGCCCGGGGATGGTGTTACTTTATTGCAAATTGTTCATTGCGTTTGCCAGTACTCAGTTTCCAATACACTTACTATTAATGTAGTTAATTTGTTAATCAATAAATGCAGTTCATGTTTGGATATGTGCTGTGGGAAACAGACAGACATGTTCAAACTACGTTACCCATAGTGTTTGATGCAATTCTGTTTCCCCAAAAACCCATTGCTCAACTTGTTTAGAATGTGAGCAGACTAGGTCAAGAGAACATGTTGCACTTTGATATAGTTTGGTGTGAAATATCTCATGACATAAAGCAGTCAACACATGTTTACTTCTGAAAATAGTAAGTTATTGTTTATTGTAGTCATTATTGTGCTGAGAAAGTTGTGTTAATTAAAAATTGTTAATGCACAGAAAATATTCTCGGAGTAAATGCTATTTATTACATTATTATTGTGATTTAAGGGTTTTGTTTGATTCTTGATTCTTTGTTTTGACTGTAACCAGTATTGTATTTGAAATACCAGGGTATGAAGATTAATTTGCTCCTCGAGACTTGTGTTGCCATTCCAGACAATAGCAAATCTAGTCTCACCCTCCATCTGCAAATAAGCAATACCTTAGTTTGAAAGAACACTCCTTTTGTGTTTCTGTTAATGAATTATTCAGCTCTTAAAAGACTGTTTTTCCACAGCTTAAGGGGTCGAACTAAAGGCTTAAACTGGCAAATATTTATGTGACTGTGGAATGTGTTTCAGTCTCCCAGCAGCAAAATGAGCATTCTCCAATAGCAGTCAAATGCATGGGATTTTTTTATTTTTTATTTTTTGCTCTGACATTTGTGGAAACTACTTAAAGGAATATTCACTCCGGCAACAGATTCCTTGGCGACTGTATTTCTGGCTTGACTTCTTATTGGCTGGCTCAGTATGTCATATGAAATCTACTTGTATATCATAAAAGCTTTGCTGTCTTGTTAGGGAGTAGGGGGTTAAAAAAAAATGCAAGTCTGAAATCTGCGTGACCGTAGTCTTTTTGATTTGTCCGGTGAGACAGAGCGAGCACTGAGATGTCCAGATGATGTAATTCCAACATGACTGTTTTATGGATGAATAGTGGCAAGGTATTAATTCATAAATACATGATCAGTTATTGCCCATTTATTGGTTTATTGTCCGTGAATCTGTCAGTCAGTAAGCTGTTATGTACGTTTGGTTTAATAAGGATTATTGACTTGAGTAGCAAGAGTGGCCAGTTCTTCACTTTGTGTATTTTGTTGAAATTTCTCTTTGCCCTGTTCAGCGTCGTGAGTCTCTTTGAATGGCTGCTTTGCTGGAACAAAAAACGGCTGATGCTGTGTGCCACTGGAGGTCAGCATTCACATTTTGTTTCAAGGCCTTGTTCAAGTGGCTGCTTCTCATGTGGCGGGCCCAGTTCTTAAGGAAAAATGGGCCCGCCACATGAGACTAAATAGAATAAAATGGACTTAAATATACGTCAAGATCACATGTGGTGTAAAACAGCTTGCATATTAAAAGGCAATACGTGATACTGGTTATTTTTCCTTATTCATTCTTTAAACAGGAGCCTTTAAGGGTCTGAGACTTAAATCTGACCGCTGCAGCAGCTCCATAAACCTCATGCTATTGCTGGTATTAGCCGGTATTAGAGAATGTAGGAGACGAGATGAGCGATGGACCAAAGCAAGACATGACAGAGTTGAATGCATACTATTTAGGATGACTTAATTGTAGGGGTGGGCATTTAATCGGAAATGTATCGAAACCGACATTCAGAACCTCCAGTCAACATAATCTTGCCCCAAATGTCTGGGGCAGTGTTTTTACGCGAGGCTACTTTGCTCTGGACGCTGCTTTTCGCTGCCGGTTGATTTTAAACACGTAAACCTAAGGACGATAGACGCTCTCATTGTTTTCTCTCCCCGAATTCTCTTTCTGGACCTCGTCCAGTCGGCCAAGCAAGCCGGCGCAATATAATAAGATCCCTGTAGGAGGGCGAGCGGAGCGCGGGCCGGCATTCCTGAATACACAATTCTGTTCTCGCTGCAGATGTCAGAGAAAACACTCGCCTTCGTCCCCGCAAAACGCCCACCGAACGTCAAGATTACGCCAAAGCGGAGTCTACTCATGGATTCTACTCGTGCCACTGTATTTTTTGGGAGGGGGAGCAGCTCAAGTTCTGTGTACTTTGCTTGTCCGTTATTACGTCTGGCCATGTCAAAGTTAAGTTTGAACTCAGCCAAAACGCAGAGTTCGTGTCTTTAGAGGAGTCACATCAAGGCTTGGCTTCAGGCCTTCGCGTCTCGTCTCCTCCACAGAATCCACCGCTACTCGTCTTTGTTTGCATTCTGCCTTTTTTCGTCGACCTGAACTACAGACAACAGGTGTCAAACTCTTGAGGAGCAAAAAAACCCAAAACAAAAACAAGATACAACCTACTTCTCTCACCCCCTTTTAAAGTTTCTCTCTCCCTCTCCAGAGTCTTTCATAAATAGATAAAAAGAGTCTGCCCATGGCAAAGGCAGAAGAGGACTCTGGCTTCCTTTTTTTTTTTATTTCCGTGGCTGTACGTTCGGAGCAGCTTCAATGTTTCTTTGTTTAAAATGAGGAAAAATTGGATGGTAAGCGGTTTGGGCGTCACAGCATTCACAAAGAGCCGCTTTGTTACTGCTACGCTACGATCTACAGTGATGGACATCAGATCTCTGCAAATTGGCCCCATACGCAGAGGAAGCTGGTTATTCTTGAAGACAGAGAAAAGTGGAGGCTACAGATTTTTCCTTCTTCCTTTTGCATCATCTGGTTCTAAGCGCTGATGAGTTTTTATTAGTGTATTGTGTGTCGCTGTTGTTTTCACCTCATTAACAGTTACACAACAAAGCCCGGTGTTGGTTTGCATCTCTATGTTTGGATGCAGTGTAAGGATGAAGAGAATTCGCTGAAGTTAATTCCTGATGTTTATTGTTGATTTTCTAGCCAGTGGGCCCATGTTGTCATGATCACTCCCCAAGATGACCTAGTTTGGACAGCAGAGACCAAACAACTTGTCTGGAACTCCCTGTCCTTGTTTAGGTTGTTCTATCCTGATGTCTTACAACTGCATATGGGTGTATTTAAGCCTCTCCTCAGTGTCTTTATCTTGCATCTGGTGTCCTACCTGGAGGTGGTTGTGGTCCTAATTCTGGTTTTATTAAACAGATTGCATCCTGCATCTCGTTCCCGCTCCTCCCGCACCTCTGTTTGTGACAAATTTTTCGAAAAGCTCAGTCATTCCTAGGGCTGTGCGATATGGCAAAAAAAATCATATTGCGGTACATTTTGAGCCCTAGGCGGTAGACGGTATATGTTGCGGTATATAATTAGATCTGTAAATTTCAATATAACTGTTACTTTAAAGTAACAATTCTTTCCTTGTTTGTGTAAAACATTAGCTTATTGAGTTTTCTTCAGTTCTACAGCCGTGTAAAAATATGTTATTTAAATGTCTTAACTTTTTTTAGACCAAAAAACGTAAAAAAAAATTGCACAAGGTGAAAGTGGCCCAATGTCTTTATCATTTAACTTTCATTCAAATGTAATATATAAATGTAAATATTTTACATTCATGTTTTTACTTAGTTCTTAGCTTTATTTATTTACTTTCTCAAATTTCTTACTTTTATTTACAATGACCTGCACAGTCTCACCAGGGAGCCAGGTGTTCATTTCAGCACATTATACCTGTATAACTAAGCATGTGGCAAATAAAGAATCTTTAATCATTTCTGCCATTAAATAAAAAGGACGTTTCTGGCCAAATCCGTCGATCGGACGTGGCGGTTCCCTTGTCGAAACATACGGGCCCAGGCCGGAAAAGTAATGGCGCATTCTTTGGCTTCTCTCATATTCAACAGCGTATATTTTGCAGATTGTGTTTTTCTGCTCAGTATCCGAGACCCTAAATCCAAACCATGTCCAGATTATGGACGTTGCACCGGTCTTCTTAACGAGCTGCTCTTCCGTACGCGCACTCTCCATTTTCCGAAAACAAATGCCTCGTGGTGTGGTTTTCGCGCGTTTGACGCGACTTGGTTACGTCATTTTCGCGGGGAGGAGCGGAAATTTCAGCGGTATGCCGGTATGATCAAAATCTCTATCGTTGGCCAAATTTATATCGCATACCTTTTATACCGTTTATACCGTCCACTCCTAGTCATTCCTTTTAAAACCTTGCATGACTCAAAATCTTACATAAGAGAATATGAAGCATATAATGAGAGGATTTTTTGTGGATGATGTAACACAAAGATTTCTGATTGTAGAGAAACTCACTTACACCAAACCACAAAAGGCAAACGAGGCGAATTTTACAGTGTATTTTACATTTGCATTTATAGCAAGTAGCAGACGCTCTTATCCATTTCAATGACTTCCATTTCAGTTGGTAGCGTAATGTTTAGGGAGTCGTAAGCGAGGCCCCTACCACTAGTTTTTGTCTGATTCCTCCTTTTGGCAGTGCAGACCATCAAATTAAGTCTGTGTTCAGTAGAAATGCACCGGGTCAATTTTTTGACACAGATCCCTGGGGTTTGGGAAGAGGTGATACTGAGTGCGCATGTTTTACTATAGTTTCATTAAAACGCTGCATGTCTCACTGTGTAGAAGATTATTCTTTTATGTGGACGTGAACAACAGGGAGGATTAAGGCATTAGAGAACAAAGCGTAAACAAGAATTTGCTGATTCTGAGAACTGACATGACTAGGGATGAGCATCGTTAAGATTTTAACGCTACTACTACTCATACCGGTACACAATTTACACATTCATTTCTGTTAGTTTGAATTCTTTCTAATGACTCCTCAGTCCGCAATGAGTTTGTGTGCGTTCATTCGTTCGTTCGTTCATGCACAATGTTGCATAAAATAAAAAGCCATGTATCTACGTGGCAGGCCGGCTGTACTTATACTTAGATATTTCAGTGTCTACTAACAGATATTAAGTTAAGTAATATGTGATTGTGCTTTTATACAATGTATTAAAATGTAATTTTATGTGTAAAATGTACGTTTAAATTTGTGCACATACTCTCGCCGATGCCAGCATACTTCCAGAACTTTCCGCATACGCACGCAGATCGGGCAGCGACACCAGCATATGTGTGCATGTGTGGGTGAGCAGGAGTTTCCCTGTGCATCGTGAGAGAATTAACTCTAGATTAACGTCTTAATCAGTGACGGAGCTGATCAGATAAACTGGCAAAGGTTACTTTTATGTAGAAGCATTAAATCTGATTGATTAATTTCTTCACTGCCAAAAGCAATACTGTTAACGTCAGAACTTATCGATATTCCGGTCTTCATGTCAATTGATCAGATTTTTTTCTTCAATTTTATAATGTTATAGTGTAATCAATAGGAAAGAAGAAATAAAGAAAATGTATTTATTAAAAAATGTTCTATATTCTGATGGATACCAAACGGATAAAGAAGTTTTAGAATGTTACGCCATAGATAATAAATAGACAAGAGATAATAAAAACTCTGCAACTCAGCAGTAAAACAATGTTCTTTCATTGTTCTTTCAGTTCTTTTATTTGAGCTAAAGCTAAAAAAAAGTCAGCTTTCATCAGAAATGTGCTGATATCATAACTATGTCAGCATTTACACATCAAACTATGAGTAGTGCAGGGCGTCGGAAATACAACAACATAAAGCACGTATTGCTAACTTCTACTCACACACTAGAATAAGCCTAAAAACAAATGTAAAAAAAATTATCTGATTACTCGATAAGAAATTTGATAGAATACCCGATTACAAACAGAATCGATAGTTGCAGCTCTACTCAGGTTTGACACATTGTTGTCCTAATTATCTGAATTATTTATTATTTAGGTAATTGGCAAGAGTCAGCAAATTAGTTGAAATGCCTTAAAAATCACTCCAGCTTTGTCAGACATTAATCGGAAATGACAAACTAAAGCAAACAAATTTGATCCTTAGAATCACAATTCACTCAAGCAAGTAATTTAATGAGTGATAATCTGATGGATATTCCTTGTCAGTTAAGACAAGGACCCACAACCACAGCCACAACCCTAGTACTTAAGAGTTTCACTAATATTTAACATGTTTGTCTTTTAGTTATGTGATTGTTGGCTCGTGGCTAAAACAAAGCCCATCCCAAATGCAAATTCTGAGAAAGTACAGAACATCATCTTTTTGTTAATAGTTAGTTTTCATTCCAGGATTAAGCTGTTAAGCCTTTTATATTCCAGCAGAGTTTGCGCTGATTTAAATTGGCAGACTACAAGCACTGCCATGTCCTTTTAATTTTCTTTTCCCCGAGAATATTAGTGTCTGTCAAAACGTCTCTTTAAATGCGTTTTGAAATTAAAAGCTCATTTTCCCCTCTCCGGCCTTACAGACGTTGCCGTCTTGCCAGCGCGATGACGTTAGTCTCTTTCAGCCGTACTAATTTTAGGGACTGAGTTGTTGGCATGCAGCAACAACTTCTGTGTTCTCATGTCATCATTACACTGCAGGTTTGCAGCACCGCTGTTTGAGACGGATACAATTTCAGTCCGCGCCGACTGTTTTTCTAGCCACTGGAAGAAGCCTGAAGTGAACTTTGCGGCGTGTACTTGACGTGAATCAAGGTGTAAAAATCCGAATGGTGTTAAATGCTGTAACAGATCAATAGAAGTGGAAACTTTATAACTCGAGCTTTCCCCATAATGACCAGTTTAATCAGCAAGTGGGTTCTGCTTCTCTTTTAGTAGTCAAATGAAAAGATCAGTCTGCATTTAAGAGGTTTGCTGAAGTTTAGAAGTTTACATCAGTATAAATTGGAAGTCATTAGAACTCTTTTGACCACTCGGCAGACTTTAGTTGAGCAAGCTACAGATTCGCCAAGTTGTTTAGGACAAACCTGACTCAGCTATGCCAGTTTGGTCTGGTGTAATGAGCCAGCTTATTTTGAAAAGTTTGTAGAAGGCAGAATGGAAACTACAAAATATGAACAAAGTGGAATCCAGTCTCATGACCCACGTGAATTGTGACAATCAAAAGTGACATCCTAACTATCTATCTATGTCTATCTGTCTATTTGTCTGTCTGTCTTTCTGTCTGTCTATCTCTTTGTCTATCTCTCTGTCTGTCTGTCTGTCTATCTATCTGTATCTGTCTATCTGCCTGTCTATCTATCTATCTATCTATCTATCTATCTATCTATCTATCTATCTATCTATCTATCTATCTATCTATCTATCTATCTATCTATGTCTGTCTATCTATCTGTCTATTTATATATGTCTATTTTTATGTCTGTCTATCTATCTATCTATCTATCTATCTATCTATCTATCTATCTGTTTATCTGTCTATCTGTTTATCTGTCTATCTGTTTATCTGTCTATCTCTTTGTCTGTCTATCTCTTTGTCTGTCTGTTTATCTGTCTATCTGTCTTTCTGTCTATCTATCTCTCTGTCTATTTGTCTCTCTGTCTGTCTCTCTGTCTGTCTCTCTGTCTATCTCTCTGTCTATCTCTTTGTCTGTTTGTCTGTCTGTCTATTTGTTTGTGTGTCTGTCTGTTTGTATTTTTACCGGTTGTCTAGCCATCTAGTAACTATACAGTGCAGTGATTTATATAACTATTCTAATCATGTAATAGCCATAGCATTTATTAAAGTGTCTTTAAAATCTCACATCATTGGGACAAGATCTTGTGGCGGTGATGCAGCTGCTCCGGATGCTCTCTCATAGATAAAAATTACATCCAGAACATCATCCATCCATGTTTCGTTTCCCTTCTTTATTCATCTATTTGTGGTCTCGGCTTTATTGCCGCTCGCCATTGTGGGTTGAGTTAATTTGAATTTTTCTGTAGCGGACTTTGTGTGATTGTGAGCTTATCCAGAGCCTCTCAAGGCAGCATCTAGCCAGAGAAATCACCCAGGCAGAGTGTAGGATATCACTCCGCCTCTGCTTTTGAACTCAGTATGTGTCCAAGTTCAATCTGACAAAATGTTCTGCCTTTTGTTTCCTTGATGAAAAGGGCAAGCTTAATTTGCTGCTTTAATTAAGAGTTGATTCATGGTTGAGGCTTTGGCCTTGGCGGATGAAAGAGTAATTTAATTAATGTAGTAATGTATATGAATTCACAGTTTGCCAAAACGGAAGCGACCTCTGCGGAAACACGGCACACATTAGTGAATGAGAAGTTAATGAGTGAGTTCGTCTGTTGCTGACTGTGAAAGGAAAAAAATCCTGATCACGTGTTTTTACCTCCTTTTCTCCTTCACTTAAATCAGGATATTTGATGTGTGCTTGATGTGTGCACATACGCAAACGTTTACGGATCGGCTCTATAGATTGCCCCAATGCCTGATACCCGGTCCAGCTGTTTGAGCCGTTGTAGGACCGATATCCATACAGGATCAGTGCCATCTCTAGAAGTTAGTGTTGCTTTAGAATTGTCACCTAGTTTAAGGTAGTTATCTGAAAATGAATCGGAATCAACATTCAGAATCTGTAAGCAGTGTGTGTTTATGTAGTGTCCTCTTAAAGGCTCGGTGTTGTATTGTCATGTGACGCAGACAGGAGGAGTTCCCATCTCTAACGCTCTTTTTTGTTTTATTTCCAGCAGCAATTAGAGTGACATCGTCAATTACTACTTTTATGTTGCCCCTTATATAATATTCCGTCCATCCGGATCCTCTTGACACGGAATGACCCTGCCTCCTATGTCCATGACCTTAACAGCCGTGCGTCCAGAGCTTTATTTTCAGCTGTGATTTGAATGTAATAGAAGATACAGCTGATGGTGATAAACATGTAATAGACTCGCACTGGCATTTCACTCGCTCCCCGAGGCCTTTCCTTGTTCGTGGTTCCATCAAGGCACCGCTGTGCCGCTCTGGCATCGTTCGGTTTTGAGGCTCGCTCACGAAAACAGGAACTTGGATATATTATTCGGCAGCAGAGATTTGACATAAATATAAAAAAAATCTCAGATGCAGTTCCCCGAGTTTTTGTCATCTGTTTTCTGCACAGCAAGCATGATCTTGGTCAGCTCTGGTCTTCGTCTTGCCAGAAAACTCTTTAAAAAATAAATAGCACTGCACCTACTTGGAGCTTGCGTGCCCGGCGGCACACAGACACCTTTATGAGAGCCGACGCTCGGTAGGTGTTTGCCCTGGCACCAGCACTCCCAGCTGCGTATATTTGCTTTTTACCCCCCCCCCTTCCTTCAGGAAGTTGTAATGAGTGGTCTGCCATGTTTTACTGTGTAATGAGCAAGACGAGCAGCATTAAGCCTTGCCTTTCAAAAGTCTTGAGAAACATTGTTTTGGTTGGTGCGGTAAAAGTGTGGTAAAACTGTTTTCTCTACGCTTATAGCATTTGATATTTGCATCCCCTTCGACTTAGAGAAAGAACACTGAAAGCACTAAATGCCCTTAGTGTTTTAGTTTTTTTCCCTTGAATTGACAAAACTAAACGTTCAAAACTGACAAAACTCTTGTTAAATTGGCAAAAGTTTAGACACGCTCTTATTCAGAAAAATCCGTCTAGCTACGGGAGCACTAGCAGAATGGCACA